>JAOXJM010000001.1:12693930-12706666 GCA_026413425.1 Tringa solitaria
TGACATCAGGTGGCAAATTAGTTTTTAACAATCTTGCCTGCTGAAAAAAGTAATTAGTTCTGTGCCTTTTTTAAAGGTTTTGTTTTAAGCTGTTGCTTTTCATGCTGCTTTTTTTTTTACTTTCCAGATTTAATACTCCTTTAGTTAACTGTAATCCGTTATTGCCATACAGCATGCAGCCACTTGCTTGGACAACTAGAATGTAATATTACTCAAGTAGATAAAAAAGGGATTTGTCTATCCAAATTTTGTTCTTTATAGGACATAAATAGACATTGTGGTTGAATTAAAGCAAAATTCTTGCTGTTCATAATAATCTCATATTATTTTGAATTTTTTTTTCCTCAAAAATATTTAAAAATTAAAAAAAATAATCTACAAACCTGTGTAAGTGAGAGTTCAGCTGTGTATCCAAGACCTTATCGACAAGAAGCAATCATGTCTGGTGGGAACTGAGATGAAGAATACAGACATGTTGAATTTTAATTAAAAGAATTATCTAATTTATTTAGGTATGATTTTTTTTTTTTTACCATAGGTATGCATAGTTGACATGCCTGGTGTTAAGAAGATATTTCTGTTATGTACTGCTGACCTCTATTGGCTTATTTCCACTATATGCTGATGTTCTAGCACTGCTCTTCTCCTGGGAATTATGTGTGGTGTTTTTAATTTAGGGAGTTTTGTAGTAGGGTAACTATAACTTGAGCATATATTTTACTTGTCACACATGAGTATGCTCATTAAGTGACTTTCCGGTCTCAGGTGAGTCAATGGAAAAGCCATTATTTTGAAGCAGTGATTTGGTAGGGGCTTCTCATATCTATGAATTTACAAATGTGCTTAAATGGGTTTACTGAGGTGGGGCACTGGATATACAACGCTGTAAAAATGAAAATAAATGCCGTAGTTACAATTTTCATCTGCCTCTGTTAGTCAAAACCTACTTTTGTTTTAGAAAGGATAATTTGGCAAATCATCAGACTGTAACACAGCCTAATTGGTTTTGAAGCCGCAGCATAAAATTTAAATTGGAGAAGATATTTAACTGTGCAAAATATTCTACTGATTCCCTCTTAAAAGTCAATGCTATAAAGTTATTCTCTGAGCATTTGTTCTAATCAATTTTTAAGTCCATTCCTAATACTTTACACCATGTTTTTGATATTTGTACACAGGTGCATAATTTTATTTGCATTTGTAATAACAGTATATTCCAATGTCTTGGAATAAGTCTTAGCCTAAAGTCACCTGCACTGGCAAATGCAAATATTAAGGATTCTAGCTCACGCTGACCCTGTCAATTGTGATTTTTGTAAGGCCACTCTGCTAGTGCCTTTTGTTCTTTGAGAAGTGGAGTCTGTAGTGGATATTTTCCAAGTTTGCTTTATCAGAGAGAGGGCCTATGGTTAACTCTATACCAATCAACACAGCCCAGTGGAATGCATGCAGTGGGTAAAGTGGGTTGCTCAGTGTGCACTTTTTAGATGAAGCCTTGGCTTGGAGTTATTTTTGAAAGGAATAGTTGCTTTAAAGATTCATTTTTAAAAGCATCTCTAGGATTTTGCCACTTAGAGTACTGCCCTGGAATTTCAGGTCTTAATGGCTTCACTGCCTTGAGGAAACGGCTCAAGGAAATAAATGTCTAAGAGAGAGGTTTTACATCACGGCAGCATGTGTATGGGTTACAGGGGCAGCCTGTAAAATCATGATTCTCCATGTGAACCTTCTAGAATCACTCAAGCCAGTGGGAGCAGATGTAAGAAGCAGGCATCAATGGCTACATTAGGCTCAAAATTTCAGAGAATAAGTTCCAAAGTAATTTGGAATTTTCTTCTTTAATTCTCTCCAGGGAAACATGGGAAATAACACTGAGAGGACGAATAATAAGGCTTAGGAAATGCTTAGGGAACGCTGTATCCCTCTGGGTGAGTTATGTGACACATTCACAAAAAGTAGATCAATTTTCTTACTCTGTCTTAAAGCTGCCAGAGACCAGGAAGTTTCTAAACCATTGGGATTCCTTCAGATCTAAAACTATCTTAAAACAAGCAGGGCCATCTTTTGGAAAAATAGAAAGGAAACTGCTGTTCTGGCTGTTCCCTATTGAAACTTATGTTGGGAAGGAACATTTCAAAGGTCAGTTCCTTTAAAACCAGCACTTTGTTTCCAGTGAAATATTTCATAGCTCTTGGCTCTCTCAGCAATCATAACTTTGCTAGTGCTTACTAAGTCAAAAATACCCCATTGCATGAAGGTGGGTTTAAAGGTATCAAAATTCTTTATAGACTGCAATTATTAGTGTTCTTGCTATATACTGAAGATTTTTCAAGCCAAGTACTCTTAGCCATTGGAACTCTAATGATTAGGCTATTTGCAGTCAAACCTAAGGTTTAGGCTTTGAGCCACATAGCCAGGGTAATGAGGTAGCAGGGATCAGAAGGATTTGCTGAAGGTGAGTTGAGGCAGAACCAAGGGTCAGGCAAACAAAACATCCATGCAGCAAGCAGAGTCAGGCAAAAAGAGCAGGGACAGCTTTGAACAAGGCAGAGGACAATGCTGAAAGAGACCCAGATGTAGATCCAGACTGAGGTGAGAATCAACATTGAAAACAGAGATGCTGACTCTGTGCTGGGCTGGCAGCCTCTGCTTTGGAAAACCTGCCCTCCAGCAAAGGGTGGTACCTACATCTCCAGCAATCACTGTGCACACAGTGTACTGTATGCCTTTGGAGCTTTCAGGAAATAAATTTGAAATAGGAATGACACCAGATCAGGGGAAACTGCAGTGTAACAGCCTCTGTGAGCACAGCCTGTGTGGCTGCATTAGACTGAATGTAGAAGTGCCACTGGAGAGGTAAATCTGGCCTTCTTATTTAACGGACTGCATCCTAGACTAACTGGTGTCTGATGATTGAAATTTCCAGGTATTTCAAGTGGTCTATTAAATTTTGCATTAATGGGTAGTAGTCTCTATTCACCAAATCACTACGGATGCAGCTAACCATATTTTATCATCGCAATAAGGAGTTTCAAAGTGTCCTGTTTAGTCTTGCCACATAACGTATTCCATGGCTGTGCTAGGCATATGCTAAGGATCTAAACAATGACTTTTCTGAGTTTTGGTTTTTTTTTTTTTTCTCAGAGGGAGCTTTATATTATCATAATCATTATTATTATTTTCTAAGAAAAAATATTAAAAAATTGCAGGAGAAATTGAGTATTTTCCCTTGCACATGTTATAAAATTAAAGCAAGGAAACCCACTCTTCCATTTCCTTTTCTTGTTTGAGTAATCAGCCTTGAAGAGCTTGAAATTAATAGAAAATGAAAGTCTGAAAGATTGTATTTTCAACTCAGACTGGTTTATCTGATTCCCACAAGAATTTTACAAATTACATTTCTCTGTGTGTTTCTGCGAGTATACGAGTGCATAATGATAGTATGAGTATTTCTGTGTTGGTTTCAAAGTAAGATCAAACCTGGTATTGAAAAGTATCCGATAGCCTGGTACATCTCTCTTTGCAGGTGGGAAGAAATCTTTTTTAAAAGGCTCTACTGATTTCTTACAGTGGGGTTTGGGTTTTTTTTTTTTTGTGAAAAGGCAATGAGCATGAGGCATCATGGAGAAACAGTGTGATCTTGGTAAGATACAGTTTTTGAAAGCTCTAATTGTAGTTTTCTTCAAGCTTACATTAATGTTCAGTGGTATTCCAGAAGTTTAGAAAAACTATTGTGCATTGAGTCTTTGGCAGGAGTATTTGATATTTTAATCTTGTAGACAGCAATGAGTGAATTGTGTTAATTAGCTCTACCGCTACCCTGCCTCAGTGGTAGCAAGAATATTTCTTAAGAAAAATGTCTTTTATAAGGTATGTTTTATACGTTTAATGCGTAAATTTATCCTCTTAAAATATTTATAATAGAGGGATTGTGTCACTAGTCTATTTGAGATAGGTTTGTAAAAAGAGAAACAAGCCCTGTGGCATGTGCAGTGAGTAATTAGCCCACTGGTGAGAGGGGCAGAAAGCTCTTTGTATTTTTCTGTACAACTGCCAGGAGCAACGTGGTTCAAAGTAAAGGCAGTCTGAGGAAAACTCCACTGAATTCTGCAAAATTCAGTCTCGTGCATTGGATTAAGTTTTAAGAGCACGTATCATAGCAGTAGATTCGCATAAGGTTAAGAATTTAGAAATTCTGTCCCTCAGAAACCAAAGAAAAATCCAAGTCACTCTTTCCTAAAATCATCATCATCCTTCAGCGAAGCACTAAAAAATTTTAACAACTATGTGGCAAGACGTGTGTAACCCCACTTTTTCTTCTTCAGTTGGATTTACAAAGAGGTTTCTTGCCAGCATTGCCCATCACACCGAGGGTACACGTGCCCTGTGAAAAGTTTCAGTGCTGTGTTTGTGCTTTGTGGCCGTAGGGGCTTTTTCCTGGTGACACACAGAAGGCTACAGGAGTTGGATGTTTTCTTGAAAAAGCGCTTTTGTTCCAAGAATAGATTTAATAGCAATTTGTTCTCACCACCTTCAGAGTGCATGTGCGTTGCAGTTCCTCCTCCTTTCTTCTTCATCTGGTCATGGGTTATTAAGTGATGACTGGGGAGCAGTGGGTGACATATACAAAAAGCAGTTAATTATCATTAAATGCATTGTTGTCATAAGAACATCCAGCTGACTGGGTAAAAGCGTGTCCAAATTCAGTTTGTATTATTTGTTGGTGCCACCAGACTGAATTTATGCAAGTGAAATAGTTGATTGTTAGAATTTAGCCCAATGGCCTGCTCTACGTTAAAAAAGCTTCAAGTTTCCTGTGACTGAAACTCTACTATTTTAGCAATATTTGGAGCCTTAAATAAGAGATGTTGGAGCCACAGGCAGTTTAAATGTCATGTAAATTAGACGCCCTAAGAGCTCTTGCTTGTATCCATTGACCACAGGATTTGTTTCCTTCAGAATATATGTGGAATTATCCAGCGTAGACGGGAAAGTTTTAATGTCTGAGGTATAAGAAAAGGCTGAAACTTTTTACCAGTCATTGGCAAAATAATCCCGTGCTTGGGGATTTTATTTTGCTTGCCAGACTGGGAAATGTATCCAGTTGTGTAGCCAGGGGTGAAGAAATGACTGTCCTTGTGTCCCTAGTGAATGGCAGGCAGCAGGGATGGGAGCCAAGCTGAGATCCTCATCCTGTCCTACTCCCTACTGAAAATAGGGAGCGCTTGAATATTGAAAACAAAGGTCTAACTGCCTATTACCATTTTGTTTATTTGTGTATTCATACTACTGTTAATACCCTTATTGAAGAAGGAATTTACATTTTCCAAACTATGCTATCAACTTTATGTAAATGAATCAATTTACTATAACTACAATTTTTAAGATTATGTGATTCACACTGTATATACCATAATCCAAAAGAGTCGCAATTTTGACTGTTGCTGATAAGACTTGGCAATGACTTGTAAAAACTGGAAATCCAGAAGAATTTCCTGTGTGAAATTAAATGCAAAATCTGCAACTAAACAAGAAGAAAATTATATATTTGGAAAATAGCATATTTGTGTATCATCCTCCCTGGCTAGATGGGGAATACTGGATATGATACTGAATTTTCTACTTGAAAAATTTCTTCTTGTCATATTTTTCTCTTCTAGATATGTTTTTCTCTTCCACATTCTCCTCTGTTAAAAAATCTTTCTGCTTGAAGACCATATTCTTCTACAGGCCTGGTAAAAAATAAAAAAGATTGTGACTTCAGGAGGCCCTATTTTCACAAAAGCAGATAAAGATAAGCCATACTGCTGATTCACGTAAGAGTGGTGAACAACTTGGATTAACTGTTCCTTGAAAGTCTCTTCCTGTTTTAACACAAATGAAGGTATTAGCTACTTACTGCTTAAGTAGCTGTGTTAAGGTAGTAATGGCAGACAGCTCTCTCAGCAACAGCTTTTACTCTGTTATAAGCAATACTCAGTTGTTCTTATTCTGCCCCATTTTCATTATTCACATTATTTTTATATCTGACCCAAAGTTCTGTTGGAGATATTCTGTACTGTACAGTTCCATTTTTGAGAAAATGAAGTATTTTGTGTGAGCATGTTTGAAATTTGAAGGGGAAGTAAATCATCCTTGCTTGGTGAGGTTCAAATATATTGGCTTGGAAGAAAAAATAAATCAAATGGGTTTTGAGTAAGGATGAAGAGTTTTATTATGGAAAAAATAATAACAGGGATGAAATTTTAGGATTTTATTGTGATAGTTGCTGCCTATTAACAACTAATATATCTTATATAAATAGGAAATTCACTCTGTTGCAACGCAATAGAGAGCTTTTTCTGTATAGGTGCTTATTCTCCCTAATTCACTGCTTAAAGATAAGAGAGCTTTGTGTGCTGTACTTCGCTTTCATTATAACTGCAGTA
This sequence comes from Tringa solitaria, assembly GCA_026413425.1. NCBI lineage: Eukaryota > Metazoa > Chordata > Aves > Charadriiformes > Scolopacidae > Tringa > Tringa solitaria. Next base: position 12,700,359 of record JAOXJM010000001.1, read on the forward strand.
GGATTGCAAAAAAAACAAAACTTGAGGAGTTCAATGTTGTGGTGAGTTCTTGATTGCTTTTCCCACTAAAGTTCTTTGCTGTAACGCCAGGCTGCAGTGTTCCTGCTTAAGCTCCAGGTAAACAGAAAGGAGTGCTGAAGAAACTATTCACAGAAATGTTAAAACTCCTTTTTTTTCCTTAAAAACATCAAGAAAGCATATATTTGAGAATTTCATTTGCAGATAGCAGGTGTTCAATATTTCTGGGATTTTTGGCTTGGGAAACTCCAGTAGTGCTATCGGATATTTGTGCTTGCATTGTGGAAGTGCTCCCATGCCTTAGGTAACAATTGACCATTGAGAAGAGTGTTATTCTCATCTACATTGCAAACAGTTAAAAGTGTTTGTGTATTATCCAACTGTTGCCCAGTGAGGTGGTGGATTCACCATCCCTGGAGGTATTTGAAAGGCAGGTAGACGTGATGCTTAGGGACACGGCTTAGTGGTGGGTTTGGCAGTGTTATGTTGATGGTTGGACTCAATGATCATAAACATACCTTCCAACATAGACAATCCTGATTCTATATCAAACGGCTATGATTCTGCAATTAAATAACAGAATGTACAAGCAACAATAGTACTTCTGAACACAGCAAAGTAGTGCTTTTGTGCCTGTTGGGGGTTATCCTAACCCTCAAGTCTATCAGCTGATGTAAAGAGGTGTGCCCTGTTGTTCTGCTGTACACTGTAACATATCTGGAAATATTCTGCTGTCACTGTCTCAAAGGAGCAGTGGGAGGCGAAATTACAGATCCTGAGGTAGTATGGTCAAGGATGATTGCACCCGAGTTGGGAAATGAAATCAGATCCTGTGCTGTCCTCTGTATAATACCGGTCCTCACCATGCAGTGAATTTGGTCTAGCAAAGGGTCTGACAAAAAGTTGCTGTAGTCTTTCCGCGTCCGCTTGCTTGGTATTTCTACATGTCAGTAAATTCCCTGTGATGCAGTTAAATATTCACTATGACAGTACTTGCTATGGCGGGTGTACTAAGAAGTATGGGAGATGTTTTTTTTTCTGTCCAGGAGCTGTGTGTGATTTAGGAAAAAAGAAGGAAAAAGTGTTTTAAGTCACCATTTGATCCCTTCAGTAGTTATTTGCATCCAGTTTGAGTTGTAGAAAAGTGGCTGTTTCCTTGGCATTTTTAACAAAGACTAGAACAGTTGCAATGAAAGGCTGTCTATAAAGTGCTTATTCCTACAGGATTTCAGACTTTTATGTTAAGTTTTCAGATAAGAGTAGTTTTGCATATTTGCTTCAACAGGCCTTTCATCTGTAATAATAATACTACTTAGCACTTTCCAGCTTCAAAGTGCCTTACAAATGATAATTCCACAACACCCCAATGATACAGTAAGTATTTTATTTGCCCAAGGCAATGAAGAGAGTTGCTGTCAGCACTAGGATTAAAGTAAAAAGAAGGGTATGTATGGAGAGGAATATTTTCAGGAAAACTTTACAACTGTCCCTTATTCCATGCAAACTACTCTTTTTCCTTTGCCTTTTTCAAAATGCACATTTTACTACTGAAATACTGAGAGCACTAGAACAAAACTAAGAGAGAAAATCTCAAATTTGGATTTGTTCACGGACTTCTCACTTTCTTCAGCTCATTGCACACACGGGTTTCATGCTCTTCCGTCTGACCTCAGTATTCAGCTTAATGTGTCTTTTGGGGAGGAGAGTGTGAAATCTAGTGCTTTAGATTATTTAATGTGCTGAAAACAATGTAATAATGCTTTAGTGGATAAGGCAGGGTGTAAAAGTTAGAAATGAAATGCAATTCAATTGTCAAGTGTTCCGATTTTTCATTTTTTGCTTGTATCTACAGAGGGCAGCAAAGAGCTTCAGTTCAAAACCTCTGCAGCAGGTAACCTGCAGCGTCTGGTTTGTTTTTGATAATAGCTTTAAAATAACATCATGAAAGTATTTTCAGAGTGTTCCTCAGTTTTCTGAGTCCAAGTATAATGACAGTTTTTTTGGGGTAGATTTAAGTTATGAGACAGGATGGTCAGAATTAACAACTTGACCACAGGCAAAGGATGTTAGCAAATCAAGACAAAGTCTCATAATCACAACCGAAGCTCAGTTTATCAGTCTCAGTGCCTCCAGGTAATTTAGGATATTAGAAACAGGATTTTTATTAAACCTCTGGAAACCTATTCATCGTCAAATCCATTGCCCTGAAAGAGCAGGCTGGATGTGTACCCCAGACAGACTTAGCAGACATTAAACTGAAATTCACTGCTTTCATTACTTTTCACAAGGAAATCCTGCTCCCTCATGCACAGATATTGCAGGAGGCTGATTTACTGCTGGAAGAGGCAAGGAGTCTTGCGAAAGGAAGGAAGGAAGGTGGGCTATGGATATTTGGAAGGCAAATGTGTAAACACCCTGACATGAAAGAGGGAAAAGACGATGGATACCAGTCCAATTTCCAGTGGATTCAGCGGAGCTGACTCCTTTGGAGCAGACATGTAAGAACAGTAGGACTTCACTGTGAAATCTAGACTCTTGCAACATCTGAACTTTCCCTCACACTGTTCATTATTTGAAGCTGCCTGGTGGAAGTCCAGATTTTGGTCCCAAGTGATGATACTGGGAATTTTGCCACTAATTTCACTAAGACTGGCGTTTGAGATTAGCAGAAGTGTCCTTACTGAATTTCTTGTCTTCCAGGGTGCTCATCTGTAGCACTGTTGCAATGTATCATGTTCACAGCCATCTCTGATTACCAGCTTGTACGTTTTGTGATGGGTAACTGCCAGCCTGAATGAACCACAGGTTTATACCAGTTGTATTTTCCTCATATTCTGGGACCTAAAAAGGGCTTTATTTTTACTGTAGTGTGTCACTCGTACATTGATCTCTAATATAGACGGAACAGGCTAAGTGCTGGCCCTGACCTCATGCATTGACTAGAATTGATTTCCATAACATCTCTCTTGAAAGCAGAAATTTATATCCTCTTCTCGGTGGAAACCCACTGAGAAAGGGGGACCAGCGGGAGGTTATCTGTGTGTATAAATATCTGATGGAGGGGTAAAGTAGACAGAATCAGACTCTGCTCAGTGACAGGGCAAGAGGCACAAATTAAAATGTAGGAAAATGCATTCATACATAAAAATTAACTTTTGTTGTTTAAACTATTGGGGTGGATCAACCCTTGACACAGGGAGCTCAGAGAGCTTGTGGAATCACTGTTCTTGGAGGTACCCAAAATCTGCACATGAGCCAGAGCAACCTGCTCAGTGACCGTGCTTTAAGCAGGGGCTTGGGTGGGGGGATCTCTGGAGGTACCTGGCACACTTCTTCTATAACCTTCTTGTGATAACCTGCTTGGAAACAATTGAAAATTATGAAAATACAGTAAAAGCTGCATAAAATGTTTACTTAAATATAAAGACACTTTTGTATTATATTAATTTCTGGTTTACATTAATTTGATTCTTTTCCCTAATAGTCTCAACAAATTAATATAGTATTTAATAAAAATGTAGTACAATATCTGTTTAAAATATGATCTTCTTATCCTGCTGTCTGATTTGCATAAAGAAGATTTTTTTTCCTAATGGCTGTAATACGATATAAATTTCCTTTAAATATTCCATTTGGTAATCTTCCTTCCATCATAAAGTTTTTGGACGTCAAATGTCATTTGAAAGTCCTGAGCACAAATAAAACATGAATCAAGGTAGAAATCTGTCAAAGTAGTAAAGAAAATGGGCATGGTTTTTCTTACTCTCTTTGTTTTCTAAACATTGTGGCATTTCAACTAAGAAATAAAATATAGCTTTTACTGAACTGTGGAAAAGTAATGGCTGAACTTTTGGTAGAGTTCACTGGACATTCCTGAAAGTCAGTGCTTAATGTTCTTATATCATTCTTACAGCCTCAGTGCTGTTGTGTGAGAGCTTTCCTAGTCATGAAGTAATATCAAAAATAGTAATTTAAAAATAAAAATAACAAAACCCCTGAAGTTGCGTTGAACATTGCTCCTTTCTGCCAGATATTATTTCAAAACCAATTCAGAAACGGCTACACCATGCTGTTTCACTTGTCAGAGAAGATTTTCAAGTGAGCTCTTTAGTAATCTCATATTAATCATTCTTAGATGTTGGGTCTATCATCTGCTAATAATCTCTAGCAAATGCTACTATCTTACTCTTAGCAGCAGCCTTTTGAGTAATTGAAGCCTGTTTTCATGTTCTAGCTCTTCATTAGTCATTTTATTTTTAGACTAAGCTGTCCTGGTCGATTGTTTGGGGTTTTGCCACCACCACCCCTCACCCCTCTCCTTTTGTTTATTCTTCTGCTACCATGTGGACTCTGTCCAGTGGTTAACATCTCTATTGATGCATGGATAGACACTAGGCATACTCGCTGCCAACCAGCAGAGAGTCTTCTACAAAAATTTAGAGTTGCACGTTTGAAATAGATGGAATTATGTCTGATGCTCTCCTCCTAGCGTGTCTGCCCTTTCCACAACAGCCTGAGGTGTTTGACATATTTGACCGGTGGATGGTGGATCCATTGAAATCCATGGGTCCTTTTGTACAATTAAGCCAGTGGTTTCTTATCCTTAGGAAAGTATGTAAGGAACTCTGTTCCTCATTACATCTTAGAGTCCCCTGTCCCATCCCCTGTGATCATCTTAAGTAGCAGCATTAATTTTTTAAAGTGTATTTCTAATTTGTCAAGATTTAATTATGCTCTTCAGGGTACTGGTGGCTCGTCCCAGCTTGGTGCCCTTCTGAAAATTTACTCTCCATTCAGTTACCCAGGTACTTGCGGCTTCTGAAAATTGCTATTTTTAAGTAATGAAGATGAGTAATGGTGAATGAAAAATATACACTTATCCATAATTTCTATGAGTGCAAAGCATATAGTGATGGAAACCACCTGCTATCTGTCTGGTTATCCTTTCTTTTTCATCCGTATTTCCATCTTAAATACCTGAATGGTATTCATGTTGAATGGTGTCACTGTGAGGCTATTATTTACGTGAAAGAAATTTCTAATTTGAAAGATGGTGGGTAGATCCACCGTTACGTGATAGGAAAGTTATCACTTGTGTCTTGGTAATCTGCAGAGCCGCAGCAGTGCCTACGTTGTTGTTGCTTGCTCAGAGAAGAGAAGGCAGGAGGGAATTGCCAGTGAGCGACCCTCTGCGGTGCCTGCAATGGTGTGTCAGGTTTCTGCAGGGGAAGGATGTAAGAGAGGGGGAAAAATCTGCTGCCTCTCTGGGCAGCCAGGTCAGCCTGATCTCATTAGCTCCAGTCCTGAGACAGAAGAGTAAAGAAATTAGATAGCAGAAAAAGAGAAGTAGGTGAAGGATAATAAACCTTAAAACGAAACTTTCTTTAAACACCAGCCTGGGAGCAAAATTCAAGCTGTGCATTGTTATGTTGTTAATTTGAAAACAGAAGACAAGGCAAGAAATGAGTGGGTTAGGATTGCTAGTATCAGTGGTTTTGTTTGTTTTGAAAGTGATGTTTAAATTTTAGCTTTTCACAGTTCCCAATGTTTGTTTTAGTTTGTTTGAAAATAGCTCAACTTTAATGAATTAGAACACCTGAAATATGCCTGAAGGAAGTCATTATGGAGTTAAACACTGTATTGAGAAAACCAGCCAAAATCTTCCTGTGTGCTTATTTTTACCATGCAGAATAAAAATGAATTGCAGATAACGTGTCCCAGAAGAAAGAAATTCAGAAGCCTTAGAGAAAGATAACTTCATATGCTCCGTGTTTTGAATGAATGCTATTTTTCATGTGACCTCTAGACTCCCTCAAAAAATTGCTTTGACCCTTGTGATGAGCAGGAGGAAAAGAGTATGACCAAGAAACAGCTAAGGAACCACAGGGGAACAGACATTAATGGAATAGGCATTGCTTCAATCTCAGATCAAACCTTTTTATTTATTTATTTTTTAACTGCCTTGTTTAATGCTGCATAAAGTACCATTAAATATCCCTCTAGGCTTTAGGAGTCCTACTTTGTCTGTGATGGATCTCAGCCATTGGTAGGTAGTCAAGGACTTGTGAAATGAATGTCCTAAAAGAGTTCAGAGGAGAGAATATGCCCTGAGGACACAAGAAGAAAAAGCTAGTCCCTGTTTAGGTTTAGTACCTACAGATTTGGAGCTGGTTATGTTTTCTTGGCCTTCAAATATATCTCTAATAGCACTAGTTTGCCAGAACTGTATCCTGGGTGATTTGGTGGGTGGGTGCTTCCTGCAATGACTTAATTACACTTTTTTATCCCCC
>JAOXJM010000001.1:12712686-12723763 GCA_026413425.1 Tringa solitaria
ACGCTCCAGCACTTCAGTGTCCTTCCTGTAGTGAGGGGCCCAAAACTGAACACAGCACTTGAGGTGAGGCCTCACCAGTGCCAAGTACGGAGGCACGATGGCTTCCCTACTCCTGCTGGCCACGCTATTCCTGATACAGGCCAGGATGTGTTGGCCTTCTTGGCCACCTGGGCACACTGCTGGCTATGGTATGTCAAGTCTAGTCTTCTCCAGTTTTGAAGAAGAATTTTTTGGGGAGAGTGTGCTAAAACTATACACCTTACTAAACCTTACTTACAACACCTTCTTGTGTTGGACTGAAATGGTCAGTTGGTACAGAGAGTACTCTGGTTTAGGTGAGAAAGCATGCACTGAGTTTATCAAATTTGAACTTATTTTGAAATAAATTATCATAGGAAAGCCGCAGAGCTTTCAGGTGGGCCTGGATCCTGTCCCATGTTCTGGCAGACAGGAGCAGATGGAAGGGGCGCACATAACTGAAATGTGCCAAGGCGCTGCCTGTCCTGCCTCGCTCCTCCCCAGTCAGCCTTCTCACCAGAGAAGTGACACTGCCTGAGCGAGTACAGCCACAAGGAAGGGGAATCTGTTTTCTTCTGCTGCTTGCAGAAATGATTTTTCTAGCTTCCTAGTAGGAATCTCTGTTCTCTTGGAGATGAACAATTTAGTGCACATAGGCAGACTTTGCACTTCTAATAAAATATTGTTTAAATGCTGGGTAGCATGTCCATTGAATTCAGAGGCTTTACTGATGTAGACATACAAATATCTTGTGTCCTGGAGTGCCTTTGTAAATCAATTTTCCTTCTTTTTTTTTTGTGTGTGTCTGTTGTGTCCTCAGCTGCTGATTTGTGTTATTCAACATCTGTTGCCTTTTATGACAGTGAATTCCAGCAGTAGGGGGAGTGATTCCCTTCAGTTTACATATAATTTTTAGTGCAGTTATGGAAGGAGCAAGACTGAAATGCTGTACAAATACTGTAGACAAAAAAACACAAAACCCCCCAACAAAAAATCCCAACCAACTATTCTGTGTAACAATAAGTGAAATTTGTGTTTCTTCTTTTGACTGTTTTAATCTTAGGAGTGATTTTTCTGAAAAATAATCTTATAAATACTAATATTTATTGAATTCTAAATGATAAAAATAAGTAATTGGATTTATAAGGCTATGCACAATTTTGCCCCAAAGAGCCAAGACTGCATTGCTTTAGAAACGCAAACTTAATCAGCTTTAGAAATAAAAGGCAAATTTGGCAGAGAAAACATGATATGAAGGTGTCATGCGTCAAGTGGATGTTTTAGACCTCTTTTGGTCTTTTGTCAAAAGCTGAAATTGAAGAGATGATTTTTTTTTTTTAAAATCACTAAGATTCAGTGGGTAATTCATTGAAAGCTTTACCTAACAGCTTCTGAAAGATTATCAACAGGAATATGATGAGATTTGGGTAAGCCAAAACTGAGTTAGAATGCTATGGGACTTCCTTCTGATTTCTTTAGAGAGAAACTTTCCTTTTTTTAACATTCAAGAGAACTGAAATTTTACATTAAGACTTAGAGGTCCCAAAAGGATCAAACAGTTAATTATTTAGTACAAGTCAGTTTTTTTTTCATTAGTATAAAAAGGCTAATGACTCGAAGTATGCATGAGAAGCAAAGTACGTAGGGAAGAGAAGCGAAGGCTATGCTTGTCTTATGCAGGGGGAAATGGTATTTGGAATATACCATAAGAATGAACTTCTGGGGTCCTCAGAGAAGATGTAAATGGGGAAGGGTTACAGGACACAGCCTTTTTATTCTAGAGGTCTTATTCTGTAGAAACTAAAGGAGTATTCAAGGATGATTAGACTAATGGGGGGAATTACCTGATTTTTTTTTAAAATATTTTTTTTTGTAGCCACCTTCACTTGGAAAGAGTTGTTGTGGCTTAACCCCAGCCAGCAACTAGGACCACACAGTCACTCACTCACTTTGCACGCCCCCCCCCCCGCCCAGGGTAGGCAGAGGAGAGTGAAGGGGGGGGGGGGTGGAAACTCATGGTTTGAGATAAAGACAATGTAAAACAGTAATGGAAGAGGAAAATAATAATGATAAACAAATATACAAAGTGAAGTGATAGAACACGAGTTTTTCTTACCACCCGATGATTAGTTGCCCATCCCATCCCAAGCAGTGATTACAGATTCCCGCTCCCTGGGCAGCCCCCTTTTATATATTGAGAATTATATCTATGGTATGGAGTATTCCTTTGGCCAGCTTGTCCTGTCTATGCTCCCTCTCAGCTTGTAAGATGTTAATTGTTGGCCTGGGTCTTTCTGTCGGTTTCTTACATATGGGAAGCTGAAAGAGTCCTTGTCTAATGTAAACGCTACTTAGCAACAACTAAACCAGTACGTGTTATCAATGTTATTCTCATACTAAATCTAAAACACAACATCTACTTGAAGGAAAATTAATTCTACCCCAACTAAAACCAGGACAGGAGCCCAGGGAAGCTGTTATGCTGGAACTGTTCTTTACGGAAGCAAAGGATCTGCCTCAAGTCAGGGTGCCAGCAAACAAGGTTATAGAAGAATAAGAGAAGAGAAGAATAAGATAAGAAATAACATGCTTGCATTGACTAGAACAAGTCAGGAAACGGGATAGGAATGATGATTTTCATATTAGATGGTATTCATTGGTAGAGTTTTAAAAGAATTTGTGTTATTCAACCTGGTCATGAATCATCTGCAAAATTATGGTAAAACTTGCTGATGATAGTAAATTATTCTGTATAGCAAAGACAAAGGACAACTTTGAGAGAGCTACACTGAATAACAGAAATCCAGTGGCAGAGAACAGGATGTTCAGCATTGAAAAAAGGAAAATGATGCAAATAAGAGGGAAACATCTCAGCAGTGAGCACTGGGATAGCATCGTTCTGCTTTCTATGCCTTATACAACATCCAAGAGGCTGTATTTTATTTTTGTTTAATAATTTGGGAGCTGAAGTTACCAGCTGGTGGGTTTTCCTAAAAATAGTTTTAGTGTGCGTTTTCTTTCAGTGATTTTGTGAAGGTACATTACTATTGATACAAAATAGCCATAATTTACTCTTGGGTACTAGAACTACACAAAAAGATGAATGGGTTGTATATGTACTATATAGACAGCTTTCTTTTTGTTGCTTTGGGCAAGCATATAGTTAAGTGATAATGTTCCTGGAGATTGAGTCTATGAAGCAATAAATGGCTTTTATAGTTGATTAAATGCTGAAGTGCAGCTGGAGCTACAAAAGCCATCTCAAGCAGTGTGTTATTACCATTATGGAAAGATAAAAGGAGAACATCATGGGAATAGGAATCTTTAAAATTTTGGGGTGGGGGGAAGAACAGAAAGGATAATATTTTCATTTTAAATATTTGCAGGGTAGATGTGAACCAATACTGTTAGTCTATAACTTTTGATTTTTTAACAAATCCACAACCATAATATGTAACTGAACATTGTTAACATACTTTGTAAAACTTTAAAGCAATTTATGTGATGACACAAATTCTGAGCTGGTTTGGATCTGAATGAAGCTGCTTATTTTGCAAAGTAAGCATTGAGAAGGAAGACCAGTGGTTTTTGCAGCAAGAGTAGTTTTGCACAATGTTGCTAAATTGATGCTAGTTCCAAATTATGTCAGGCTTAAAAGCCAGCCCGTTAATTTGTCTTTATAAGCTCTGGCCTCCTGAGACACCCTCCCTCTCCGTGACAAATGTCTTTTATCTCTGTGGAAGGTTTGGAAGGGAAGGAACTGTGGAAAGAACAGGACTGAGGACTTTCTGACTCTAGTTAAGCAGACAAAAGTCCTGCAATGACTGAATGTATCCATTCCTGGTTTAAACCCACGGTAGAATGGAGGTTGCAGCTCCTTTTCCTAGGGAATGGGTACCAAACTCCTTCAGACTGGTACTGAAGTGAGCAGAAGATTCTTGTGTTGATGCTATAACTAGGCCCCTGATGACCAAGTGGTTATTCCTGGTGCATAGTCTTGGGCTTCCAGGAAAAAATCATAATGGTTTATGCCAAAAATTGAATGTCATGAAGCAATGTGCTTTATCCTAAATATCTGACGTGATTAATTTTCTCACCCTTTCTGACCCAGTGAAAGATATAAGAAAAGATCTATGAAACAAACCAGTCCGTAACTAGTGTTGATAATCATCAAAAGTGCTCAAAGTGTATGAAATTAAACTTCCTAATTTATTACCTGATAATCATATCCTTTCTTTTGAGCCAGCTCTTCAGGCCTGGGCAGGCAAATACATCAGCACCTAAGTGTATGGACCAAAGGGCTCACACATTTTCTCTGCCCTGTACCATTTCAGTCATTGGTGATGTTTTATCCAGAAAATGGGGGAGAACATGGGAATACTAGGAGTTTAAAACTGTGGGCATGGAGGACTGATTTTATGTCACATTTAGCCAACTATGTCCTAATCACAGGCCTTGTAATAGGAGGCAAATCTCCGGCAACTACTGTCCAGTGTATGTGTCCCTGAATTCAAGACCTCAGGATGAGGCAAAAAACGAATAACGTGCTGAGCAGAGCTGCTTCTTCGTGGCTTCTGCATTGCCTGAGATGCCTGAGATCTCCAGGGCTACAGCTCCTGAATCATACATTTAGATTAACAGATGTGTCTTCTTTCCACTTATTTTAAGATTAATGAAAAATTGAGGGCCCAATCTGTTCCCATTAAGTCAACGAAACTTTTGTCAGTGACTTAAATGGAAGCAGACCTGAGTCGAGTACGAAAAGATCCTGTACATAGGAAAACAAACTGAAAAAGCTCAATTTAACCAGGCTTGCCTTGGATATTATATTGTTTAGATCGGGTTGTCTACAAGCACGTGTTTCTTGTTGTTACCATAGCTTTAACTCTCTTCATTGAACTTGAAATATATTTACTGTAAATAAGTAACATGGGAAAACAGTTAGTTTTACTAGATCTTGTATATAGATCTGTAATGTATTATGTGACGACAGGAACACCATCGTTCATGACAGCTCTCTTTCTGTAATGTAATCCTGATGAACAAAAATTCCCAGGGAATGAATGCCAATCTTTATTCTGAGCTACAGTTCCCTGCGTGTCTCTTTTTTTCAGCCATTTGTCTGAATCCTTGCTTTGTTTCTTAAAAGAATTTTGAATGTCTCTGGGGGAAAAATGTCTTTATACCACATTAGGGTTTTTTTATATGTAAGATAAAATACATGTTGTTTTGTTTTGCTCTTGTTAAAGGCATGAGAGTAAAAACATGCCTGCACTTTTCTCCTGTAAGCCTGTTCTTTTGGTTAGCCCTTGAGCAGGTCATAGTTCTTAACTGGAAACTTTAACTTGATCGAGTAATTATAGCAGCATATATTCACCCAGGTGGGAAGGATCTCAGGAGACCATCTGCTCAAAGCAGAAGCAACACTGAATTCAGAGCGGGTTGCTCAGGGCTTTGTCCAAACCTCCAAACCTCCAAGGATAAAGATCCTGCAGCCTCTGGGAAACCTGTTCCAGTGCTTGATTATCCTCAAAGCCATTTTATTTTTTTCTTATACCCAGTAGGATTCCTCTGTTTCAAGTTATGCCTATCATCTCTCTTTCTTCTGCACTTCAGTAGAGGGCCTGGGTCGATCTTCTTGGTGACCCTTTTGTTAGGTGTTGTCAGCCTGCGGTAGTTACCCCTGAAGTGTTCTCTTCTCAGTGCTAAAAAAATCCAGTCCCTCAGACTGTCTTCATAGGCACATGCTTATGGAATTATATATGTTTTGTTAAACCTACAGTGTCTTGAGCTGAAAAGTGCATAATTAATTGCATATGCTGCTGTGTTTTTCCTGAGGTCATATCATTTCTAGTAATTATTCATTACAAATTTCAGTGTCTTCTCAAAGTGGTAACTAAGGAAATGGCATATAGCTATTAAATATTAGTCATAGACAATGATTATCTGAAATTATTTGAACCTATAATTGCATTTTCAGTCAATAGAGTCCATTATGATTGTGTGTTTATCTCAAAAAATGCTCATGCGTACCTTTATACTTCATATGCTTTAATCCTTAAACATGAAATCATACCTTTGTCTAGGGAACTGTTACGTTACTTCAGGCTACTTTTGCATAGACATATTAATGTAGGGAGCCCACAAATGCATACTTTATGGAGTAAGACAAGAGCTGAACATCTACATTCTGATACACACACCAGGGATCTTTTCTTGCTTCGGTTGAATGTTGTGCCAATCACATGGTCAACTTCAGAGGTGGCAGATCTACAGGAGCTCACAAAAGACATCATGCTTTTATTACTAGATAATTACCTACTTCACCCAAATGAGGCACAAAAGATCTTTCATTACTACGTTAGTAACAGAAAGCTCAAGAGAAAGTCCTGGAGATTTTAGTGTTCAAATAAACTGAGTGTGCTGTTGAGTCAGTGCTTCAAAATGCATGAGTAAGACAGCTCAGAGATTTCTAGGCAGACATCGTTCCTGTAGCATCTCTCTAAGCTGTTGGGAGCTGATGAAACAGTCAAGCTCATGCTTTGGGGACCATATTTGAGACTAAATTATATCCTTTTCTTCACAGTTACCAATATGTGGATGGGCATTCATAGCTGGTGTATAACTTTGGTACCTATCCACAAGATTTTCATGTTCAGTTAAAGAAAGTGTAAACAGAGCCATTTACTTTTTTCCTTCCTTTACAACTGGGAATTGAAGCAAGGTAATATTTTCACTTTTCAGCAAATGACATAGGATGCTCCTGTTCTAACCCACATTCCACTAGAGTGGCTATGCTTTGTAGGACTTCAAAAACACAAAATTAAATAGTTTTAACTTTTTATTTTTAGTAGCTAAAAAAAAGAGAGAGAGAGAAAAAAAAACAAACAAAAAACCCCCAAATGATTGTGCTTATTTTCCACAAAGGTTGACAGCTGACTTCTAGCAAAATTGGACTTTTTTTGTTGTTTTTTTTTCGCCCATGGAAGCAACTGTTAGGTAGGTGAGGCTGCTATAGATGAAAGAGAAGCTGTGCAAGATAAATTGGATTTCAGAGGCCATTGCATTTGAAGGAATAGGATCTTTTGGCTTTCTGATTCACGGGAACTGAAGGAGATCGATAGGCATATGAACAAGATATTCCTAGTTGAAAGAAATATATAGAGACGTTCTACTATGGGAATGTGCCATATCCCCACACATGGGACATGCTTGAAATGTTACAGGCCCTGTAGAGTTCAAACACGCAGGTTATGTGTTTCTGGTGAAACATATAAATTACATTTCTGTAAGGAAGGGAAATTCCTGTGAAGTGAAGATTTGTAGCACTTGATGACCACTGGCAATACAGTTCATATAGCAAAGAGTTTTCTGACTTGAGGCATGCATGAATCTTTTCCTCCTTTATTTCATCCAATGGTCATGCAGTAGGTCATTCTGTCATTAGATGGCGTATTTCTGTCTTGTAAACACAGATGTGTTTAGTGGTGGAGGTTAGTGGCAGTGAGAAATGAGCAATATCTCACCTGCTCTTGCCGATATTATTATTATTTATTATTTTTATAGCCCCCAAAAGTGTGCTAGGCTCTTGGAGGAGTGATTAAAGCAATTTAATGCTGCTTGTAATGCTGCAATAACCAGGGGATTTTTTACACATGTTTACCTTTATGTAGACAATTTTACAAGATATGCTGCAAGCAATCACCTAACAACTCCTTTTGTTGCCATCATGATGGTGATGTGGAGGGCCCTGCTGATTTTTCCTGCTCTCCTGTTCTTTCCATTTCACGAGGCTCTATATCTAAGTGTGATATTGGGTTTGCATTAATTACAACATAATTTTGTGTTGTGATTATCTTTAGTCACGCTTGTATGTATGAAACCTACGGAACTAGAGAGACCATCTAATGTCTACAGATGTTGAGTCCATGCTTGCTTGCTCGAGCCCAAGGGAGTTTGTTTTAAAGGAGAATAAAGGTGCCTAGTTCTATTTGCTCAAAGTTAGCTCTGCTCATTTTATAGCCAAATCTCTAGATTTTCATTTACATTTGGAGCTATTGCCAGTTTATTGCAAGGGTTTCCAACATGAAAAAGTCTGTTGCAGCAAGCCTTAGCACGTCTGGTTTGTGTGTGTGGCTGCGCGATGCTTTAGGCATGGTCTGGGCTAGTACTTGTACGTAGCTCATCTTTGTGTACGTTCCTCATGGCATAAATGCAAAATACTTCTTGCCTACAACACAATTCAGAATTCAGTGCTCACATATGATACAATTCCATTGCATTTGCCTTTGCCATCAGATAAATTTGTTTTAGTTTAATTTATATTTTCATGTATAATATTTATATATTTATCTTTTATTTTCTTTATATGTTTTTATGCTTGGAAAAATCTCATGAACATTTTTTCTACATAATTTGTGATAAAGCTTCATCATCATGTTGTTAAATCAAATGAGGATCCTTTTACATATAATATTGAATCATGCATGTTTAAGTCTGTAGCCATCAAGAATGTACAAAACAAATGGACTGTGACCATCTCTTTCATTCTTAAGCAAACCTATATCACTTCGTCTTAATTAAAATTTAACTTTTTCTTCCATTTGCATTTATGAATGATCTGGAATGAAGAGCAAATGCTGCTAGGTTTAATAAGAATAGAAGCTATATTGAACATCCAAGTGGAATGCTGGAAGCACAGTTTGTTAATCAGATTGGGAATATTATATTTGACATTGTAAATGGGTGCAGTAGCAGAAGACCATTAACTTTAAGTGCTATTTGGAATAGAAGTGTACTATTTCTATTTGTAATATGAGTTTTTGGAAGCGTGTAAATACTAGGAGCAAACAAATTTAAACTGCAAAGAATGTGCTTCTGTATTTAAAGAGTAGACAGAATTCATAAGCTATTGAAACCAGCCTATTAATTTGAGACAGTTCCATTATCTAAAAAAAAAAAAAGAAGAGGGAGAAAAAAGGAACTCAGTGAAGTGTAACTGATTCTATTTATGTGCTGAAATAAAATCACAGTGATAGAGATTTTTTCAAACAGCAGCTCAGGGCAGATTGAAAGTTGTTCTAGAAACAATTGTGTAGTTTTTAGTGTAGGTTGTTAATGGTAGAGGTGCTACATTAATATTTTTCATTTCAATTAGACAAAGACAGTGGGTGTTTATGAGTGCATGCATCCTCTTGGCGTTCGACAGCATTTCCCTGGAGTGCGAATTACAGCAGTTTGTTTAAAAGATCTGTAAGACAAAGAGAGTATTTTGTGAATGTCCGGAGAGTAGAAGGAGTTTTAGTGTCTGTTTATAATTAAAAATATATCTTATAGTACCCTCCATCGTAACACATTGCAGAGAGCTCTGCAGGTTGAAACACAGATCTGTGTACCTGCAGGTATTTGTTGCAGCCACCTGCCAACTCAGAGGTGAAATAGAAAGCGCTTATTAGTGCCTTGCCGCAGCATGCACCTGCATCAGAGAGGAGAAGGGAAATTTCCTCTAAGATTATCTGCCTGTCTTAAGGGTTGCTAAATTATTATTTTAATATCTAAGTTCTCCTCAGGTCCATCAGATTTGCGTAAAAAATGTAGGGGGTTGTTTTAAGGACTTAGATGTCCCACCTGGTATCGCCTGTTCTTCCATCTTCCTGTTCATGGGAGGTTCTGTTTGGAGCCCACGTACATCTGTAAAAGCCCTTTCAGAGCCCCCAGCAGTGCGGGCTGTTTCTTTTGAGTTCAGTTCAAATGGAGAGTTAAGTGGGGCAATTGGAGTTACGAAATGACCAAGGCATGACTGAATTAATGTAGTATCTTCAAAAAGTTCTTCTGCCAGTAGTTAATTGATTTGTCTATAAAATCATGCTGTGGAAATGGGGGGAGCTTTGACAGCGGTGTGAAGGAGCTGTGTCAGTGGCAAATGCCCAAGGGCTGCTGGCTCCAGCGCTGCAGTGATCCAGATGGACACCGAGCCCCAGCCCCGTGCCAGCAGCATCAAGCATCACCACTGCCTTCATGGTCAGGCATGGTGTCGTTTCCCAAAATTAATAACGGCTACAGGAGTGTTATTCTGCATTTGGAGGGCAAAGATCTTTCTATAATAAAACATTACTAGCATTCAGATGAAATACTTATTTCTTTTTTTGCCATTTTGTTTCTGTCAGACAAAAAAACCCTGTTACAATCCATTAGATTAAGTCCTTGAATTTAAAAGGTCTTGATATTAATTTGGTTATTGAAGCTTGCAGAATATCCTGATTCAGGGCTTTCAGCCCTATTCAAACTGCAGGGGCTTAGGAGTTGTTTGCACTTTCAAGTGTAAAGATTGCCCCAAGTGATTTGAAGCTTCAGAAATAAATTGCTACGTATTTACTGCTATAAAGATAATCTTCCAAACATGAATTGATGCTGCTCTGACTTCCTGAGGCTTCAGCACTTCTACTGTAGAAAACCTTCCCAATCAACAAAAGAGGGGAACTGCCAATACTTTGGTAAGATTTGTTATTGCTACCGGGAAGCCTGAAGGACAAAGAGGATGTGATCTGCAAGCATAAGTACGCAAATATTCATGGGGTGGGGAAAAAAAAAATCACATGGCTAGTTGGTGGCTAGAAATGCTTTTGAGCATCCTGAGTAAAACTAGTTTTTCATTGTAAAACTGTGCCTGACATCTTGTTCAGTAAAACAACTTCTGTACACCATTAGTAGATCTAATATTTGGAATTACTCAACTGAGAGTAACTCAACGCTCTTACATGTGTTTAAATTAACTTCATGAAATATAAAAAATAGGATTACTTAATTGAGGAACAGGTTTTTACTATGAATCTACCATTCCACTTGACAATTGTCTTTTGCCCCTGTTCCCTTGAAGCTTCTTTGTAAATAAGGACAGCATAAATAGTGAGAGATAATCCTTTCTCATAAAAAGAATTCTTGCCCTCCTGTTGTTCTAAGTCTCTGGGAAAGCAGCTTGGATAAGGCAACTATTCTATGTAGTATATATTTTATATTTTTCTTTAAAAAACAATGTTAATAAAGAGTTAATGTTAGGAAT
>JAOXJM010000001.1:12723789-12736070 GCA_026413425.1 Tringa solitaria
AAACAAATTCAGAGATTGAATGCAAGTCAAAAATGTCTGCAAGATGAATGAGTAAAGGAACAGAACCGAGATGTACTGGTCAAGATTGATAGTTCATTTCACCTTACTTTTTCCAGAGCTGTGACATGGAGCATGTGAAGGCAGAGGTAGAGATAATGAATCTGTTTGAAGGAAAATTTTGGGAAAAGTGGATCAAACCATTAAGTAGCAAACATTAAAAAAAACCAACAAACAACCCAGCAGGTCCATTAAAAAAATTAATTTCATTTTTAAGTCAAAAAATATAGAAACATTAGAATAGACTAAAACCCCGTAATGTCTTTTATTGGTTGAATAAATTATCTTTGAATGAGCAAATCAATATATTGTTGATGTGCTAGGCAAAGATTTATGCACATCAAGATTGTTCCTGATGGATTAATTTTCAGAATGAAGGTGCCACTGTTTGGAATAGTATGTGGCATATTTTTATAATGCTTTCAAATGACTGAAATCACTGCCTTTGGAAAAAGAAAGAAAAAACACAACAATATTTCCTGTGAATACAAATGTACAACATGTTCTTTCCCTTTTTAGGAGCTAACCTTTGCCTTCTGTTACAGGTCTTTTCTATGGGTATGCTGAATTCAGTCAGTGTGACATGACAGTGTTGCATATGTGACACAATCAAAGCTGTATTAGAAAAGGAGAGGAGGTTGTTTTTTCTTTTTGAAGACACAGTCTAAATGCTTTGAGATAAATGATACACAGCTTTCAAACTTGTAATTATGTGTTGTTGTCTATTCAGTGTCTCTGTTAATCCTGAAATAAACTATTTTTGTTCCATTAAGGATGTGATCCACTGCTACTGAAGTGAATGGTGAGAGTCCATTAGATTTTAATGGGCTTGGAGTGCCATTGGCAGTGAGAAAGGATATTCTGGAATTGATAGCCTTGTTGCCTCTTGGTCATTTCAATTTAGACTTTGGAATCTGAAAAGATGAGTCCTGTAAAACCCTTCTGTAATCAGAGATTTTATTTCACTGCAGTTATTCAGCACAACAGAAGTCCACAATTTCATCTCTCCCGCTAAGACTTACAAGCTGTTCCAGTACTGAATAACTTGCAGAAGTGAATAAGCCACCAGCTTGTTTTCTTTTTTGAGTTCTCTAATCCACTCTAATCCATTTTAAAGATGTAAGTGATACTGGTGATATGTGCACTCCGCAGAGCTCCTTGGGATCAATCATCTTTCCTATTGCTAGAAGGTATCTCATTATTTAATGAAATCAGGAATTTAACATTAATTATTCATATTTTTTATTAGCTCAGATAGTGTCATTGGGTTTAAGTGACATGTTTTGATGTTTCTTTACTGTGTCTTTGTATGTGTTGTGCACATATTTTGTACCATGCAAAATCTTGTTGAAAAATCAACTCAGTGTGGTGTCAGAACAGCTTACTATCAACTTGAGACTGCAGTAAAAAAATTAGAAACTTCAGGTGATTTATTGTCCTGAGATTCCATCTTTTCAATACTTGTACAGCTTTATAAAAAAATATCTGATACTGCCCAGCTGTGAGGCTCAAAGAAAGAAAAGCTAGTATTAAATATAATACACGGGACATCTACATACTCCCTAAATTAAGAGTAAATTATTGAGTTTGTGGGGCATATTGGGATGGTATCCACTATAATAAAATATAGGACTAAAGCTGTAGAAACCTTCTCTGCTGTTAATCAAGTTCTTTGGTAAAGCCACTTTCCTAATAGCATTGCACCATGTTTTTCTCAGTAGGATAGAAATAATTCCAAATGATTAATTTATTACAAGTTGAAGAAGTCCTGTGTGACATTCAGAGAGCTCAAGACTTTTTTGTATTCTAGATAATAACAGAAGGTTAAGTCTGTTCTCACCCCCCAATGTATCTGGCATGGTCTGGCTCACATCTCTTCTGCTATACTCTTTTGCAGTCAGTGACAGTGGCAGTATCTGTAATGCTGGAAACTTGATTATCCTATCCCTTACCCTTTATCCACTGAAAAAATCTCTTCACTTTAGATATGTTTTTCATAAATTACATCCTTATTTTGGGGCTTCAGAAGATTTTCCAAGTCAGTCATCTACACCTTCTGAAGTATTATGTTTGCAGGCAGCTTTAAGATCGGTTTATACAATTCCCTGTGAGAATTTGCAGTTAAATTTCCATTCTGGTTTACTTTGTAATCCACTTTGTTCCCAAGATGTTAGTCTGCTATTTAAAGATCAGAGCTGCGCATGTTTTTCTAAATGTCACCATGAGCTGCATCTAATATTTTTTTATGAATACCCTTGTCATCTCGGAGTGCTTTCTACTGTACGAGGCCCCCAAATAGTTAAACCAAATAGGCTTGGTGCAGGAACTATTGTTGGGCACGCTCTGGTTTTCTGCTTGTAAAACAACGGCATAAGAAGGCAACACTAGGAACAAATACGTAAGGAGCTGTAGTGATCAGTGAGGTCTTCAAGGTGAGACCTACAGCTGGAATTTCATATTGGGCTAGAAAAGGCAATGGGGTTTATGACTTTGGCTTTGTTCCAGCAAAGTACTTAAAGCCAAAGCATAGTCCCATTTTGTAAATCTATTTATAGAGGTAGATATATTCCCTCTTTAATAAATGCATGCAACTCATTAGCATTAATAGAATTTATGAGTTAGCAGTAAGGAGAAAAGGTAGCTATTAGTTTGAACAACAGTTCTTCTCTTTTCTTTTTTTTTCTGGTAATAAAATCTGACCTTTGTCCAGTAGAAAAAAGAATCTACAAATTAGGTTTGTTCACAGGATATGTCTGAGAGTCAAATAGCATTGGCACACAGAAAAGAACATGTCTGTCACATTCATGATTCAAGCTGCAGCTTTTGACATATAGCTTAAATAAAAGAAACAGAATTGTAAATTAAGTTACAATCAATTAAAATTAAGAAGAATATTTAAAGCAGCAGCTACAAGTATGCCTATTTTGCAAGAATGGAAACCAGTGATATTCTCCCTTCCACAGTGTATTTTAACAAAGTATTCTCAAAAATTATAAGTCATTGGTATGTTATTTGTTACAGGATCCTGCAATTATTGGTGAAAGTTCAGAAGATTAATGTCTAGAGGTTCAGATCATCTTGATTGATACTTATTCAACAGCTCTCAGGGAGTGAAGGGATTATTTGACTTAAAGGAAGAGGGCCTATAGACTACTAAAGTTTAGGCAATATATATTTTTGAATCACATTAGAAATTAAGTAAGAAGCAGTGAAATACTATCTGTGCTTTCAGTTCAGGTGCACACGGGTCAGGTTTGGCCTAGTATTGCCTATTAGAGAACTGCTTTTAGTTGCTGAACCTTAATACTATTTTCAGACTTGAATCACTTGGGAGCTCTGAGTCTGTGGAAACAGTGTTTGGGATTTGGCAGACAGACATGAAGGCAGGAGAAGATGTGGCAGAGCATATAATGGAAATTGGAAGAATTTCTGCAAGATAGGATGAAAGGAAAGGTTCAGCAGAGTTGGAAAAGAAAAACAGGAGCCAAACCAGAGCAAGTGCTGAAGTGAATTTGGAGTAAGGCTGGAAGACTCAGAGACCTGGGGTAAGGGATGCAGGGAGCAAGAAAAAGACAGGGATGATACAACAAAATTGTGTCCTGCTGGTTCGGCAGACTTACTGCCAGCCCTAAAGCCTAGATTGTAATGAAAAATGTTCATCATCAGAACCGGCCTAATGCTGCCTGGCAACTTAGACAAAACTGGGGTTTTTTGCCCTAAGTAAAATTAAAAAACCAATGTACTCTGGCTTTTGTGGTGTGGGACAAGAATGGGAACACCTTTGTCTGTTTCCACTGCCTCCCGTGTGCTCAGGATGCTACTGGTGGCGGTAATAGCAGCAAGACCATTGCCTCAGGACCATGCCATCGAGGAGACCTGGCAGCATGGGTACTTCTTACTAGGAGAGTCTGCCACTGTGGACATCTACTTATTTTGCCTCTGCCTGAAATTGGCCCTATGTTCCTCTCCGGGTGGTAAATCCATATAGAAAGAACGTCCTTTTAC
This sequence comes from Tringa solitaria, assembly GCA_026413425.1. NCBI lineage: Eukaryota > Metazoa > Chordata > Aves > Charadriiformes > Scolopacidae > Tringa > Tringa solitaria. The sequence continues at coordinate 12,727,852 of JAOXJM010000001.1, forward strand.
TGCCAGCCACCGCTCTTTCTGCATGGGCAAGCTCTCTTAGTCTGGGTCATGTCCCAGAATAGCATCGTTAGGATTTTTATCTTCAATTTTCACATTTTTAAAATACAAAAAATTGCTTACAGTTTACTACCTCCTTCTTTCTTCCTCAGTGCCCCCAAACCCTTGTTTTCTTCACAAAATTCTTGTCTCAGTCAGAGCACGGGATAAGTGATGATCACCGAACCAGTAACTACTCAATATTTCTTTTTAACATCAGCCATATGGTAAGTCTGTGATCATTCTCTAACTCGGTCAGGGGCTTAGAGATGTAAAGCTTCTTATGCCTTTCTGGGGCCAGCTGTTTCTATTGGGAGGCTGAAGATCAAGCATCCATACTGCTGAATTTATCTAAAACAATCTCACTCCGTAAATCTCAAAAAGGGAGGGTTTTAAAAATCTGACTCTTATATGTGCTGAAAATTCTTACCTGAGAATTCTTACCTACTGTCCGAGGCTATTCAGGAAGTGACGATCCTTCTTTCCTCTCCTTCTGGCAGGTTTTCTCCAGTTCTTAATCACAATATCAACCGTCCCTTTCCTTTACTGTTTAGCCAATTTCAGCAGTGTCAGAAGGGAAAATAAGGATATTTTATTTCCAGTTTTGTTTTAAGCATAGTTCAAAAGTTTCTATAACCGTTAGTAGCAGTGTGAGAAACATTTTGTGTCATACTTGTTTAAAATAAACTTTCCAGCGCTGTCACAAGAGCAGTAGCATTACAATTGAAACAATTAGTTGTATATGACACTGCCATCACATAACAGATTTCTAGTAGCTTCTCACTTTGCTGCAGATTATAATCAGACGTGCTTTAAATGCACCTTATCAAATAACACTCTCCTTAAAGCTCTTCAGGACATGAATAAGCGTCCTGGCGATGTAGTTGCTGGGAGTGGGGAGAAAAAGGTTTATTACTTAGAAAAATAGGAAAAAAAGCTTTTGTTTTGTCATTACGCATAATGGCTTTAGCCTGAGAATAGAAGTGGCTACTGAGTGGCCTGTGTGTGTGTGCTGTGGTCCCAGTCAGAGCCCACCCAGCTCTGCTTTTGGCTTGCCCCAAAGCTGTTCCGTCAGCCCAGGCACTGGTATTGCTGGTCCCATTCCTGGAGGTGTGTCTTCTGCTGTTGTTGAAACAATTGGATAGATAGAGATTGTGCTCATCTTTCTAAGCCTTAAACTTGAAAGGGGAAGTGAACTTGGTTGAGAGGATCTAAAAACATCTCCTGGAAATTAACTATCATCAAAATGGGTGAAGTGCTTCCCATCTGCAGAAGGGTGGTTGATTTTGCCTCTCCTCCCCAGCTTAGAAACTGTGGTAGAAAAAGAATTTGTCAATAAAAAAGTCCTATTCTTGAGTGCAAAACCACAATTAGGAGTTCTCAAATGGATCCTTCAGGATCAATGTTGCAGAATCATTGCTGCTGTAGAGCCTGCACAGAGGGAAAGAGGGGTTTGTGCCTCCTGGAATGAGAGAAGAAGGTGTCGCAATTCAATAAATAGAGCCGCAGTATCTGAACGTATGCAGCTAATCCTTATTCTAACTTTCCACATGCTTCAATAACTGCTGGCAAGTATTGACTTTGGGAACACTAATCTCACTGCTGACTTGTTCAGGGTACCAGTGAGTTGCTATTATAGCGTGTCAACCATTGTAGTTACTGCCCTTTCCATTCCTGCCTCTAGGTTAAGAGGCATTTTCCCGTGCTCTGTAATTACCAGCCAAACACCAAAGAATTAACACTGTCCATCTGACAGATTCTGTGATACTGTGTGATTGCTCCCGCTGAAGCAATAACCATTCGCTGACCTACCAGTTCTTGCAAGAGGCTTGTTTTATAGTTCCATTCAAACACATTTAAGAAAACAAGAATCTGAGAAGACTCTCTGGGCTGGTATAAGTAAAGCTAAGACATTGTAGCTTACACACTGACATTTTCAGAGCTTTAATTTTAGAGAACAAATGGCACAGTAGCTGAGGTAATCAATTTAGAATGACAAAAACATTTAGATAAACACAAAATCATCTACCGCATAAATACAGGTATGGGGCAGGAGGGCAAGAGGTAAGTTTGCTAATGGAAGGAAACAAATTAAAAGCTTGCCTACAGAAGAAAACTGAAATAAAGATGGAGTAATGTAAAGGATCTCACCAAGTAACTGTTTATAATGCATAGTCATTTCAGTTTATTACCATGAAGACTGAAAACTATAAGCCAAGCCTTTTCAGCATCGAGGGCTTCAGACCAGATCTAGTCTGCTGATTGTCAGCAAACAGTGAAAACACTGTCAATTAGCAAAAATGATCTTTGTCCTCTTGCACCAAAACAGTGATAATGTGCCCTTGGATTACCTGGCAGCCTTAGTACAAGAGAAGGCAGCCCTACTGATTGGGAAAGGCCTATGCAAATGACAAAACCCTGTGTATGGCTCGGAGGGGCTCAGGAGCAGAGCTGCAGCTGTGGCTTGGCTGAGCGCTTCTGGAAAAGTGGTGATGTCTGATAGGCTCTGAGGGGAACAGCATGAGCCTGGGGTCTGGAAAAGTAGGGGAAAATTCCATTTTCGTACTTATTTGTGCGACTGGGTGATATAGCTAAGTCATCCCCCGTTGAAGGACTGAGGAAAAGGAGGCAGTGGTTCCCAGGTAGAAATAAATTATTTTCTTGTAACGTGTTTAACGTTTCTGGCAGGTATGTGCAATCTGTATCTTGGTTCTGAGATGCAAAAGAGAGTGAGACATTAAGAAGATCAGATCTAGGATCAAGATGTTGCAAGAATTATTCAGGAACCATAGATGCAGAAGTACAATCTATTTTGTTTAGGAAGTCGGCTTCATAGGTATTGAAGTAAAATCTGATCTTGATTATGTTGCTATAAAACCACTAAGTCCTGTAGTAAGCATAGCTGAGAGCAGAAATTGATCTATAAAAATCAGTCGTAAAACTGAAAATAGAGAGAGGTATTAGGAGTTTTTTAAAGCAGAAAAGGATATGGACATACCATGCAAGAGCCAAACCCTTTATCTGGAAATTCACATGTGGTTCTGCTCATCATGAGGTTGAGATCCTGCAATGACAAGACGCTTACAAGAAATTAGACTGTACAAGTGCAAAGATAAACTGAAGACTCGGTCACCTTTTGCTTTAAATTGTGGTAAATGGGAAGCAATTTTTCATGATCTTGTCCTCTGAAGTTCTCAGTTTGTTAAGTTCAACAATAAAAACTGACATCGGCAGCATAAAGTTTAAAGTAGCGAATTGATTTTTAAGCTCAGACAGCCAAAGGCAAAGTTCTCAGTAACATAAAACTGTTAAGCCATGGGGTTCTGAGTCTGAATGCTACCATAGATCATTTCCACTTGTAGCGCAATGTGTACAGGACAAATGCAGATCTTGGTAAATGCCTTGCTTTAATCCCCCTAGCACAAATACATTAAAATCATTCATAGGTACTTAGAGCAGCAGCATCTGAGTAAGAGGTCTGAATGAGAATGAATTTCTGTATCCCTACAGGTCATTGTCAGTGAAAATTCCGTATGACTACAAGTGAAAGCAGTTGCTAACGGATATTCAGTAGAGAACTGTGTTATTGAATAATGTAAGAAAAGAATTCCCAGCTGATTAGTCAGTGCACTGCTTGTAAATGTCAGAAGTACCTCTGCCCCATGATCACACCTTTGGACGGCTGCTTCTTTTAATCCCAAGGTTCTGTGTTGCTCATTGCACCTTTTTGCAGTCCTTGCAGTTTTGTGAAGGTTTTAAGCTTTTCAGAGCTGAGCCTTTATCTGATGCCAGCATCCTGCACTGTGTAGTGTAACGCTGTGCTCTTCTCACTTGCCACAATTGCTGGTGCTGCAGTAGTAGAGAATAAAAATGCAGGTTGCATCTGCCTATCCAGTGCATTTGGAAGTTAATAGAAAAATCAAAATATTTTGTTATTTGGAAATTGGAAAGACAATACTCATTCTTAATTCAATTTGAGTTAACAACAAAGTCAGAAATCACTGCTGATATTAGGAACCGTGTGGTGTGTGTTTACTTGCATTTTGCCTCTGTGATTCCATTGGTAATTTCAGGCTGCTGAGCAATGTTTATTAAATTGTTCTTAATATTCCTGGGTGCCGACTTGTGTGTGTGTGATTAGAATAGCAATCCTTTTTCATATTTGTAGATATTTATATAATATAGAAGACTTCATGGAAATAGATGTGGCCCTCAAACAAGAGCTGTTTTGTAGGATGTGTCTCATCGTGCTTCTCCTTGCTTTGATCTTGGGACATGTTCTTCCTGACATCACCAGAGAACTTGGGGAGCTTTGGGGATTTCCAGAGAGTGTTGATGATGTTGGCACTTATTCCGTGTTTGTGCGGGATGGAGAACGTTTTTGACTTCCCCATTTCAAACCCCAGAAGTTGCTGATCCTTTCTGCCATCAACCTTTCTTGTATATCAATGCACAAGGGCTGCAGATTGTGGGGTGTAACAATTTATGAGGTTATTGTTACATTAGATTTAATGTTTCTTTGATATTGAAGAGTAAAACAGCAAAGGAGGTGGTATCACTTCTCTTGATGCTTTGGTGGCAAAAGTAGTAGAATGGTTTCCCTCCTACATGTGATATTTTGTGCAGCTTCAATGGGAGGTTTGCGTTAGTGTTTTTCTCAGCAATAGTCATTCATGTAATTATGAATTTTCATAAAACTGCCCGAGCCTCTCATAGGGATGGTAGAAGTGAATGTGCTCCTCATCTCTGTCCCTCACAGGCTATCCTGTCCCAGACTTATTTTTAACCTCTTAGTTTCTTTCACTGTGTAGTCAAACCTACATGGCCTCTTGAGATATTAAGGTGGGAGAAACCTAGTATAAAAAATGTTGTAGAAAAAACAAGCTAAAGAAATGTTAAGCAGTTGGAGAAAAAACAGCATCACAATTAAAACTAGATCTAGCAGAAGATCGGTGAAATTAAGGGCTTTTAAAATTCATGCAGTATTTCCCCATTGGACATGTGTAGAGTGCAGGGAAAGAGTTAAAAAGCAAAATGTTTCTGTATTAACCTTTTCTCCCAATTTTCCATTTGCACAATCTAAATGCAGCCGATGCAGAGAAGCACAGATAGTTCCATAAGACAGTTATTCAGCTGGAAGAAACATTAATCTTTAAATATAAGATTGTTCAGTTTGTAGTCTGTTACAGATTATTTAGTGCTTTTCATGTACTATAGCTCAAAGTGTTTTATTAAGCAATGAATTATAGTAGAGATGTGCCATGAATGCAGGACTCACCCGAGCTCTGGATACAAATGCATTAGAGTTATTTTTTGTGTCTGAATGCTGTCACTTGCACCTATACAAATGATGGATAAGGATGAGTCCTGTGCAAAATAGATGTTTGCTTTTATGGACTAACCAGAAAATATGAATCCAAAAGTAATATTTGCAAAGAGGAAAGCTGGCTTTGAGATAAAGATTTTTGCCACCTGTGAAAAATGCAGGCAGGGAAAATAGCAAATACGAAGAAATATTCTACTTTTTTTTTTCTTCCTTTAATTTCTTTTTTATTTCACCAGCAGCTAGAATTTCACAAAGTAACCAGACACATTTTCCCATGCATTGCAAAAGTGCATGGTAGGAGACAGTTCTTCCCAGAAAACCTTGCAGTCTGAATACATAAGACAGGAAAAGGTTGTTGGTGGCAACTAAAAGACGAGATTGATGTTTGAAAGCAAATGAGGTACAGTTGTATAACAAATTAATGCTGAGCAGCTGTAGAACAATGCACGTATTTTTAGCCTGCTCAGTCATGAGGTTTTACTAATTTCCTTCATCATCCTTCACTGGAAAGGCAGGAGAGTCCTTGCAACTGGTGATACTTCTTTGGCTGCTCTGAGGTGACTTTATTCACCACCGTGACTTGACCTTGTTCAATCATTTGGCTACATCCTCAGTCACGTAGAGATTGAAATGGTTTGTACAGTCTCTGATATTTGTATCTTGATGTTTCTAGTCCTCTTTCCAGTATTTTAAACCCTCTTATCTTTCATGGAAGTCCCCTATCTTTTACTGTATTTAATAAGGCTTATAAGAAGATAAAATTCAGGATGGAATTAAAAAAGATCAGAGAATATTACATCTACTGTGCCTGTTTTCAAAGGTGTTTGCTTTAAGTCTTGTCCTTCTGTAGCACAACAGTGTGAAAGCAACAGTCAATAACTCAGGGGACAAAAAAAGAAAGGGATCTTGAAAATGGAGAATTATAATACAGTGAGTATCTTCAGTCACTTGGTATATTGTTATAGCATTTCTTAATGGATCCCTTGGGCAAAGTGAGAATGTTCATCACTTACTGCTCTTACTGGTTATCACAGAAAGGAAACAAATCTGAAAATTGTTTCAAATAAGAGAAACATCATTGCACTGAAGAAACTATATTAGCTTTTTTTCTCTCTCTTTCTGTTCTTCACGCTACCTTTATTCAGATGAGTTAGCAGGATCACCAAAATCAAGTTTTAATGATTTCCTGCACCAATATTTTTTCTTATTGTAGAAGAGCAGAACCCCCATTTTTCTCTGTATTTCATGCTCATGTATACAGTATTGTACAAAAAGCACAATTTGATAAATAGAATAATTGGCCTGATATGACATCATCAGCAGAAAAGCACAAGAATGTTCCCTTTTTGAAGAGATGGATTATGGACTAGGCAGTCCAATTCCCGAGTATCCATACTTCGTGTCCTGCTACAGGTAACTGTCCAGTGTCTTATCCTTTGGACTGGATTGCTTGAATTTATTTTTTTAAAGAGAGTTTTATTTTGTTCTGTTGTATTTTTACATCTATGCAGAAAGGTTGTGGGGTGCAGCTCCTTCAAGCACTAAGGAAACTGTGATTTTTCTGTGATTATTAGACTCATTCACAGCCTCTCTGCCCATGACTCTTGAGTTTGAAGTCTGATGTAAACAAACATTAAACTTTTTATTTCAATTAATCTTTATATTCCAAGTAATGGATAATCCATTTAGGTGTGCTCTGGAACTTTGGAGTAAATGCTCTAAGCAGATCAAACAGACCAGACCCATTTCTTTCAAAAACTTTCCTGTGTTATCCTCTGCCACCAAGGGAGATCAGCTCTGATGCGGTACATAATCTTCATGGAAAGTCATTAGAAACAAACACATTTTTCTCTGTCGTTATGTTCTTTTTGCTGTGTGGGTTTAATAGTCTTTCTGTTCTTTGTTATGAATTGGTTGATTCTTGCTACAAGCACAACAGTAATCAGTGGCCTGTTAACATGAGGTCTTGGTTCATTCTAGCAGGACTTTTATAAGAAGATTGGCTATGGGTTAAAATAACAAGGTCTGTGTTCTGCCCCTCACTCTCTAACAGCTTCTTCACTGCCCCTGAGCAAGTCACTTAAACTTTGACTTTCTTCTCTGAAAATTGTGGATAATAATGAATACTTTGATATTCCTCAGTGTGCTGGAAAACAAAACTTCTGCTGGATAATACACAAAGAGAAGGCAGTATGGCAAAGGAAACATACGTTATTAGTCATATTTTAAAAGCAAATGGTATTAAAAATAGCATAAAAATCACATGTGTTTCAAGGAAACATACCTTTTAAGTGGCTAATAACGAGCAGCATCTATTATATACTGCCAGGCAGGGAGAAGAAAAATGTAAAATGTGCTGTGCTTTGTCACAGTTCTCGATGCACCCGTCGCATGCTTCAGCTCTCAGATCACACTGGTGTCCCTCGCTGGACTTGCTCCAGTATGTGAGTGTCTGTCTCGTGTTGGGGAGCCCAAGGCAGGACACATTCTGGGGCTCCAACTGTAGCGGTGTCAAAGTGGGGTGGGAATCACTTTCCTCAGGAAAGTCACATGCACTGCAGAAATAGCTACTCCCTCCCCATTTAATCTCTTCCAGAGCTTTGCACGTTATTTTTCTCTTTAAAACCACTGAAGAGGTCTCAAACATTTTAAGATTGGAGCTATATTCATTTAACAATTTCTTGCCTAAGGATCCTGCAGTGCAGGGAGGAATCCTTAGTAAGCAACTTTAGACCTTTTCCTCTGGTTCTGTCATTATTCCTTTGGGAGAAGAGAGCCAACCCCCACCTCTCTACAACCTCTTTTCAGGGAGTTGTAGAGGGCAATGAGGTCCCCCCTCAGCCTCCTCTTCTCCAAA
>JAOXJM010000001.1:12745426-12761819 GCA_026413425.1 Tringa solitaria
GTTGGACTAGATGATCTCTATGGTCCCTTCCAACTCTAAAAATTCAGTGAAAAAATTCAGTGAAATTATGGATGGTTTGTAACATCTGAATGTATAAACTTTTTAAAGTCTTGTTAAATCAGTCATAAGATGGGCTTTGTCCCAAGAGAGCATCTTTGCTGGTGTCCTGTTAAATGGGGCCAATGACCCCTGGGGCCAAGCAAGACCCAGGGGTAGCTCTCAGTAGATGACCTGAATCGTGTGTCTCGACGCTTCAAACTGCTTGTGTGGGAAAGCTGCACGCCCACCTCTGTGTGCACTTGAGGGTCTGCAAGGGCTTTCCTGCCCTCAGCATGAGGCTTCCTGACCTTGACACACAACCTCAGCACATGGCAAGTGCAGGGCTTGATCCTCCTGAAGCTCAAGCATCTCAGTTTGCATGATAGAGCACAGGTCGTCATTAGCTGGCACTATTTTCAGGCTGCACTGGTCTTTGTAACCGCCGTTTACAATGAACCATCACTGAAGCATCATGTTTTGCTAGTGAGTGTTATGAAGATGTACAGAAAAAAAAAGAGTTTTTCTTACTGCTTTGGGACCTATTAGGGCAAACATTTTAGTATTCATAACACAGACCATATAACTTACTGAGCCATACTGAAAGACACCATTGGCTGTCCAGTGGGTTTTAACTATGTTAAGCTTTATTGCCTTCTGGAAAAGTACTTTGTAAGACTCCCTCTTCTGTGCTGGAAAAAAAATTACTCTTTTTTTGACACTAAACATATTTTATTCCAATAGAAACTCAGAAAATACAAAGCTGATTAAACAAAACTCAAAATAATGTATAGATAGATAAGACCTGAACATTTACTGTATGCAACTATTTATTTTTTCTCTCTAAAGAACAATAACAAAATGTTGGCCTGTGACTCAGATTAGAGGACACGAGTCAACAACATGCCATGAGAATATCCAGTTGTCAAATCAAATTTATCATTTGTGTTAGCAGACTTGTTAATACACAAACAATTATTTCACATTGGACTTTAGAGAATTAGGTCAAAACTTTATCTACAAAATAGATTAAAAATAAGCTGCCATTCTGTTGTATTATAACATTAGTTCTCACGGTAGTGATTTGTTCTTACCTGAAGTTCTGTCTTGATGAGAGACACCACTGTTTTCTAGATTATGCAATGAGTAAAGAAGAAATTACCAGATTCTTAGGCAAGCAAGTAGCTTAAAAATATGTATAATGTGGAAAGCGTAAATACCAGGAATCATGAGAGTTTATTCATACACAAACATCTCTCAGATTGGGTGGACCCATCGCTAGCAGAAATATATCTGTACTAGTGTTTCAGTGTTTCAAAGTGAGTATATTTTTTTTCCATGGGAAAGTATGCCTCTCTTAAATGTCTCTTGGAATTTCAAAATAGCTCAGACGTGTTCATTCAAGAATTTGCTGTTCTTATGGTTCCTGAAACCAACCCAGTAAGTTAAAACAACAAATACAATACCAAAAAGCAACATCAGAGAATTATTAAAATAGACTGAACCCACCATTTTGCACTGCAGCTGCAATTGGTGGCTTGTGGAATAAATGTTACTTCATCATTTACCTGTGGCTGTTCCCAGATGTAAATCCAGTTTGTTTCTAGGAAGATAGCAAAGAGCTACTCCTATATGTCAAACCTCTTCTTGCACAATTTTTCCTTTTGTGCACAGGGTTTCTACCTGAGTCGGACGCATGGGGCAGTCTATGCCCTACAGTGAGCAGCGTGGGCCTTGGGGGTGACTGGTGAGGGGGAAAATGAGTTGGTCTTTGCAACATCCAAACTGATTCCAGTTTGTTATCTCTAGTAAACAGTCTTTAGAATTGGCTGTTATATCCACCTCAGAAGTCTTTTGACTCAGATGTACATATAAATCTGAAAGCATCTCTTGAGAAAAGCTAAAGGACTGTCATCCAGAGCTGTGAATAAACTGCTCAGCCAATATCAGCTTTTTAGCTTTTCTGAGCAGCTGCTAAGATCTTCAGTGATTACATATCTCTACAAAAGACTGCGGCTCCAGTTTGTTGCAAGGGGGAGTCTAAATTCAGTTCATTTACCCTCAATGACTATTCCACACCTAAGATGCTAAGCTATCCCTTGTCTTTCTGTCTCTATTTAATGTATGATCATGGTTTCTTAATTGCATTTTAATACCACCTGGCTTTTAGTTCTACATGCTCCCTCTAGGCATGCTTTTATTGGTGCACAAGATGAATGACTGTTTTTATTCTAACATTTTTGAAACTAGGTCATTTTGTTTGTGTTTAATAACAAAATTTATTTTAAGTTATAAAAAATACCTAGATCAATCTTACATATGTGTTTCAGCTTTATCATTAAAAATAATCTGATTCAGAAGAAAAAAATTACAAATTCCTGCTTTTAGATGGCAGCCCACCTAGTGATCAAAAACCTCAAAGCTTTCAGCTTGAAAGTTACCTGCTTCTGCACAGCTTACTGCTAGCAAGGAGATGCACAGAAAGCGTCTTAAATTTTACAAAATTGCTAATCAATCCTGACTTGATTTATTGTGAAAATGTCTGGGAAAAAGTTCTTCTCTTGAGGGCTTCAGGCTGTGTTGCCCAGTTATGTTACCCATTTGGGAGTAGCCCACAGTACCTATCTGAGATTTTCTTTTTGAAAAGTACAGACTCTTGGGCATTACCCATACTTGCCAATTCTTATTACCTACGTATGCAGCATCTGCGCAGTTTGATTGACTTCAGTGGAATTATTTTTGATAAAGAGTGGACAAAGTGGCTGTCCTGGATTCAAACAGCCCATTGTGTGAGTTAATGGCTCTTCATGGCAAAATTCAAATGAGATCTTTCCAGCTATGCACAAACTTTTGAAAACAAAAATATTGCCAGCAGAGTATCTTCTGGGAGGAGTGAGGAATCCTATCAAGTGGACCTTCCTTCCAGGACAAATGATTGGCAGAAATTTGAGCAGGCGGCAGAACTAGAAAGCTTCTTCTTAATGATAGGGTCGTGGTGAGGAATGTTTGTTGCTTTGTGTTGGGAGGCAATTAGTTGTGGAAATGGAACACTGGAATAAAGTTAGCTTGTTAGTAATGAGTTGGGGGCAGAGGGAGGAAGTGGACTTGCTCATAAACAGGTGGTTGAAGTAGAAGGACTTAGAAGATACAAGATGAGAAATCTCAGTAGGTGTATCTTCCTTTTGCAAGAGCAAGCTTGATTAGAATTGTTTAGAATCAGGTTCATTAAGGGATTTAATTACTTGCAGGTTAAGAAGAGTAGTCCTCACATTTTAGACCCCTCATCCCAAGAGAGGAATCTGAAGGCAGAGTTGAGCAACCAGATTGTCTCCTTGAAGTATATGAAGGACTTCAGGCAGTCATTATTTTAATGTCTAAAGTGTGGAAGATGAACAAGTGTATTAGGTACACCTTAGGTACACTTGAGCAAGGGATTTTTATTCTCCTCTAGTTTCTAGATCCAGATGCAGTTTGGTCGGGATCTCAGGTTCTTTCTGCTCAGCTGTAGCCACACTGGCTGTCAACTAAATGTGTGTGCCTGAGGAATTTTCAAACTCTGAAGCAAATGCTTTCAGGCTGAGGGTGCTGCTTTGCTCTGGGAATCTCAGGTTTGGTTTTTTTTGTACCTAAAGTACACTATACTGAAATATGATTTTTATTCTTTTTTTTTTTTTTTTGATCCAGCTCAAAGCACATAACATGCAATTACAAAAGTGGATAAGGACCCATACACAGTTTAACATAGTTCTACAATAGTGTGAGGTATAGTGTGAGATATATATGTTCTCCTTCTGGTAGCACCAGTTAGAAAAGCGATGCTAGGAGAAAGGCCAAGTGATGTTAGCGTGGATCAGTCATACGTGGAACTGGTATGTTTTAGCTTCCTCCACTTGAGCCTGTGTTTATGCATTAATGCATAGTCTCACATTCTTCTTTCTGGTTTGGAAATTCTTTGCAAGTAGCCACTCCTTTTTTGACAGTTTAAGGAAGTTCTTTCATTTATCAGTGTTTTGTGCTTGCACTTCAGAAATGAAGATTATTTTTTTTAGAAGGCATTCAGTTTAAGATGTTTCACGTGGTAAGTATGCACTGAAAGAAGAGATTATAATGTAGTTAAAGCAGCGGACAGGACATGGCATGTGGCCATAAATGGTTCAAATCCAAGGATATGGCTGTTGTGAGGGTTTGACTATTCGGAAAGTAGAAAGCAACAAATAAGTCAAGGATTGTAGCAAACTTCAACAAGTTATGTTCTCTGTGCTGATGTGTACAGTAATCTTAATAGGTCTTCCTGGTGCAGCCGACCATGAACTGAAGTTTGTAATACTAACTTGTACTGTGTCATCTAAATCACCATACTCCTGCCAGAAGCACACTGCAAAAATAGTTTTGCAGTAAAAGACAAAGAATGATGATTGAGTCATACGTGGGTCACTACAGAAACATTTTTAAAAAATGTTACCAGCTAATGGTTGCAGCACAGAACACCTCAATTTCAAAGTCATTCTTTCTGCCAGAAACTTCTGTAGAAAAATAACAGGGTTTAACGTTTGCGGAAGAGGTTAGAAGTTAAGGAACTCGAATAGAACTCATACATATTTTATTTCTTTTAATACCTCACTTTCCACCCCTCCAAAACAGCTTCTAATGGATTCTCAAGTGACCCTTGGGTCTCTACGCTAGACAAAAATTTTAACAATATTTTTTGGTAGGATAAAGTGCATCCATATGCCTGCTTTATTGAACGTTCCTAATGCTCTTTGGAAAATAGCTGTTCTGTTGACAGCAATACTTTTTTGCCCTCAGTTTCTTTAATTAAACCTTCTGAAAGACTAACCCATGCAGATTTAGGATCAAATTCTGATTTTGGACACGCTGCTATATAATTTGGTGTAAGCAGGTTTAACATTTCAATACATGCCCGAAAATAATTAACTAAAAGATTCCAGTTTCTGCATCACTAAATCACTGCCGTGTCCTAATGTAAGGATTCAAAGTGATATTCTCAGTACAACACAAGAAAAACTTTAACAGCATATTCACTTCCCATATGGTATTCTAAAAAGAAATTTAAAATGAAGATTGACAGATTCTTTGGCAAATTGTTAATTGATAGCTTGGCTAGGAAGCTAACTGTCCCATCATGAATTCCTTATTAGGAATTATGCCAAAATAATGGGGGTGGGGAGAAATGCACTGGAAGGAGAGGTGATGTTGGTAGAAAGTTTGGAAGTGGGTAGAAAAAAAACTTTGCTGTAATCAGTATTGTGAGACACTTCAGTGTCTAAATGCTGGTGTCGAGTTTTTTCTGTGTTAACCTAGGATCAAATCTTTTTTTTTTTCTTTTTCTCATTCCTGATCTCACTTCTGTCTAAAGTCGTGTCTGCAGCCAGACCTTGTAACTGCAGTTAGGCTGGACCAGGCAGTGGAAGTGACACACCGTTGTCGCTTGCGCTCCAATTTGTTGTTGTGGTCCAGCAAATCAGCCTTGCTGGGAAGCAGGACTTGTAACGTGGGCACAGCCTTCTGCTGCTGGACCTGCATCGAGCTTCCATCTCCTGGTGCTCCGCTCTATGCTGCAGAGGTGCTGGGCAAGACGTCTCCTCTCAGTTTAAGCGTGTAAAAATTAGGTACATGAATTTCAGCTCCTCTGTTGGCATTGGAAAGAAGCAAGCTGTCCAGCACAGTCATTCTGTCATTCATTTCAGCCTGGCGAAATGAAGGCTCTGGGGACACCTTATAGCCTCTTCCAGTACCTGAAGGGGGCCTACAGGAAAGATGGGGAGGGACTCTTTGTCAGGGAGTGTAGTGATAGGATGAGGGGTAACAGTTTTAAACTGAAAGATTGAGATTAGATATTAGGGAGAAATTCTTCACTGTGAAGGTGGTGAGACACTGGAACAGGTTGCCCAGAGAAGTTGTAGATGCCCCATCTCTGGAGGTCTTCAAGGCCAGGCTGATGGGGCTTTGAGCAACCTGGAACAGTGAGAGGTGTCCCTGCCCTGGGCAGGGACATGAAACTAGATGATCTTTAAGGTTCTTTCCAACTTGTAACCATCCTGTGATTCTATGATTCTCCCATCTCAGACTTCTGTTTCAGTACTGTATGATGGTACTCATCTCCCTGTACTAACTGCAGAGGGAGACCAAATTACTAGTTCAGACTGGATGTCTGACTCTTAGATAGCTAAATATGACTCATATTTGTTCTGTTACCATTTAATTTATCCCAAGTAAGTAAAGAATGGAAGATGAGTGGGGCTGTGAGAGTCATGAATCCCTCAGCTTCAGTGGTTTGGTTTGTTTTCAATTTTAGTTTTCCTTTTCCAATATCTGTAGCATCAATTCCCTGACAATTCAAAACAACATCAGGGAGGCCTTTAAGAAATTAAAAGCTGAAAGAGAATGAAAGCAAGTGGTGTATGACAGTGAAAAAAAGGATGAAGAATAAGGACCTGTGTAAAAATTGCGAATAGCCTGAGCAGTGCCCTGCAGCCACAGGAAGCAACCAGGCATCCACCATCTCTTTGCCTCCCTGGCCTGTTTGGAGCTTGTAACTTCAGAAGATTAGACACGGGTATCTTCTTTTGCATCAAAAAATATCTACTTTCAGTTTTGTAACTGTCCTAAAGGGATTTTGAGAGGAATCTGAAATTTATACCCTCACAGATAATAGAGGCACATAGAGTTTTTTACTATTAATACAGAAATGAAAGATGAGAAATGTAGGAAGAGGGGACAAAACCAAATGGATAGAAAAGGATTTGATTTAGTGACATAATGCCTTTTTTCTGTAACTGCCATTCTCCTGTTTTATGAAAGTGGTATCTTTATTCAAGATTGTACAGTGTAAGAGCTACAATGCTGTCTTTGGGAGAAGACTATGGGGAGAAGCAAACTGATTGATGAGAACAGCCGCTAACAGCCTAATACTTCTACTTTTATACAGCTGAATCTATGAGAATGTAAAGTGATTGACTTAAAGAAAACCAGACTTTGTATTTTTATAGGTATGGTAAATATCCAATTGGAAGGAATCCCCAAGACTTTTCTGAGACTGGTCAAAATATTTTAAGAAGTCTTTATGTAACAGCGCAACAATTTTCTTTTTGGGGAAGTGTAGCATGCTGCAGCTGAAACCTACTGATGTGAAAACACCATTGAGATATTTTGCTGCAAAGATGTTCATGTCCAAATCACAGGTTGTGAAGCAGAGCAGCAGATTATCTGTGAAATTTGATCTTACCCATTTTGTGGAGGTATGAGTAGAATTAGAATTTCCAAACACAGTAAATTTAACAGTTGCATGGTCCAGAATGCAACTTCATAAACATGCTGGTTTTACAAATTGCTTTTAAATGGTGGTTTCAAATGCAGAGGCTGGTGAATGATCTTCTCAGATAGCACCTCAGCAGGAACTTATTAGACAGCCTGGGAGGTGGGTATTTAAACTGATTTCATTCTGTGGGTGGGAGGACAGCATTATTCTAATTGACCTTCAGCACATAAAATATAACTAGTTTTTTGACCACCTCATATACAAGGGAGAGAGAACAAGGTTTTATTTTAAAAGCTTATATACTTTACTGGGTCCTTCCGCTTTCTGGCGCGTTTTTAAGGTAGCCTTACTATCAAATATAGAGCTATATTGGTCTTTTTATAGGCTTTTATCACTTGTTAGCTGTACATTCTTGCAGAAAAAAGTCATTCATACTACGGTGAGGTAAGGGAAGTTCCATTGATTTTCAGCATGTGTCTTCTACCTCTTCTACTCAGCAGTAGCAATCACGGCACCTGTAACGAATCTGCCACTGTTCCAGGTATCCCTGTTTAAACAATTGCTCTCAAACCCATCACCAGCTACAGCACCACAATATATGAAATCCTATTTTTAAGAAGCCTGTAACACATTTCACTGATGTTCCATGTCTTTTAATGAACACATGTTGTAAAGGACTGTTTTGCTTCAAGAAAAACATCTTCCAAAGTAATTTTTGAAGGAATATATGACATTTTAAAAAATGGAAGACTGCTACTGAACACTAATACCATTTACAGTACAAATTTAGATTGCTTTTAAAATAAAGCCTGTAAAATTTTCAAATAATTAAAGCAAGCAAGCCATATTTGCTACTTTCCTTCTTGAGATTTTTTGATAAAACAGCTGGAAATGAAATTTGATACTTCCTTTCTTAATCATACCAGCACTGGAGACAAAGAAGTAAAAAATCCTGGTTGAGAAACAGTCACAAAAAGTTGAAAAGCTTCTCCCTCATAAGCTTCTTCTAGGGGAATGATAATTCACATTTCTCCAAGAAAGGACCAGCCCAAATGATTTTTTAAAAATGCAGAAAATCCTTTACAGCAAAAAGCATTTTGTGTAGAATCTGATTTGGAATGCAAAAATTAACATACCAGCCAGAAAGGATTGTACCTGATTATGCAGGCCAAGGCAAAATCAATTCCTTTTGAAAGCAGTGGGACTTCTGGATGCTGCAGGAAGGTATCTTAAGACCTTGAGTGATGAAAACTTTTAGCTGTAGTGCTTACAAACAAGATTAAAAACACACTGTAGGAAAAAATCTGCCCAGGCTAGAGTATCATTCATTTTACATGTCCTGTGATGCCACAGGAGCAATTCAGAAAAGTGACACTTTAGTTGACCAGGTCAGCAGTCTTTCAGATGCAGGAAGAAATCAGAGTTCCCATTATTCCAGGAAGAAATGTCTTCATAATATAAAAGGTGTAAGTGATGTACGATACCCATCATTATAGGCATGGTCTTGGAATAGCAGAGCATGGTCTTGGAAAAGCAGAGAAATCTTGTTGTTACTGTAGGCTGAGGAAAATTGATTAAAAATAAGAATTTTCATGCTCTGTAATCAAAGATCTGCTTCTGTGAGCATTGACTGCTGTATCTTCCTTTTTTGAGGGACTTAGGTCTGCAGAAAACCAGATGTATGAACATTAATTATTTAGAAAAATCACATGTTAAGGAGAATGTCTAATATAATATTACTATCCAGAGTAGTCTTCGCTCTTCTGTGATGTGCCAAAAAGAGTTTGGAAACTTCAAGAAATATCTTGTGTTGGTTAGAAATATTTTGTCAGTATTTTGTTCTGCTCGTCAGCAACACATATTTTCCTGTATAAGCATAGTAGCTACTGAACTGTCTCCCCCTAAAGCAGAGTGCTTTAGGGGGAGGAAAAAACCATCTAGCTACAATAACATTTGCCTTAGCAAAAAGAGTGGTATAAAGTACATCCCTAGAGTGTAAGAAGAATGTTAATGTTTGACAATTAAGCCTTCAGAAGCAGTGAAATGCCAGTTAAGGTTGAATGAATAGTGGCAACTCTGTCCCTTGTGCACATATATATTCTGATATTCCTTAATGATATGATTGCTTACAGTTTATCACTTAATATTGTATAATGTCACATATTTGTCTTCTGTGGCTTTAGATCTGTCTCTGTTATTACATATGACTAATAATAGCAGAACTGATAAAAATGAAAAGGGGCTGATTTTCTGTTGGCCTTCTTATTATGCATACAATTTAAAGTGAGTAAGGTTTTAAATGGTTTTTTTGACAAGAATCATAGTTTTATACTCATTTTAAATCTGCGTAAAAGTCTACTAGAAAAGAAACCAAGGGGTAGGGAATCTTAATGATTAGGATGTCCCAAAACACCTATTTTCCCATCAAATTGCAATGTTTCATTTTGATAGCTTTAAAAGATTTAAGACACTTTTTCAATAATAATGAGAACCATGATTCTACCATAGTAACTTTGTGCTGTAAAATATAGAGTTTGCTTTGCATCATAAACAACTTCACCATTTAGGGATATGAGTATCTTAAACTTCAGGCAAGTAGGTGAAAGTTATGGAAATATATAAGTAAATGGAAGCTAGTTCGTAGAGATATTTGTGCAAAAATGTGCAAGTCCAGTTTTCGTAGAGGAAATAAGACTTTATTGTTACCTCCTGCAAATATTTTTCTGTTTGATTTATATTACCTCAGTTTTTCATTTTTATCTTGCAATGCTGAATTTGTCTAGGTTTAGATCAGCAAAAGCATATAGATATCCACCTCCTATTTCAGTACTTGACTTTGAAATAACAGTAAATTACTTATTCTTTTCAAATAGCTCCTTAGAGCATATTTTATACTGGTCACCGGTGTCATTGAACAGAGCGATTTATGGTGGTAATAAAATATTTCCTACCTTGTTTTGTAATTGTTCACCATTTTCCCTAAATAGTTGTATCTTCTCTTTTTCTGAGTCCTGTGACTATCACTTGGAAGAGCATCACCATTGAAAGCTTTCTTGTTCTGATACTGAAATATGCATAAATGTACAGTATTTTATAGGCAGGGTGAAAAAGCAGGGGGCTTTTCAGAAGAGCTAAGGATTGATTTCCATTAGTTTCCATTTTCAGAAATAAATTTCAGGATAGATTTCCTCCATGTAAAGAGGCATGAAACTCCCCCTGATTTCAGTTGTGATTCAGTCACGAGTGCTCTGTGGCTCTTGGTGAGTCGGTGGGGAGTCTATGCGCAGCTCCAATCTCTTTTCTTTGGACATCATGGAGACAAGTTAGAAATCAGCTGCAGGGAAAAACATGCAAGAGATGTAAAACCAGAGAAATTCAGTCCCTCCATCTGTTCAGCTCAAAAACAGCAGGGCAAAAAAGAAAGGAAAGAAAGTGATTTCATTTACAACATACAAACTTTTTTCATGGAGCTATTCCAGGTATTTCACTGTTGCAGGGAGATACTCTGGCCAAAGACTAGAAACTGAAGTCAGAGACATTCAAATTAAAATTAAGGCATAAATTTTTAAGAGTAAGGCCAACTAAACTACCAAAGAAAGAGGAAGGTCTCCATCTTTTCTCGTCTTCAAGCCTGTGGACCCTTGTTATAGCAGACATAAATTAATAGGCTTAATAGAGGAGTCACTGACTGAAATAGTGTCTCCTGCAGCGTGTGGAAGGTCAGACTAAATGATCTAATGTTTTTTTTTTTCTAACCTTGAACATCAAGCATCAATATGTGTGGTCTTAAAATATAACTGCATGCCTTCACCTGTCTTTCTGTGGTTTTTGATCTTTCCAAGTCTCCAACCATCAAATGATAAATCTGACTTCTCTATGTGATGCTTTTAACTTCTCCAAATTTGTGGTGCATAAATTCAGAAAATGCAATTTGCCTTAAAACATAAAACAAAAAAAAAAGCAATACTAGGTCTGTTTCATGCTCAGTTCCATGTTTACGGACATACAAATTGCTCAGTGACATTTTTCTAACCCAGTCATTGTTTCAGTAGCCTTTGGCAGCCTGGTTACTTTGAATCTGAAACTTTGAATAAATTATTTATAATATCCAGTATTTTTTCAGTAACACTTCAGTAACAATTTTCTTTTTTTTGTGATGTATATCCCAAAATACATCCTTTTTTCCACTTGTGGTATTCTATTGTGGGCACAAATTAATACATGGATGATGATGATTATTACCATTAATAATAATAATGAAAGTAGCAATAGTACTTGAGTGTCTCTTCAAGTACTTGTTAAGACAACAAATAACCTTTATGTGTTGCCTCTAGAACAGAAGCAAAAGAAAGAGGCATAGCATATGTTAGTATAGCATAAAAAGAAAGAATTTATAACAACAGGAATGAGATATTAATTTCATATTATTACCAGTACAATTCTCATTTATTAATGGATAGTCATTTATTCCCAGCACAAACTAATCAAATTTGTGCAATGATTGCAAACTGAATTTTTCTGAGCTGTTACTGAAAAAGTTATAAATATAGTCGAAACCTGCTTTAGTTACTGCTTTTGTCAAAACACTCAGTGAAATATGTGTACACACATTACACATTATATCTCCACAGCTGTTGGATGAGGGGATAAAATCTACAGTCATTACAAAGATTTTTCTTCAGAGTTGAGGGTACCAGTGGCAGTAAGCAAGAAAGTAAATGTGGAGCATATGCATTAGCATTTTAGTTCAGATCAGGAATGTTCTTCTGAAATAAATATCCTGATGGTCCCTGCTTTGTTGCGTTTTAGTTCATCCTGCAGATCAGTCTCACAGGATGAGTACTGGCTTTGTCATTGAGTCCGTGGAATTAGACTAGAACAAGTACTAAGAAACAGCCAGAAAGCTTGTACAGTCTGGATGCTAGTCCTCAACCAGTCACTCTACCCGGCTGCTGCCATTGCACCACACTATTTGCTAATACACAGATATACCCTCTCTTTAACCATTCACAAAAGCATGCAATATTAGTTGATAATTTTTAGGAGACGCTACAACGCTGGCAGTATCCTCAGATGTTAGCTTTCCTCTTGGTTTTCCTTGATATATGGCATTCCCTTCATTGTTGAAATATGTCCAACTAAAAAAACTGTTAACTCCATACATTGACTATTCCCTCTCTGATTTAGGGTATCTGCCAACCCTTCCTTGACAACTGGTGAACTAGTAAGTCTTTTATGTGTTCCTTAAGAACAAAAACCAGCTTCTTTTTTTCAGGTATTTTGGTCTTTTGCTGATTAGAAAGATACCTGTAGACTGCGCTACAGGAGAGACTACTCAATTTTCTTTGAAATATCTCTCCTCCATTGTTTAATTAAAACACAAAAAATCAGAGGCCTTTGTGGAATACCTCTGAATTCACCTCATGAATAAGAACATAGATTCAACTGAAGTCTGTCTTGAAACAGCCAGCCAGTCTTTCTGATGATTTGCTCCAAGCTTCAACCAAGATTACACATTTAGAAATTTCTTGAAATGTTTTTGTTTGGTTGGTTAGTTTGTTGGTTGTTGTGTTTTGGTTTTTTTCTGGGGAAAATGTGATTTGCACTTCTCTCACCTTCTCAGTTAAAACAAAAGAGTTCCCTGGCTCTAAATACTCTCTCACAGGAGCTCACTATTTTGATGCAGAAAGCTAGTACTGAATCTGGGTTTTATTTAAGTTAAACTGGCATGGCAACACTATTGCAACTTGCTTTAGATAGTTCTGCAAGAAATATTTGATCATTAATAGAGGTTCTACATTGTATTTCTTTTATGATGTTCTTTAATTGCAAGCAAAAGCATTTGTCCCCCTCGATATTATAGAGGCACTGAAAGTCTTTGGGCTGGTTGGCTTGTGCTATGCTGATACAGACACATACAGGTCTTTCCTTTTCTATAAGGTATTTCCTTACCTCCGACATCTATTGCATGAAACAGGCATAAGGGCATAGATGTGGTAGATTCATGCAGACACATAAAGACCTGTCTGATACTTGCACTCACTTGTTTGGGACATCAGGAGCTTTGAGCTTTCAGAGATGGCTTCTTCTGAGGTGGACTCAGTGTGACTGGGATGGCTGGTGTTCACTCCAGCACTCGCCACCTTATGGCAGACTTGAGCTGTCCTGCTAGAAAGTGAGCAGGTATCGAGAGCTTAAAGAAAAGAGAGGAGAGGTGGGAAAGGCAAGATGAGAGTGTAACAGGGGAAGAAAAAGAGTAGAAGGAAAGGTTAGAAGGAAGCTGGAATTCAAGGTAAAGGGAAAGATTTTGAGAAGCAGGGAAAGGTTAAAGAACAAAAGCAAGGAAAAGAAAACTGTTCTAGACAGGATGTCTTTATACATTTCATGCCCTTAAGCAGTGAATTGGATTTTTGTGAACTGAAGTCTCAAAGATTTAAATTACTCTAAATATCTCATCTACAATATGAGTATCAGTGCAAATTTTTGTGCAGGGTTCTTCATGTATTAATATGTCCAACATGTTTCAGGACAAAGCATAACTAACTGCTTATCAAAATTGCTAATATATGAAAGGTCAATAGGTAGAACATGTTGTCTATCAATATTGATCCCCAAGCCACATGGTTTTAGATATTAGATATTTAGATAGATATTTTCAGATATCTAGGCAGTTTTCGAGAACTTCAAATAGAGTGATTCCAATGCATTCTTTCAGTTCTTCTGTCACATAAGCTAACATGATTTTGGGGGATCACTGGACAGCTCAAGGAGCGTTCAGAAAGCAACCTTAACATTCAAATCGAATGCTTACCACATTTCAGTCTGAAGGGACTCCTGAAACAAAAAAAAAAGCTCCTTCCTAAAGTACAGTGAATGATGCAGTTTATTACATAGAAAAATCACTGTTTTTTCTGTGTTAACATCCTTCTTCGTCTGTCCTGCTGAAGAGACTTGCAGAGACCCTAAATATAAGCCTCTGGGCACATTTCTGTTTTCTCTGCTTTGACACCTTATACTCTTGAAATCTGAATGCAGACCCACTGTAGCATAAGCATTATTTGAGCTTATTTGTATAGGATGAGTAAGCAGTCCGACCTGAACACTAGCATTGTTCTGCATATGGGGCCCAAGTCCACCAGTATACGTTCCAGAAGGCCTCACAGCAGTGTTTTAAAAAGGTAAAAAATTGAAGCTGATCCTGAGGCTCTTCTGTTTCCTTTCAATCTTTATGTCTGTAGAAGAGAATCCATGAGATGAACATAAGTTTTTCTTTACCATAGCTGCATAAGGATCCAAGAATCTGGCCCTTTATTGTTTTAATTTCCTTTTTATTGCAGTCTTATAGAAACAGAACATTTTTACTGCCTTCCTGATTTAAAAACATAAATCTCTCCATGATCTCTGCATGCTAGTTTAATACTGTCAAGCTGTAAAAAAAAAAAAAAAAGGCAAATTGGTTGTGACATTTCTTATATGGTATAAAGCTTACTTGTAGTAACTTGGGTCTGTAGCACTAGAGGAAGGAAGTGGCATTGGGAAATACAGCTGAAATATTTTATGAGATGTGCATCAAAATCTCAACAGAGAAAGGCAGGTGAAATTAGAGGCACATCCTCCTTGACAATATTCATATCTGAGGCACTTTTATGGCTTTGTACCATATGCACACTGACACTGACCTTAACATGCACAGATAAAGCTGGAAATGTGTAACTATTAATCCACACCTCAGTGGCTTGCCAAATTCTTTATTGTCCCATGATTTTAGCCCACTAGTTTTCTCTTTTAATTAAGTAACAACTGTGAAAATGTAATAAATTCTGTATGAAACAACTAAGCATTCTTTTGAACCTCAGACTGTATTGGTTTCAGTCCAGTAGATCATAGCCAGGGGACAACGTGCCTGAAGGGTAACAAAGTGAACCTAGAACTCTGTCATCTCATTTCTGTCCCCTGTTGTGACACCTTCCTGCTTCTGGGGATGCAGAGTGAGCAATTTTAGTCCAGCTGTAATTCTGTATTTTGTTCCGTGGATCAGCAAACCGGGTTTTTACTGAAGTGCAGCAGCAGTCTCTTCCCCAGAGGTTGAGGGCATCGCTTCTCTGCAGGCAAAGTGCACGCTCTTGCTGGAGTACCCACCATCTGCCTGCCTGGAGCTCCTGGGAACAGCAGCATTTAATTTCTTTGTTGAAGCGTATTATGTAAGCACACATATTTTGCACAATGTAATTTTGCACAATGCACAGTGTCTCTTTCCGTCATTTACATTTTCCAGCAGTGCTAATTAAATCAACACAAGGGGACTCAGCTACCCAACTGAGACTGTCCCAGAATATAGCAGCTTCTTCGTGCACTGAGCAGCTGGTTCAGTGCTCCAAACCCAAGTGCTGTCTTTTGTGCTGAAGTACCACGCTGCAGAAAAGGTACCTTTGATTGCCTAAAGACATTATTTTATTGACTGGGCTTAGCAACATAGAGTAATTTGAAAGTGCTTATTGAGTGACATTACAAAGACTTTCGTTTCTTGATTTAAAAAAAAATCAAACCTGTTTTTTGAAAACAAGCTAGCTTGAGACTACCTTGTCTTTGCATGCTGGGGATCTGCTGGTGCGACTGATAGAGAGACATGAGCTCATGCAGTCTGTGTACCTGCCTAGATGTGAAGAACAGTATTGTCACTGCATAGAAAGCACGGTCAGCAGTAAGTACTTGGAAATAATTTGCTTGGTCATCTACAAATGTCGCTGTTGCATTTGATATTTAGTTATTTGTTTGCTTCAATTTTATCCTGCTAGATTCTCCCTAAAATAAGTAGGAAGACTTTCCTTTTTATATGTGGAAAAAAGAGGGAGCGTAGGAATTATATCCTATGAGGTAGGGATATGGAGGCAGAATTAGAGAAGATGTCTGCCCTGCCACATTGCAGCAGCTGCAGCACCCAGGCTCTCATGGGCGCTTTGGATTCTCCTTTGCCTTGACAAAACACTTGCCAGAGACAGACTACTAAGCGTAACGGCCCAGATCTTCACAGAATCACAGAATCATTTAGGTTGGAAGAGACCCTTGGGATCATCGAGT
>JAOXJM010000001.1:12767729-12782732 GCA_026413425.1 Tringa solitaria
TAGTATAATCAATACACAAAGAGAAAAGGAAGGATTACAAAATAGTAGGCTTTAAAGAGAAGGCCATTTCTCCATCAATAAATTAAATCTCAGTGGTTTTTGTCATATATGGCACATACAGGAACTACAAGGTGCCCATTTTTCCAAAGCCTTTACTGTTTAGATCGCCAGTAAAGGATCATGAAATTGAATGTATTGCAGTAGTCCCAAGTATGAAAGAAATTAATTTTCTTCCTGAGGAGTCTAATTTTCTTGCATAATTCCCTCTTGGTTCTGCGTCACGCTTTACCTTACCACATATTCATCAGTGATGATAGCTCAGCCCTGACATTTGAGACCTTCCAGGTAATTCTGATGGCAGACTTGGCTGAAGGTAGTGGTGGAAAGCGAGCAGAAGTTCAAAGACCCACAGACTTTTATGTAGAAAGGCTTTACAAATAAAATGTGTAATCTGCAGCTGATGACTGGAATGTAATACATGCTTCTTGTAATTTATTAAAGTTTTGTTGTACCGTTTTCAGACTACTGTTACAGAGATTATGTAATTTGAGGTTAATGAGCAACCTGGCCTAGTGGGATGTGTCCCTGCCCATGTCAGGGGGGTTGGAACTAGATGATCTTTACGGTCCTTTCCAACTCTAACCATTCTATGATTCTATGATATTATGTATTTTACATGGAAACTTGAAGGAACTTCCAGGGTTGAATATGCCCAATATATGATGATAATGAAATTCCAACATTCATCTTTATACTCCTCTGAGCACTATATAGGTTTGTTGAGAATAATTTCCCTTAAATAATAGACTTAGCTGCAGGCTGTATTTTAATAATTTATCCTTATAAAATCTAACCGAGAGGTTTGATGTTATTTGGAATTTTCATATTCTCTCTAAAAAGTGATTTTTTTTGTTACTCTCACCAGTTAAAGAAACTATTAAAGCAAATCATCTCATGCTGGTTCAGAAATATTAAATGCATGAAATCTTGATTAATCAAGTACTAAGATAAGACATACTTCATTTGTTTAAAAAGTATTGTTTGTACTACAAACACTAGCAATTTATAAGAGTAATGGTAATCATCAATTCCTCTTTAATGAATGTCTTCTTAAGGATTTTTTTTTAAGTTTATTACAATACAATATCACTGGACTTGTGAAAACAAAAAAGCCTGGTGGACATATTTTACCTCTTTTTTTACAAACTTTATTATGGTCCATGGGTTAGGTGGAGCCCTCAGGAGAGGGGAATGTTGCTCTTCTCCTGAGAGCACCATCTGGGGAAAGAAACTGAGAGAAGAGGAGATGTGGCAGTTAGTACTTTTTTTCATGTTCAAAGTCTTTTCAGTTACTTTAGGGAGCTCCCTAAGTGAGCTCACACGCTCAGTGCAGTGAGAAGCGCGCATTGGCAGGAGCGTTTTGGAGCCCTGGCTGACACAGGCTCTCTCACAGCTGGGTGGTGCCAGGCCCTCACTGCTGCTCAAGCTTGTGTTGCTGATTTTCGTGCATACCCCAGCCTAGAGCTGTGTGGGTCTGGAGAACGGGAATTATAGGTGACCTCAGGTTAGGTCATATATGCCAGAGTGAAAAAATCATGGAGATTTTTATGGGTAAGTGGGCATGGTGTCACTGACCTGATGGGGATGACTGGGAGGGATTGTATATGATAACTTCAGGTATTCTGAATTCTTACTGGACCATTTTGAATCTATTCAGAGATGAGCAATTAAACCATATATGCAGCTTTATATTTATCACAGCTGTGATTTTCTTGGTAAATCCTGGAGAGAGTCACAAAAAAAATTCTTGCAGTCACTTTCATGGGCGAAAGACCTTTTAATTTCATCAGTAGAGAAAAGAACTAATAAATATTCCTGTTATTCCTGATATCTGGTTTAAAGAAGTCAGACCATCATTTAGGGTACTGATTGAAAGGTCAGTTAGATCATCTGTGAATGATGAAAGATAAGTTAGCCTGACGTGCATCAAAATGTATGTCTTCTACTGAAGAGGTAGAGAAGAAACTTTAGCTATTGCTGGGTGTCACTGGGGGCAAACCATAGTATCAATACAAAGCTCCAGGTTAGCAGCTGAGCAAATATTTGAGATGAGACTCCCCAGTAGAATAGTCCTACCAAAGCTGGTGAAAGCCTGTTCAGCCAAGGCATTTGATTTGCTAAATATGTCTTGTATTTACAGTCAGAAGTGGGAGCTTGCTGAAAACGAGGAGACACAAATTTATGCAAGTAAGACAGTAGAAGAGGGGAGGTATTTTATACTAAAAGTTTATGAGTTTGTCTGTTTTCACAGGTCCAGATGCTAAGATATTTCCTTTACTTTTCTCAGACACAGGTCATGTACAGATGCAAATCTAGATGTAAGAGTCTTGCTTGCTCGTAGATTTTTCTAAACAGAAGTATTTATAGAGCCCAGGGAAACTGAAATCTTGTAAATTCCAATCCCAGCAAATAAAATATCATTCTTGTCTGAGATGCAATTGATTATACTGTTAAAAAACAAATAATGTACTGCACCAGATTTTGGGAAGTCAATTCACTGAAAGGTTATGATACAAGATGAGAAAATACTAATAGGTGAATACTCAAAAATGTTTGTTGAGAAGTTATAACCCTAAAAATTGTGTTAAGGGTAAGAAATAAATTATTTAGAGCTAACGTTGGAAAACAAGAGGGATGTTTGTGTTTTGCAACTAGTCCTTCAGTGAAAAAAGAAATACAGGAGTAGACTCCAGCTGCAGCATTGGTGGGTTACCAAATAGGAAGATACAAAAAACCACTTATATTTAGGGCTAGAGAAAATTATAAACCTTTATCCCTGTCATTTTCTCGGAAATGGCAATTATCTTCTTCAGTTTTGAATCTCTTAATGAGCTACAAACTATTCAATACCCTTTTATATGTGTGTTCTTTATTGTATTTCTTTTCTGATTGGTCTTTGCGACTAGATTTTGAGGAAGGAAGGAAGCTTGAAAGACATACATTAAAATGCTATAAAAAGATACACTTTGCTCATTAAATTCATAAGTAAAACATGCAAACAGAGCATTTTTTAGTTCATCCAAGTGTATCTAATTTTATAATCTCTGGAATCAAATTCAGTCATGGTTATGAGTTTACCATCATGATTGGTAGCTGTACCTAAACCAGACATACATTATGCAAGAGATCATTACTGGAAGTATTTAATTCCCGTCCTGTATTTCCCAGCTAGCACAGCAATGGGATTCATTGGAGTGAAATGAAACTGAAACAGAGCATAGGCCTCAAGCCAGGAGGGAAAAAAAAAAAGCCCTGCATGGCTGCAAGCCAGTGCATGCTCCGTTGTGCAGTTGTCAGCCTCCTCCTGTGGCAGTGGCCAAAGAACATTTTTAATTATGGTCTCTGGGTTTCCAAACCTTGTGCTGTATAATAACCCTGACACACAACAGCCCTTCCTTTCGCTGCCGTGCACGGTAGGCTGGATGTGGCCCTTGTCGGCTCCTTCTCTCTAAGCTCCTCTTCGTGAGCCACTGTGTGGCTGCAGCGGGGCTGGGGGCACGGTGCCACGGGCACCGGTGGTCCCTGAGCATCAGCCCGAAGTCCTCCACTGTGGGCTGGCTGGGAATAATAGAAAACTAGGGGGTTAGGTTCGTATCAGGAAATTTTCAATGTACTGTGAAATGTAAACAACGGAAAGTTGAATTTTATAGAAACCAAGTCGCTCTTGGGTACCAAACACTTGTCCAACTGGGCTGGAGGGGACCAGTAAATAGCAGAGTATTTTTACTGCCTGTAAAAACAATTTCTCTTTGATTGCTTCTCTTTCTATGAACATATTGACAATGTCCCTAAGTTTCTTTTTCCCCTTCAAAGTAAACCAAATGATCATATTTTCTGTCTCTTATTTCAGCCTTTTGGAGGGTATAGTCCTATTATTATTGCTCATGTTACCCTTGATTTATATTGCCTGTAACACAAGAGTTCACTTGTGTTGCTTGTGTTCAATAGCCCTAAATCAAGGCTGGTTTACATTCTCACGAATCACTGTAGTTTCTTGAAAAAAGTCTTAGGGCCCCATACTAGCACACTCAAGATTTTGTTCTGCTTGTACTTTAAAAGCTCAGGTGTTATAAATACCTGGAAAGCACATCTGGAGTCAAGTATGCTTTTGACAAGCATCGGGTAAAACAACAAAGCTTTTCAGGGGAGAGAAGCAGAAGAATGACAACTGGAAGGATGAATTAAAAATGTTACATCTGCTCTTCAGGACTTTGGAGCTATTTTATTTTTTACACTTCCTAGGACATAAAATTCATTGTTATAACGGATTAAAAAACCCCATAGCCTGTGTCCAAAGAATTGAAAAATGTCAGTTAGGTCAGAAAATAGAATGACTTTCAAAGAAGGAAATTTGTCAACTGTACATATGCTTTTTCTTTTTTCCTCTGCACCATGTACAGTTTTTATTTCTGTTACAAACTTTTGCTTTTGAATCTGTATGTAACAAATATAAGGCTGTAGGTATCTCCTCTTGTGAATATAGATTTTTGTACTCCAGTTTGGAATATGCAATTTGCCAAAAATATCAGGTGGCTCTTTTAATGAAGTGCTTAGGAGGCTTTAGCACATTCATTATCACATGGGGAAGTAAACGGCTGCGTTTGAAGCTAAATGCTGTAAATAAAAAAAATGCACTTTGAGGTTCAGAAATCTCTGTAAGATCCTAAACTTACCTATGTCACAAGTTGAATGATTCAGGTTTATGTCAGTGGGCAGGCTACAGCTGTTGTTCTGGAGCTGGCATTTTCTCAGGCTGCCAGAAAGCATCTGCATCACTGGGCATGTTCTGTATATTAGAGCAAGAAGAGCAAGAGCTGCAGGACCTTTACTCTCTGCAGCCGGTCAGAAAGGACAGCTGATTCCGATCAGGAGCAGAGCATCTCTCTGCAGCCTCCTCTGCGATCTCTTAAGAAATTAGCAGGAGTAAGGATGCTCTGGTCTGCAAACAGAGACCATTGCTAGAAATAGGGTTAGAGGTGCCAAAGTAGTAACCAGGTGGCTCAGCTGGAATCCTGGAAGAACAGAGATCTGTATGGAAGTTCTCAGCCTCTGGGAACTGAGCACACAGGTATTTCTTTGTCTGTTACGAGTTGGGGCTTTTTTTTTTTTTTTTTGATTATGAAAGGCTGCTGGTTTTTTGCCTTTAGCTAAAGATGAGAGAAATTATTTATAAGCTTTTTATAAACCTGGAACAAGAGGTTTTGAAGTTATTGACAAAGAGCAGCAATAATAAGATTATGGACTTGTAATTGGCAGATAAATAGGAATAGCTGTAAGGAGAAATATATTTTAATTTACAGCCATTTGTGCACTGCAGTGACTTTCAAATAATTAGGTAGGAATGTTATTTGTTCCTTTGTAAAGGAAAATCTTTATATAGTCCAAGCCAATAAGATTTTCAGCAGAGAGTTCATAGCAAATGCCATTTGAAAAAATGCTTTAAGGTTGAATGTATGAAGCAACAAGTTAGGGAACTATCAGCTTGCAATTTTTCATCTCAGGAATATATGACAGAACTCGGTATAATAATGATTTTCTCTATTTTTCTTATGTCAGAATTTCAGAGAAGGAAGAAATCCATTTTTTTATAGACTTTTTTCCATAATTATAAACCTGATCCATACTCAAAAGAAAAGAAGAGGAACTATATTGGGAAATGTTTATTATTTGTGTTGGATTAGATCTATGGGTATGCCTTAGTAGTGCAAAAAGATACACCAGTTAGTGTAGTTGTTTTGTTCTAAAGTTATAGTAAAAGTGGCAAATACAGGGATTTTAACTCATTTTTTTTTCATGTTTGCAGTGTTTTTATGAGATGCTGTTTTACTAATGACTCTACTCAGTGGTAGAAATAAAATAGTATCTTTGTTTGGTATAGTATTTTTTTCAGATATGAATAAATTGGGAAAAAAATGACATAAAAGATTATATCATATTTATATGATCATTAAGTATAGCTACATTTTATTCTGGTTACACTTGGACTAAAAACACTGAACATTACAGAGACATTTCAAAACAAGGTATTTGGGAAAAGCTGGTGGAAAATTGATACAAGGTCTTGGAGAACACAATATCTAAAAATGTATTATTTAGATATATGTATATTTGTAGTGTGTTCCAATTTTTGCAGAAAAAAAATGACGTATAATTCTATATGTATTTTCTGAACTGTACAGATTTAGCCAGTTAGTTGTCATTAACTGTTTTAACCTTTGCAGTTATTGATAGCAAGTGATATTTTACCAACTGCATGCATTAACCAGAAAGCTCTTTGTGCTTCTGTCATCCATCGTCACAGAAACATGAAGGAAAATGAGCCACTGAGACTTTACAAGTGATTCATTGCTTCCGTCAAAGCAATATATTTTTAAATCATTCCATCATTTGTCTTTTCCTTGACAGGAGGCATTGTTGATAAGGACCTTCGTCACTACCTCAATTTACGGTTCCAGAAAGGTTCGGTAGACCATGAGCTCCAGCAGATCATAAGAGACAATCTCTACCTCCGCACAGTGCCATGTGAGTAGGTTGGAGATGAACAAATCTGTTTTCTTAGTGACAGTAGAATGTCTGAATTAATGCTGCTGAGGCCATTTGCAAGGTGTGAAGAGGTGGACTGCAGATGAAACAGTCTTCCTGTAAATAGATTTGCGGCTTGGTTCATGTCTTCCATGTTGTTGCTGAGAAACTGAACTGTCTAATGCTGAATTAATTTCTGAAGCTGCATGGTGTTTTCAAAGTTGTAGTTCTTGTAAACTGTGGCTCTAGAATAATAACATTTTTCTTCTGCAGTTTTAAGAAGCACAAGTTTAAAGAAAAAAAGCTGTTTTCTGGGCTGGTTAAATTGATGTCCAACAGAGAGAGTTTGATCTGCCTCATATTTCACAGTATTATGCTTCACATAATACCGTGGGGTTTAGAATGCAATAGGGCAACAGAAGAAACAAATAAACTAGGAAATTTTGTTGTTTAGGTGCAGCAGGCATGGCATTGAAAGTTTGTATTGTCTTGCATGTGTGTTCTTTTATTGTTGCATACATCAATGATACCTGTATCTAAAATATTCTGAAACCTCTAAAATAATTTTTGTAGCTATTGACGTTATTCACCTATTTCTGCGGTAGACGTGAAATTAGGCAGAGTAACATAAGCCTTGTCCAACTGTGAGGGCCATGCCTTTCAGAGCAGATCTACTTGACTCACAGACAGTATATCGTTAAAAATGGACTGAAGTGCCATTATTCTTCCTGCATAAAAGTAACTGCTTGGTAGACAAAAAATGGAGCTTCTGGTTTGGGTGAAAAAAGGGTGCACCTTTGAACTTGCAGGCTTGACACTGGAATGATAGGCAGAGGAAGGTATACTAAGTAACTGCTATTTATATGCTAATGAGAGGATGTTCTGAAAGCTGTGCTGTTGTGAATGCTACTGTACATTTTTTCTTTCATTACATTAAAGAATGGCTTTTTGAAAAGCTCCATCAAAAAAGACAAGCATTTCCTTTTTCTTTTGGAAGATGAAGGTAAATAAATATATAGTCTTAATTTCAGGAGTTCCGTTCATCCCTGATTAGAAAGGAAGATGGACAAAAACATTAAAAACTTATTCCCTGTATGCAGAAAATGAAAGACATTATATAAATGTGAGATTTCTGATAAAATAGGTTTATCTGAAGGTGTTGAGAAACATCCCAGATGAAGCATAAACACAAGTACAAAGATGTTTGAGATTAAATCCCACTTCTAAGGATGTTTGGGGGGTCATTATCATAGGACTACACTTATTATTGCCCCAGAACATGCTTGTTAATGAGGGAGATCCAGATTAAAATGAAAGTAAGTCCAACAATATTGCAACAACAGCATACGTGTAACGCATACTCTCTGACAGTATGATGAGTAGTTTTTGGTTTGGTTTTGTTTTTAATCAAGGCAATAATAAGGTGCTCTCATTTGTCAAATGAAATACAGTACTCACAGAAGGAAATTTATCATTCAAAAAGTAGCCCTACAACCACAAAGACTGCAATTTGGAACCTATAAACACTTTATTACCTTTTCTTTATGCTATGACTTATCCAACTGTCGTTTTACTTGGTTAGATTCTTAAGTCATTATTCCATTACACTTTGAGAAGCTTTAACTAAGAACCAGATTTTCAAAAATATTATAGTGGTGCAGGTGACAGCTGCTGAATTTCTAGGTAGGCAGGCACATTCTTGGATAGAGTGGAAGACTCCCTTCAATAGTGGTGGTAGAAAAAAATAGGAAAAAAAAGTAGTGCTGGGTGGTATATTTTCTTTGAAATTTTCTTGAAAATCCTATGAAAGTAGCCCTCCTGAAAGGTGGATGTTTAAAAATAAAGAAATTAACAAATGCAGACAGGGTGATGTATGGTTAGCTAAAGAAGTTTCCATGATGAGGTAAATGGAAATGATACCATCACATAGATTGAAACCCAGTTTTCCCCTCAGTCATAATTGAAGTGAATTTTTTTTAATGCAGTTTTATTCTATCTCCAGCATTCATGTTTAGGAGGGAAAAACATTCTCAGCTGTTCTCAACTTTTTCTTTTTTTTTTTTTTTTTCCCCATATGACTTAAAAAAAATTTGAATCATGAACTTACTTTTCAAGGGTACTGGTATTCAAAATTTTGGGCTTTGGGTGCTCGTGGGTTTTTTTTAAGCTCTGTATATAGGCTAAGAGTAATGGTTAGTCATCCAAACAGTATACTTTAAAACTGCTAGGGAGACTTTCTTAGTATGCAGCAGTAATATTTAACTGATTATACCATTGCCCGCAAGCTCACTTAATGAGAAAAGGCTAATCATGTAGTTATTACAAATATTCCAATGGATGCCAACACAGCAAAAGCACTCAGTTTGGTCAAATTCTTGTCCAGAACAAAACAGAGAAAGCCAATTGCAGGCAACATAGCCTTTATGTGTGGCAAGGTTGTAACATAAAGAGAAAAAAAAACAATCTGAAAAATAGGTGGCAACCTTTTTCCTTTAAAAATTCACCTTCAATCTTTCTCAGTTATAGAGGTATGATTGCCAGTGAAACCAGGAGAACCTTTATAAGAGAGTCCTTGACCTTGATTTTTTACTGATTCTTTGCTTTTTGTTCAGACTGACAGCACTGGCCCTAGCAGTGCAGTGGGCATGACCACTGGCTTCTCAGCCTTCCAGGTCAGACTAAGACATCTTTCACTTATGTGAATTCAGTGAGTACTCTCTGTGACATTAGGAAGCAGAGAACTAACTCTGTAACTGTTTTAAGTCAGGATAAGCCAAATGTGCTTAGAAAAGGTAAGCCAGTATTTATTGGTTAAGAATTCGAATTGTACATTATATTTTACCCTGC
Source organism: Tringa solitaria (assembly GCA_026413425.1). Classification (NCBI taxonomy): domain Eukaryota; kingdom Metazoa; phylum Chordata; class Aves; order Charadriiformes; family Scolopacidae; genus Tringa; species Tringa solitaria. Next base: position 12,777,159 of record JAOXJM010000001.1, read on the forward strand.
GAGTACCAAAGGATGGATAGGCCAGAAATGCATGACACGAGGATAAAGGATCAATTCTGCCCTTGGAAACTGTGGCCTCTGTGGATGGGGTGAATTGGTTGGGTTTGTGATCCATACATTTCTCTATTTTTAATAATGCAGTGCCACTTTCTATCAAATTAGAAATGACCGAGTAACCCTAAGAGTCAAATTGTGCCTTCCATAAGTGGTTGCAGTTCTCAGTGCCATACAAAATTGATTTTCCCTGCATTGTCAACAGGAATTACACGCATATATCCCAGGGCAGAACGTGCGATTGTATTTGCAGCGGTTGAGATGCAGCCGTTAACTTGCTCTGTCCCCAGAGCTGTGTGGCAGCAGTAATGAAACTGATACATAAACAAGAAAATGAGGAAAAAGTTCTGTTAATTTGGAGCTGACTTAGAAAAGTAATAAAGCTTCCAACAGACAAGGTCACAAAACTGAAACTTTTTTAAAGATACAGTATTGCGAATAATATCGATGAAAATATGCAGCCTTGAGAAGGAAGACTGGGCAGTGTTGTTCTGCCAGGGCACAGCTCTTGTTTTAATGCAAGCAGGAGGATGCAACTTCAGCTGTTGGGAAAAAAAATGAGATGAGAAATATGCTGAACATCTCATAGGAAAACAAAAAATGAAAAAAGACTGTTCTGGGGGAAAAGGAAGGTTCACGGGTCTCAAAGTTCAGAAGACCTAGCTGAAGTTTGTCTCAGGAATTTTCTTCTTGTTTTTCTATTGCATGGGTTTATAGCATAGTTTTCATACCATAAACTTATTCCTGAAGTTACTCAGGAGCACTAGCCATTGAGGTTGTCTTACAATACAGAAAAATATCCACGGTAAGAAGTGGCAGTTGTTAAACACAGGTAAGTAGTATCTGACACTCTCTGTCAAGTTCAGGGGTCTGGGGAAAGACCACAAAACACATCTAGGACTATGAATGCTACTGGCAGACAACAAATCAGTTATGCTGCACCTTGCTTGGTATTCCTCTCAGCAAACTACTGTTGCCATGCAGGCAAGCATCTTTCCAGGCTTCAATAACGCAAGAAGAGATAACTCTAACTTTGTGGTAGAGTATGTGACAGGAAAGCAGTTTTGGTAGTGACAGTCATGGTCAGACCTGTCTCCTTTGATATGTCCTTCCATGCAATTGCAAATTCCATTTCTTTAAGAGCTGGTAAAATAAGGGAGATGTGGTTGAAAATAAGAGTCTGTGTGCTTTCTTCCCCGATGGGAATATGAAATCGTAGTGGAAGGCGTCCTGATTAAACAGCACTGGAAAAAGTCAAATGATGACAAGCTGATTTATAGAAGTAAAAAACAATCTATTAATTTGAAGAGATTCCTATTGATATCCTCTGGGATATAACTTCAGATTGACAGTGGCTCAAGTGAATTACTCTATACCACTGCACTGATTTACACCACTGAAGGATGCAGCCCAGAAGTGCATCTTTCAATGGGCACGTCAGAAGGCATAATATGAAATAATTGGAAAAAAAAGTCATGCGGATGAGAAAGTTTCCTTGCTAGTGTTTGAATTTAGAAAAACAACGATGAAAGAATGGAGAGGACTGGGTGTGTGGCACAGGCTTATTGCACTGGATAATGCAGTACTGCTATTAATGCAGAAAGCTTGGAGGAGGGGTGGTTTATTTAAGACATTTGTCAGCAACATAGGAAAAAAAGGTTTTGTTTGTGACTCGGCCACATGCTGTATGTGAGTGACCAGAGGCAGGAAATGCAGATATTATGTGCTATAGTTCGCCACGTATGAAATAATGATAATAATTCCTTCTTTTGCCTTTTGCTTAGTTTGCCTATTGGCGTTATGATTGCTCTGCGTTAGGCGAGCGTACGTGACACACTGAACTGCAAATATGAAACCTATGAACACTTAATAATATCCCTCCTTTCTGCTGTGATTTCTTTCTTCTATCCATTTTCTGTGAATAATCAGATTCTTGGGTCACTTTGAGTAACTTTAAATAAGAGCCTCATTTTCAAACATGATTTTGTTCTAGTAAAATCTGGTCTGTACATAAATATATTTAACCTACATGCTGCAGTATTGTCTGTGTACTTTTGAAGCCTTATATACTACAAAAGGCTTCTGTTTATTGTCCAGTCCTCTTCCTAGAAGAGAGAGTGTATTCTTCTTTTTTTTTTTTGGGATGGACTTACATTTGTGTCTGTCGTATATGGCAAAGGTAGTGCCATTAGCTTTTTTTTGCATACTGATGTCAATATAATGTGTTTCTGCTTGAAGCAGAAATTGCTGCAGGGTGGTGAGGATGCTCAGCTTCAGAGGAATTCCCTCCATGCTTTCAGCCCTGAAGAAATTGGCATCTTGAAAACAATCAGGGTCTTTCCCTCTGGCAGAGAAGTATATTGTGTTAGGAGACCATCGTCACACTCTTCTTCATGGGTACCAATCAGAAGAACTAAGGCATCTCTGAGTGTGTGTATACTGAGTTATGATAAGGCTTTCCTCTCCTATCCATCCTCACTCGGGTTGGAGTTAATAGGTGTTATCATAGAACAGTAGTTTGTATAAATTCTAATAACTTTTATATTAGTCACTATAGCTAGGGAGTGATATTATTGAGTTGATACTGAAGAGTATTTACTGGTGGAAATCCCAATTACATACCCAGGTTTTCATCTGAAGTTTCTGAATTTAAAGGTGAAGAAAGTGTGGCAGAAGTCAGGTGGGCAATAAATATGGGCAGCAAATACTTGATGAGGGTACCCCCTATGCAGAAACCCTGTGTGTGTGGTTCTGCTGCTCTGAATAAAGATGTGAGATATATTTGACTAGTCTATATTTGGACAAATATGAGGCCTTTCAGATTTCATTTGTAAAATACTTTGTTCCCCTTCTAAAAACTGTATAGCCAAGAGCATTCAAAGGGGAATGTGTGAAACAGACTTGCCAGTGGTTTCATGTATTTTTCTTATAGGTTTGTTCAGTGTCAAAAGCGTCTTTCAAGGGTGGAAATTCAGTGCACAGCTTTGTTCTTAAAAGAAACAAATTAGAAAGTCAGGATATTGTCAGTTAAAAGATCTGCCAGTTTGACATCATATGGAACTATTCTTAGGATAAAGTAACCTGTGCTCAGCACACTGTACAGCCAGGAAATGTTGCCATCACTGGAAATAACAGTACCTAACTTTAATGACTACTTTATTCTTTCAGAAAAGCGTTAGTTATTGCTTGGGCTTGACTTTGATTGCTCGGAATAGAGCAATGGACAGCTCTAGGGTAAATTACTTCTTGTTATGTATCTAATGGAGCACACCTCTGAGGTGTATTTAAAGCAGCATCATTGGCAAAACATATTCAGCCTTTTTTACATCCCAAGCAAAATTAAACCAAATCAGGTAATTACGTGAGATGAGGGCCCCACTGTGCTGTATGCAGCACGGCTATGTGTACCAGAAGATGATGATGAGGTCACTGCTTCAAATAATTGAAAGCCTAAATAGAAGAGGCAAAGAATGGTTAACAAATAAACCCACAGCACGGACAGTGCTTGAGTTGACTTGCCTGAGGTGGAGTGGTGGTTCAACTGGTGCCCATGGACCTTGCTTTCTTTTCCACTGCTACACGTAGTATTCCTAATTACCTCCTGGAAATGCAAATGGTACACTGGCCTATTCCTCTGAAGACGCTGGGAATGTCTGGATAAAAAACATGGGCTTGTGCATCTTTATATTAATTTTTCTGTGTGATTTTTATGTGGGTTTTTTTGTCTGTTTTAGGGCAGGGTGGTTGAGGGTTACAGTCAGCATTTCGCTGCCTCTCAGTTAGTGGGTACGAAGCGTTGCTCAGGCTCAGTGTCTTTGGGCTGCAGGCACTGCATTGCCATCAGTGGGAAGCAGCAAATGAAAAGAAAACCAAGCAATAAAAAATTTTGGCTTTTTGGTTTGGTTTTTTTTTTTGGTTTTTTTTTTTTTTCATTTACTAAAGTAAATTACAATTTTGTCTTAATTTACATCTAGGATAAACAGATGCCCAAACTTTGTCTACAAATAGCAAGAATCATGATAGAAAATACTGGACTATTAGTTATGAGAGTGAAAACATATAATTTCTGTCACCTTTTCTCAGAAATTTCCCAACTCCTCATATTGAGGACATCAGTGCTCAGCTATTCGGTGACTAATACATCTGTTTTAAATACCTTAAAATAGCAGGTATCCAAAGAAAATAAATACTGCTTAAGAACAAAGGGAGATGGAATGTGTCTGATGTGGTTTAATGGTAGCACAAAGCGAGAAGAGATGTAACAAGATAAAGAGCTGTAGTTGTGTACAACTTACAACATTACAGCTTGAATGGCCCATAAAAGATTGCCTGAAGGCGTTAGGAAGATTTCGTTGGCTGTAGAGTTACAACAGTTTGTGCTTCTCTGAGGTCCTTGCTCCCAGATCATATCTGTAAGAAAGTGAAATTGCTAATTCTGTCTCCCCCTCCCAGTCTTTCCCCTCCTTCCTTCTTTCCGTTTTGCTCCTTTAAACACCAAGCTTTTCTCTCCCATTTTCAAAATCAAATCTTCCAAAATTAGTGGATGTCTTTTACACTGCAGTGCAAATATAAATTATTTGTATAACAGGTAATGTGATGCACTGCCAACTGGAGAGCTGATATAATACCACTAAAGTCATTAGAAGTATTTGCTGTGGGGAAAAAAAGGAGGAGAAATCTCTGAAATTGCAAACCTGACCTTTTAAAAATTTTTTTCCTAAAAAGAATATCATATCTTCCATAAGTGATGTTAACCAGCATATGATTTAAAGACTTAACAGCTCTGGCAGGCAGCTTGGGTTGCTCATTGTATCTGTCTGTAATTATTTATATGTGATATAATACCTGCATAAGCCCAGGTGAGAAGTTTAGTTACAATATTTGTGTTGATTGCCCCCAAGAATTATTCCATTTTTCTTTTAACTTTGAGGAAGTTTTCTACTGTTGCAAAATGAGTTCTCAAATTCACATGATACCGAAAGGATAAAGGATAGTGACAGTTTTAAATTAATTTTGATGATAGCACTAATCTTATTGATTACTTGAGAACTAGCAGGAAACTAGAGGGGCAATAGCATAAATCTGATAAAGTACCTTGTCTCTGCAGAACAAGAACAGCAAATAATAGAAGAGGGCAGAATTAACTTATTTCACAAGTACAAGTCATAGCTATTGACTTGCCTAAAGCAGCTTAAAGCTTGGTTAGAGACTATATCTCCCTATGACAGTAAGCTTTTCCAGCCTGAAGGTCTTAGATGTACTGTTGACCTTTTTCCTGAAATAACTGTCCTTGAAATTATGAGAATTAAAAATATGATTAACAAAAGTTGCACCACTATTGAACGTAAGCATTCCTATGATTTCTTAACCATGTCTTGTGTACTCCGTGATCTTTATGAATTGACTTCCTGATATTAAAATATTTTAAAATAGATCCTCTAGATAAATTTAGCTGCCTTCTACAGTCAAATAGGTCAAAGAATGTTTTTTTTATTATTTTTTTTTTCTTAAGGGAAGCTG
>JAOXJM010000001.1:12797886-12819625 GCA_026413425.1 Tringa solitaria
CAGCCAAGAAAGTAAGCTCTGTTCTACAGGTTGCAAAGTGAGGTTGAGAAAAATAAAATGGAAGTAGACCTTACAGCGAACTAAATAAAATAGTAGATTCTTTGACAACATAAATAGAAATGAAATAAGTCGAGGTTTCATTGGTAGGGGGGGTGGTAAGGATTAGCTATACTCCAGACTAAAAAAAATGTTCAATAAGGATCATATAGAACCTAGACATGGAAAAAAAATGACCAATGATAAAGTGTGTAAACTTATGGGGTTTGGATTTTATTTTGGGGTTTTTTTTTGAGGTTTTTGGTTGTTTTTTTTTTTTTTAAACAAACAATTCATTGCTCTGAGATAGAAGCAAAATCAAGAACTTGACTTGGGATGTAGGGGAGCAGATTATCGCCAGATTAGAATATCTGAAGAATTTAAATATGAAATTGCAAGTTTTACACCCAGTATGTTTAGTGCACTTATAATATCACAAGTAATACTACAAATAGCAAATATAGCTCATTTTAGGAAAAAAACACCTTTCAGGAAACTATGCATTAATTTGATCAACTGTATAGAATGTAAAATTTTAAAATAATTTTGAAGTGTTGACAATGGAAAGCCATAGAGATACATGTAAAATGAGATAATGTATAACAAGACTTTCATAAAAGCTTAAAAATGGCAGACTAATCTGATAGTTCTTTGAGGGAATTATTGATTTTATCAGATGAGAAAGTGGACTATAGAATTAATCTGTCTGTAATTCGTTGTCATGTTTAGTACGGACAGATAGGAGGGAGAAAAGCTGCTATATAAGAGATTGGCAAGCCCTCATCTAAAATTCTTTGTACTATTTTGCATACTTGTGTTCAAGAAAGATGTAAATTGGAAAAAGCGCTCAAAAAACACACGAAGCTGCTGAGCAGTGCAAAGTGCCTGTCTTACTGAAATAACTTAGCTTAATTACTTTAGCAAAGTAAAGATCGATACATAAGAGGGGTTTAATTCACTCTCTATAGATAGATTCAGGAATGAATACCAAAGTGAAAAAAAGAATTATTTAAGATAAAAGAGGTTTAAGAAATGGGTAAAACCTGAATATGACTCCATTTTAACACTGAAAATTAATGGTGCTATTGAAAATCTGATGGGTTTAGGTTTTAAAGGATCAAAAAGAAATTAATTTTAAATTTATGAAAGAGTCTACTTTTATTTTCACTGCGATTGTGGACTGAACTTAATGACAGAAGGAATGTCTTTCTAGCTATTCATTCCTAAGCCATATGTGATACAGCCATTCACATTCAATTATGTATTTGTTTGCCATAGCCCCACGGACAGGACTGGGATTCTATGTTTCTTCTTGATATAAGTTTAGGTTTTAGTCCAGATTAGCAAAACATTTCAGTATATGCTTAAATCCCAATGAAGTCATGGGTTATTGAATTTAATTACGAAGACATACATCTTTGTATAAGAAATACTTAAAGAAAGGAACTAGGATATTATTTTGTTTAAGCCTGGATATAGATCATTTCATTGATATTTTAACACTATAAAGATAGAACTGCAACTATATAAACTCTGAGGGATGGTGGAAGATAATTCAGGCCTTCTTTAAAAAAGCTTTTTCTCAAATCTAATTCACAGTTTTGTGATTCTCATCAGTTCATACCAGAGAACAAAACAGTGCTGATATTAATCCATGAAATAAAGCCTTTATTATCATATCAGAAGTGTAACTTGCTCTCCGAGTTGCCTGTTTATATGCTAAGATGGTCTGTATAGAGAATTATGGTCATTTATTCTAAATGTAGTCACTACTGTAATTTTCTTGTGTGTGTGCGATAAGTGGGAAATAGACAATAGACAGATGTATGTGCTTTTATGTTTTGGAAGCTTCTATTAAAAAAAGATACCTTTTCAGGTTAGGATAATCAGTGGGATATTCATTAGTGAGTACTAAAAGAATAAAGTGACTGTTTTCACTGAAGTTAAAGGAAAGCAAGAATAAAAATTATGATAATGAACACCTTGCAGGTGAGGCAATTTCTTAAATTTAAAAAATGGCCATTAATGGCTGTTAATTTATTTCTTTCATTCCACTTTTTAATTCATTTCAGAGCATGATGTCTTTTTTATTTTTCTGTCTATTATATTTTTACTGGTTTATTCATTTAAACATAGAGTAAAGGAGCTCCATGTACGAAGTGCCATGAAGCAGTTATTTAAAGACAGTTATTAATTTAAAAGTATCTTAAGTGAAATAAAAATATAACAGGTCTAGTGAATGGATTGGCGGGCATGTTGCAGAATGAGACAGTATTCATAAACACAAATACGTCTTCTTCCCCACACCAACTGTTTCTAGTGAAGAAGGACCTTTAGAGATGAAGACAAAAATGTGTCAATCCAAAACTGTGCTATACATTAGTTTGTATAGCTCAGCTTGATACCAAAAAAACCCAAAAACAAAACACGAGTGGTAACTTAAACTTTCCCTGATACCATAGGAAAAACTTTTTTTATCCTATTCCCCTCCCACTCGCTCTAGTGCAAACTGTGTGTAAATTAATTTAGAACATAAATGTACAAGTTAATTATTTTTTTAATTTTTTTTTTTTTTTATGAGAAATGAGCTCTACAAAGCAGATAAAACACAACAAATTTACTATTTAATGTTATCTCATCAATACAGAAGTGCTGATGGTCACCCACCCAATACACCAAGTATCCTAGAGGAAAGAGGCGTTTTGCAAAATAGAAGTGGCTTCAAACACAGATTCTTTTAAAGCAAATTATGTGCGGTAAAATAAATGTGGCTGCAGTCATCAAATAAATTGCATAAATGTGCTCAGACCTCCAGCAGCTTGTTTGCACAAAGATTGTCATTGCCAAAAAATAAAACTCTGTAAATGTAATGATACAGAACAAGATAAGTGCCTTGATAGTTCATAGCATGAGGCTTCTGTTGTTTTGAATAGCAACCTTTTTACCCAGAACTCAAGAAAAATAAAGAACATTTAATTGGTTATATTGTTAGGTATTTACTCCTAAAGTTTCAGATGCGAACGTCTCAACACAGAATTTAAAGCAGTGATTCTCTTTAGGAGTTACTGATAGGGTGACATAGTATTTTAAGGCCATTTAGGTCATTGAGCAGCAATTATCCATGGAGTGTACATAATCCAACATAATTACTTTTCTTGACTATAGGGAATGTCCACTAATAGAACTTTTTCATTTCCATCTCTTTAACTCTGTATCTGTATTGAAAATTAAAAGACTTTCTTATTGTATTTATAAAATAATCAATTCTGTATTGGTTACAGTTTTGACAATATTTATATATACTTCTGCCATCAAAACCACTAATTTGTCATTAGTACTTTTGGGAAGACTTTATATTGGCACTAAGTGGTTGCTAACCTCCTCCCTAAGTGTAATAAAGCGGACCCGTCAAGAAAGGGGCTTGATTGCAGAATCTATTCACAGGAAATTCTGCATTCTCTCTTATGAGAGAGTGGCAGCGTTACTTGTGAATTTCAATTGTGGACATTAAACCATTCTGCTAAATTTCTGTATCTTTGAGTAGTAAGTTTTTAAAGTATTGTTGCATCATAGATTTTTACTACGGATATAAGTGTAGAAAATAAGCAGTGCCATGTCTATTTATGCTTTTATCCTCGCTTTAACTTTCTTATTGACTGACTTTTTTATGTGTTTGTCTGACTTAAGACTTGAGAATTGCTCAATGACTACAGATTAATAATACAATATACAAATAATATTTTGATTTATGAAAGTCTTTCAAAGGAAAACATTCAAAAATACTTAAAAAGCTATCCAGGGAGCATTTTAATGGGCTTTAAGCTGTGTGTGTCTTTCATATAGATTCAGAAAGCTATGCAGTGAGCTAGGCAGGAATTTCCAGACTAGTTGGCTCTGTTTCCACCCATCAATGGCAGTGACAGCTGCTGTCATTGCAGATCTACATTTAAAAACAGAAAGAGAAATATAATTTCCCTTCTCACTTTCCAAGCTGGAACCTACATGCTATTATCTTCTTTTTTCCCCTTATGCTCTTCTCCCTCTCCCTTACAGACCTTCCCTCATTCCTACAGGAACCCAAAGTCATCTCCTCATCCCTTTAAGGAGCATCAATTACACAGCCACAGTGTAATCATCTCAATTCAGGCAGAGCTAAAAGCTGTTGTGTTTTCCACCTGGTGCAAGTGTGCCACACTGATGTGATTGCTACACCTCATCTGAGGAACTAGTCTTTTTAGGTAATAAAAATTTTGTTCCAGGTCACACAACTAAGATGATGCAAACATCTGATGAGCAGATTTCCTTATATATGAGGAACTTATTTATTACCAGCTTTGAACTTGGCATGAATACCATTTTCACAGCCTGTCTTCTTAGTGTCATTAGCTTTAAATATCAGAAACTACTAGGACTTTTCTTCTTTATATTTTGCTTACTACTGCCATAATCCTTTCACCAAAAACATCATTTTCGGAGTCCAGATCTGTCAGCGAACACTGCTTCCTTCAGGACCAAAATATTTCTTTGGTCACATCCCATTAAGTAGTGATAGGAACACTAATGTTGCCTTGGTCTCACTTTTAGGCAACAAGGTGGCAAGGTTGCACCGCTGTACACTGTTTTATTTCTGAGTGTATTTAAACTATGCATTTGGTCTGTTCTGACATCTATCTTGGAAAAACCTGATCATTTCTTTTCAACGACTATACATGTAGGCTAAGTAAGCATCTTAGACACAGATGTATAGATAAATAAAGTTGGAGTGGATGAATTCCCCCACGGTGTCACTATTCTGTTTATTCACCCCTTGCAGTCATGATGCTAATTTCACTTTGGCTTAGTAAACTTTTCATCTTTTCCTTCAGCAGGTATTTTAAATTCTTTGGCTGTCAAAAAGCCCTTTGTCAAAGATAGTTTTTTCAAAAGTTAATATCTTTTATCCACCAAATTATAAAGAAAGCTTAATTCACTTTAAAGTATATACGAAGGAAACTGCATTACAGTTGATTCTTCATGAATTTTTTTCTCTAAGGTGAGCTTGGACAGGCAAAAGAAACTCTGCAGCAATGGGATCCCAGCAGAGCCTCACTTGAAGTGATTTTTGCATCAGACATTTTATAGAAAATCTTTTGTGTATGTTATGTAAGTCATCTGGTTCCAAGTTAATTCCAAAGGGCACTAAAGAAAAAACTTTGGAAAACAAACAGAACTCCTTTTAAAAGGTGAACAAGTACTGAACTGCATTCAGCAGTACCAAATGAAGGCAGAGAGCAGATGAAGCTCTTTTATGGCTGACCCCTTCACAGGTGAATACCTCACCACACTCTCCCCATCCCAAATGAGGTGTAAAAAACTGGAAAATGTTGTTGTCAGTGCTGTTGTTGTCCATTGACTCTTATTCCATGGAAAGTGAAACTCTGCCTGCAGTAAGAATTAATGGAGTTTGTCTGCTCTGGTACACATCCGTTTAAATTCTGTGGATCATACTTAACCCCTTACTTTATTTTACATTTCTTCATCACTCCCAAAAGGTGATAAAATTACAAAGCTATAAAACTCAAGGTAAACTTTCCCTTTAAGTCTGTCTTTTCTGAGGTGTGCTCTTTGCAGACATCTAGTTTGGATCTCAGAAGACACCCTACAGCTAAACAGACATTGACAAAATCCCTTTGTCATACACGAGTAAAAAAATCATCTTTTTACCATGACGTAAAAATGAACAGGGGAAAAAGCTGAAGTAAGTGTTTTATTGTATGCTAATGAAAGCCTGAGGTTGCAAATATTTTGGTTACGACTCTGAGACATTTGTTTCCTTTCCTAGTGAAGAGGTCAAGGATCCGTCAAGCTACTTCTGACCAACTGAATCTTTTTTGTATTCATACCTTACTCATAACAAGACACTGACACTTATCAGAGCTTCTGAAATACCACTGCATACAGCTTATTATAAAGATAACACTGCCCAAAAATTTAATTAATATAATCCTACTTTATTTCATGTTCATTCTCTGATTTACTGCTGCCATTTTCTTTAACTCAAATGAAAGGAGAATGCTTGATATAATTTAAATAACCTAAAGTCATGTACAGCTGTTTTATATTAAGTGTTCGCCAGCCTGAATAATGACATGCTTTCTTTGGCATGTCATAATAATGCTGTGGTAGAATATATACATTATGATTACATGAGTTAGTAACCAAGGAAACCAAATTGGTATTGTACCAGTGTCCTCCAGGACATGTATAATTAAGGGCCTGTCAGGTTTTCTGAAAAAGATCTCCCATGATTCGGGACTTAACAACATCCTTGTAAAATTCTGATATACAGACTGAAATGTAAGAGGTGAGAGAGCAGGTACTGCACCAACTGTAACACACTTGTCTTTGTCTATGAAGGTCTTTGTCAGAAAACTATACATACAGTTTTTATATTTGTTGATGCCTTTTTTGATGTCTTCTCAGTTGCTCACAGGAAGCAAATGCCTCAAAAATAAAGCCTTCATTTAAAATTCAAGCCATCTATTGCGCTGGAGTCAGTAGCTGTTGAAGACAATGGGCAATTTCAAGCTGGATAAAATTGTAGATTAGAGTTATTTTAGGTGTTATAGTTCTCTGCAGTGAGACCTTCATTCATGTCACTAACCTTAGGTGAAAATCTAGTCCAGTTTCACATTTACCTATCTTGAATCTCAGTCATAAGGCCATCTAGTCAAGATGTAAGGCAAAGGTATCTTATATATGTAAAGTTAAGTTGTACGCCTCTTTGAAGACCCTCAGAGGAAGATTATATTCACCCGAATACCTGAACGTAAATGAGATAGGAAGTTCTTTAAAGGCACCTACCTCTTTCTATTTACTACATAGCTCATTAAGGTGCTTGGGAAATCTGGTTCACAAAGTGCTTAAAATTTAGGTGAGGTTGGGATGGCTGAGATGGAGCAACTGCTGGCAGTGACAAACCTGGGTTTGGCTGCTGCTGTCCCCACTCCTGGGTCTCTCCCCAGTGTTAAGGATTTCTACATTTCTTTTACACTTCTTTAAAGCTGGTGCCTTCTTTGTTTTGGAAGTCTCCTTATAACTCCCCATTAGTGTTTATCCAGCTAATGATCATCTTCCTTTTTAATGTGATTTTTGGAAAACAACTGCTGAGGTGTTCTTAACAGCCCTGATTACCTGGGCCATTTTTCCAAGAGCTGGCTGTGCAAACCCCCACAGATGCCCCGTTGTTCTCCTATATTAAGTGGGGATAGGTGCTGTGTAGGGAATGTGTCAGATCCTAGGTGATCTGAACAAATTTGGAAACTGAGCCTTGATGGACAAGAGAACCTTTGGCATTTCAATATCTGAACTCTAATTTTGAAGAGGACCAGAACTGATTTTATTTTTTACAACCCTTTGGCTTTGATATATGTGGTTCATCTCTTTGATTTTGGATGCAAGCCAGAAATATATGTATAATTTGCACATTTTTCATAGGAAGTCTTAAAAATTGTGTATGTCACAGCAGATGCTGCTATTTCTAAACATGCAGTTCTGAAGTTTTGTTGTCTTAGTTTTATGGACTCTTCCACTCTGATTTTTTTTTCCCATACAACAGGAGCTCTATACTGACAGTACCGTTAAAATAATGACTTAATACTTCCCTCAAATCAAGCAGCTGAAGCTTGACAGCTTTATAGTATTTCTGATAATTTTAAAAGAGCACATACTGTAACTCAGAATTAGTTTGCTGTGAGCCACAAATAAAATATTGATGAAATATACTCATAATAAAAAAATCCTAGAACATAATTTTTCCTTGACTCAAACACGGTGATGTCCTGTTAATCTATATCACTGGGTAGAGCTCGTAGTGAAAAAAAGTGTGGATAGTATGCAAAACCTCTCTTGGTCTAGAGAGTAAATTATCTGATATTTCATCCATTTATCAAATGTGCAGGTGCAGAAGAAGACTTCAGAGCACAGCAAAAGAAAACATACCTTTATCTCAAGGTGCTCATTTGTTTAACAACAAACTCTGCTTACTTTTCTTAATATTTTCAGTGATTAAAAATTAACTGGATCATGTAATTGCTAAACACACAAAATACCCAAAGATGGCCACTGAGTTATATATCACTTCCTGATGTGTGTGAAATACCTACCCTTTCCTCTTACCGGATGCCCACAGAATTTGCTGCAAGTAAGTTTATGTGATTTCTTCAAGAAGTTGTGAAAGATGTGTTGTTGTAGAGGCGTAGGATAAATATATGTAACAGATACAGAAAACAAGTACAATGGTCCAATTGTTTATGTTGTTGCCACATATGAAAATTGTTCATACTTTTCACAGGTAAGAAGTGCCATGATTTTGTGACTTTTTGTTCAACTTGCATTTATGTAGAACAATGTTTTTAAGGGCATTTAGACAATTGGGTCTGCTCTGAGCTTTTTATTGTTGGCTATCTGGCCAAAGACTATAGAGTAGAATCAAAGTAACTTCTAGCATGCGGCAGAGAGCAACTCAAAAACAGGTGATTGTTATCACCATACATTAGACCATAAATATGCAGGCACTTTAATATTTTTCTTGCAGAACACTTCACAATTGCATGAAAATAATATGGAACAGCACAAAAATTGTATCATAAAATTATTCTGAAACCTCCTCCAAGCTGTTGTCATGGCAAAGGAATCTATTGAGAAATGCTTTTAATTCAGCAATGTTTCAGTGGGCCTTAAAAAATGGGAGTTAGCCAGCTAAAAATGCTTGTGAGTGAATTACAACCTGGTATGATGTTGTCTCTGTCTTGTCTCTGTATATTTTAGATTTTGTTTTTCATCATAACCTCAGTACTACGGGTATGGAAGGGTGTGATCTTTCTGTTTTGTGCATCTGTCAGAGATAATTGCTTGACAACTTGCACTGTAATAATAGTGAGGAAGGAATCACTCCATTGTTACTCCCAGTCCTCATACAGTGTGTGGAAAATGTCACCACACTGGGAGGCCCATTCTTTAGATCTCTGAACCTGAAAGATGTAAAATTAACCCTGCTTGGAATCTTTTATAGCACAACTGAAGCAATCTCAAATTACTTCTGCTTATGATTTCAATTTAGGAGTAATTTCAAAATAATCTCTTTGGAAAAAACTTAACAACATTCACTTTTCTCAGTAATTTTCACTGTTTCCAAGGAAGAAAATAAAAAGATGATTGGTCATTCATCTGTTCAGTGTGGTGGCTGGTTCACTGTGTGCCAGTGAACAGAGTTAGGGAACAGATTTATTATATGAGCATTTCAGAATCAGTAATAACACTAATTAGTTTTCTCTTTTCCTGGAGAGAAATGTGAGTAACCCGTATTTTTGTCTGTGGAAAACAGTAGTTCAAGATCCAACAGCTGGAAATAGAAATTTGAAATATTCAGATAGGAAATAATATATAACCTACTAACAATGAGGGCAGTTTGCCACTGAAAATTTGCTCTTAGAACAACTGGTTGTAGAAAATGAGAAATTAATCTTTATTTGCAATCAATAATAACAGAATCACAGAATGGCTGAAGTTGGAAGTGACCTGTGGAGGTCATCTGGTCCAAATCCCGTGCTCAAGCAGCACCATCTAGAACCAGTTGCCCAGGCCCATGTCCAAATGACTTTTGACTATCTCCAAGGATCAAGACTCCACAACCTCCCTGGGCAACCTGTGCCAGTGCTCAGTCACCCTCACAGTAAAACGGTGTTTCCTTAAGTTCAGAGGGAACCTCCTGTGTTTAAGTTTGTGCCCGTTGCCTCTGGTCCTGTTCCTGGGCACCACTGAAAAGAGTCTGACTCTGTCCTCTCTGCACTCTCTGTTCAGGTATTTACATACATTGATGAGATCCCCCTGAGCCTTCTCTTCCCCAGGCTGAACAATTCCAGCTCTCTCAGCCTTCCCTCAGTAGAGGCTCCAGTCTCTTCACCATCTTCATGGCCCTTCAATGGACTCTCCAGTATGTCCATGTCTCTCTTATACTGGTGAGGCCAGAACTGGACATGATACTCCAGGCGTGGCCTCACCAGTAGTGAGTAGAGGGGAAGGATCACCTCCCTTGACCTACTGGCAATACTTTGTCTAATGCAGCCCAGGATGCCATTCACCTTCTTTGCCACAAGGGCACATTGCACTTGTTCAACTTGGTGTGTACCAGGACCTCCAGGTCCTTTTCTGCCAAGCTGCTTTCTGGCTTGGAGTCCCCCATCATATATTGGAGTGGGGGGTTACTCCTCTGCACTTCTGCTTGTTGAACTAGCCATCCATGGAAACTGGAAAGATTTTTAATTTCTTTAGTTACAAGATTATTTAAATTTCATAACTGCAAATAATAATTCTTTTTCTTTAAATTATTTGCTGGGGCTGCATTTTATAGGTTTGTCAATACAATGAGATTAATTGTTCTGACCTGACATTAAAAAGTGCCGAAAATGTGAGATGCCTTACATGAAGCAGCAAGTGATCTAAATTTCAGAAATATAACTACATTTTAGTACTATTCTGATTTATTTTTCATTCATGTTCCAAAAATAGATGAAGTAGATATTACCAGCTAACCAAATCTGTAAATTTAGTTTAATGTTTCACGTCATGACGTTAAGAGCAGAAGAATAATGACCAAATGGTTAAGTATTGCCATGGTTTAAGTCAGAATTAAGTATTAATTGATTTATTGCTATAAACAAAGTGTTTACAGCAAAAAAAAAGAATTCAAAAAATTTAAAGAAGATTTGAATTAGTTCTCACAAAATAAATAAATACTCCTGTTATAGTTGACCCATGTTTTTCTCTTTTAATTTCAACTTTAATTAAAATGTATCCATCAGGCAGAACTGAAAGGTATGCTACCCTGTAATTTTCTTTTCAGGACACTGGAAGGGCAAGAGGCACTAAGCAGCAGGTCTCATTCTAAAAGCAAAAGTTGGTGATTTCCACCTAGTTTATAAGTAGTGTGTATTAGTCTTCTGATTTTTAATACGTAGGAACATATAACCAGCCCCGAAGCAGAAGGATGTCAGATTTCCCCATTTTAATAAAAACAGAAATGGTCAGAAATGTTCTAGATGTTAATTACTGATGACCCCATTACTGACCTTAAAAGTAATTGCAAGAAAAATAATATTCTACTTTCTGCTCTGAACCTTAGCTGCATTGGAACAGAGCTTCTGGCAGAGGAAACTGGGGCTTATTTGAATGAGGAGCTGGATGTTGACAGCAACTGTGGCTCTTCCAGGTCAGATGTCTACTAGACATCTAAGAAAGATAATCCTGCCACCAGGAAAGTAAAAATAAATAAGAACCGAATGGGCAGCCGGACAGTTTGAAATTGAATGCGTGTTCAGTAAAGGCAATGAGAGGATAGATAAATGCTGAAGGAAAAAGAAGCAAACCTGCAAAATTAAGTTAATCTACTTGAGAGAGAAAGCAACTTAAGAGTGTGAGGGCATTATGTGAGATATCTGCATGTCAAAAAGTTATACCTGTCCTTATGATACAATGGTACATCTTTGCTTGGCTTTCCATTAGTGTATCACCTAGACTTGGAACAAAAGAGGTGAGATAAAATGGATATGCTGGAAGATCACAATGAAATGAGCATTCCTGCCATTGGTGTAGTGAGCAACCTATGTGTGCGACATAAGCTTTGTGGTCAAAGTGAACAGCAGGAAAAGATAAAATTGTGAAAGAGCAGTACTAAGCTAAGAGGCTCTTTGTTGTAAAGAAATAAAATTTCTTAGTGAGGATGTCTATGTAGCTGTGCCTATGTGTATAAAAATCCCAAATCAGAAGGATTCAGGCTCCCTGGTACCCCAGTTGCTCGCTAATTGGAGGAAGGATATTAAGGTGCCATGTTGCAGAACAGCAGAGAGGTGATATGAGTTGAATCATGAATAGATTCAGTTCTCTGTGTCAGAGCAGTCCCAAGGTAAAAAAGCAATTCTGTCATGCCTTAAGTGACTTAGAACACCTAATTTCTAGAGTACAGCAAAAGAAAAATTAGTATTGACTTAGTCCTAATAAAAATGCAGGCGTTGGCCCATAAAATAACAATAATTGAGTATGAGGAATAGTATCCATAAAATAATTAACTTCTCTTTATGGTGAATCACAAGAAAAACTTCCTTTCTGTCTTCTCATTTTTAAAAATAGGGATATCAAGGAAATAGGGGAAGAATTCAAAATGATGCTAGAAATGAAAACTCAAGTTAGTTTAGTTAATCATAGTGATAGAAATGTCCCTAGTGAGCAAGCTCCTAAGTAAAATGGTAGGGAAGGCAAGAACAGAAACACAAGCTTGTGGAAAGGTAGATACTATTTTGGGTGGGGGATGCTATTTACTTTCTTTTAATTTAAGAGAATTTAAGTAAACTAAGAATAGCTACACTGAGTCATTTAGCATTTTGGGTTGCTGCCCTTAGAAAAATGTTGAACAAAATGATTACCAATTTTGAGATGTTAAAATGTCTTGCATGTCTGGCATGTTCGCATCATTTTTGGTTTTTACATTTCTGCAAAGTTATAGGCCTACTTGAATAAAATTGCATGGTGAAGTCTTTTATTTGTAATTTCAGATGTTTTTAGCAGTGAGGCATGGCATTAATCACGTTTTCAAGCCTTCCTGGTCCTTTTTATCCCCCTCAACAAACAAGTATTACCAAGATGTATACTAATTAGTAAAGTGAATCTTCCCCTTCATCAAAAATAGTGTGAAGCTTCATTTAAGAGAGATATGGTCACAGAAGCAGTGATATTATCAGGGGAGAATGTAATCAGGAGCAGTGGATATGGCAGTCTGTGTTGTGCTGCATAGGGATTCCTTCCAAAAATGCAGGGACCCACTCTTTGGTCTGCCCTCAGTGCTACCATGAGAGGAGTTTGCAGTGTCTCTGTCCTCTCTAGATGTACTCATGCAATTATAGATGCTCTTTCCCCACAGAAAGACATGGTACCCCTCAGAAAATACTTCACCTTTTTTCTTTTATTGTGCGTACCTATGACATTTCTAGAGAGCTTTTAACAGCTTGAATTCTGCTTTCAGCTGTCTCTGAGAAGGCCCTGTTCAGAGGTGCAATTACATGTGTGGCAACTGTCTCTTCCTTTTCTCAGT
Organism: Tringa solitaria; assembly: GCA_026413425.1. Taxonomy (NCBI): domain Eukaryota; kingdom Metazoa; phylum Chordata; class Aves; order Charadriiformes; family Scolopacidae; genus Tringa; species Tringa solitaria. The sequence continues at coordinate 12,811,046 of JAOXJM010000001.1, forward strand.
AATTCTTAAATAGCCCACATAACAAAGCCTAAAACAAATGAAGTTTGTTCCAACATTATTTTTATGAAAACTGTGTTTAAAGCCACTGCTTTCTAGAAATTTCTGGAGTCTAAAATTGTAAAATGTAATGCATTTTATATTTTTCCTTTTTTAATGTCTCTTGAAGTGTTTCAATTGTGCAAGCACTTCCTTGGTTACCCTGCTCAGATTTAGTTAGTAAGATGTGAGATGAACGGTTCTTCCATAGTTAAAATGAAGAGCAGTGCCTTGCCCTTTTCTAGATGAACTATGACAGAATGATGATGCCAGCAGACAGTTGGCACATCTCCAGCTTTTTGTAACCAAATAGTAAAATAAGTTATGCAGGCTGGTACCTGCCATCTTTAAGAAAACACTATGTCCAATACTACCATAAAGTAATAAAATGCAAAAAGTAATGGAGAAAGAACACAAGTGGTAAGGAGAAGAATAAAACTTATGAGCAATTGGGAAAAAAAATCAGGTTTGTACCAACAATACTTTCATTAAAGCCAGTGGAATAACTACAGAGCTTTTTTTAAAGAAAAATTAATGGAAAATCTTAATTCCTAAACTGAAGCCTTCAGTAATACTGTTTTTATTTTTTTTAAACTGGATCTGTTTTTAATAGGTTCTACTAGAAGATGAAATGAACTGTTCCATTAAAAATGTTCTTTTATTAAATGTTTATTTTGGGGTTAGACTGCAATCTGTTAAAAAGAGCAACCCTTCCAAAACTGTCAGAGTAGATCATGTAGGAATTTGAATGATGCAGAATATTTACTTAAGAGGAAATGGCCTAAGGATTTATTGCTAATTTTAATTAAGCTTTTTGCAGACCCAATTACTATATCTGGGTATATCTGGACATCCTTAGAACTACTCGTTTCCTGCAGAACACATTGCTTCATGACTACCACAGTACCTTCTGGTAATTCATTCACAAAGATTCCTTGTCATTTGATCTTTATTAATGCAAAAGAGTAAAGAACAATGTTATTTTTAGTATGGTTAAAAAAACTCTTTTTGCTAAAAAATAACTATGTGTGATACTGTGTCTTCAGAGTACTTACTACATTCATCGTTTATCTCCTTTTGCTTTTCACTGTGTATTGAATGAAATATCCAAAAAAAATTTCCGTGATGTCTGCATGTTTTCCTTTCCCTATACAAAGCAATGTGTTAGTCATTTGAGAGGCCAGCTGAGACTATTGAATCACAGAAATTTTAGTTGAAAGTGACCGACATAGCCCAAGCTGCACTCAAAGCCAATTTGCTACCTGACCCATGAAGTTTATGGAGGACATGGACTTGGTAACATGCCATCTAATAACCACCAATAGTCTGTTCAGGGTAGATAAGGCTTTCTGCTCTTCTTCATCTCTTTTCTTGCATCCTGAACAACTTAGCATACCCGTCCTTGTTAGAAAATTGTAAAGACCTAAAGAAGAGCTCAGTATTCCTGTAAAAAAGTGAAAAGAGCTCCAATTCTAACAAACAAACAAAAAAAGAATCAAAACAAAAATTAGACTAAAACCCACCAAAACTCTTCTGCTAAAGCCGTATTTCAGCCAAGGTAATGATATAGTAGAACAACAGTCCAAGCTGGGCTGTTGTTTTGGTGGGGTTTTTTTCTGTACCTGTGCAAAGTCTGTACAGTAAAAATCCCTAATCCAAGGAGATACAAAACTACAGGTGCAAGGAGATTATGAAAATTCTCTGGGTAATTACCTGCGGCACTGTTTTTGGTTTTTTCCTATTGTCTTTATTCAATGGCTATAATTACACTGCTTACTTTACAAAAAGGTTTTTGATGAAGTTCCCATTCTATCTTAGATGAGAACTACCCATTTTATCTCAACAGATTTCTAATTTCCTCCAGTGAGTTGAAGGGAACTGACTTGCCGAAACCATCACCATTCTCCATCCAGGCAAGCACTTTAACTCAATAAAGATAAGGCATTTATTGATAAAGTGCCTTAAAAGAGCCTTAAAATTCAGCAACCGCAAATGACTCCTCCTGTTGGAGAGGAGCCCTTCATGGAAGCCAGGAAGTTGCTAGATATCTTACAGTTCCTCACAACTTGATTGCAAGGAGTTTATTACCATGGCAATCACCAATTCTTTTTCCCGTGTGAGATGCTGTTTTGTTACAGCAGCAGCCAGTGAAGGTGATTTCAGAGAACAAAGTGGGGTTTCTTGCATAGTTCTTTGTATATAATGCCTTTGATATAATGTCTTTATTCAGATCTTTTCTCATCCCTCTTCTTCACCACCTTAGGTGGGAAAACTCTGTTTCTTTCAAAGAAATGGTTTTATCTGAGTGTCCAGAACTTGCACTGGATTGCTTTTATTTGGAAAGAATGTCCAATTGATAAGAGATAGTAATAGACAATGGGAGGCCTTTACATTGGAAACAAATCAATCAGCACAAGATTTTGGGGGATAAAAAGCCATATTCTGTAGATACATTTGCTGTGCAGTAAGTTAGCTTTCATTGTGTCAGTGACGGTATAGCTTTTTGGTTTTTTGTGTTTATAGGGTTTTGCCTGAAAGACTTTGAAAAGTGACTGAATAACTGGGCCTGCAAATGCCAGTCTTCCACAGGAGGTTTTACTTTGGGTAAAACAGCTGTGGATTTTGGCAAATACGGACGTGAGTTCACTCCAACTGAATCAGAATAACCGCAGATGTCAGCTTCATCGAAGCTGATACACCAGCATTCCACCTCAGGAAAATTAAAATCCTGTAGTAATAACAACTCATTAAAAATGCCCTTCCACGGAAGGATTTTGGTATTGAATCTCACAGCCGTCCTGAACCCTGCAGCAAGGTTGTTGTGGGCACTTAGTTGTGATCAAACAACTCAGCACCATGAATGGGAGTTTGGCTGTTGATATTCAGAAAGTGCCTTTGTGGATAGAGCAGCCTCTTCAGCAGCCTCTCGGCTCCCAAGAAAACTAGACACAGCAGGATATCTCTACAGCGGGTGTTTTCATTTGGAGAAACAGCAGTTTCAGTAACGAACATTTTTTATCCTGATATAAAGTTAGGTGACATTGGTAGTGACCTGACAACGTCGAAATACAAGCTTGCCCTCAGAAGTGAATGCATAACCAATAAAAAGAGAAGGTGGATCTGTCCATAGAAAATTTGTTTCCATCTGTCCCATGGAAATGAGTTTGCTTAAAAGATATGCTAATGTATATAATGCTTGTACACTGCAGCTGAGGGAAAGGAGGTGTATGTCTTTAATGACTCCTTAACCACTTCGGATATTTTACAGTTTCAAAGAGTTGAAGTGTCTGGAAACAAGTAGTTTAAAGAGTCAACTTTCTCCCCACTTCCTCTCATCTAACTCTCTCCCTACTCTCCTGCCTGACACATGCTGGGCATCCAAGCGTAATTTCAATTGGCATGATTTGCAAAAAATCATTAAAAATGAATAAGGCAATGTTATCCACAGATCTTGTTTTTACGTAAAGCACTTGTTAGATATTTCCTTAAGGATGAATCCTGATCCATTTTTCTATGGTAATAAGAAATCATGGAACGAGGTACAAAGTTAATCCAAACAAGGTGTGCAAGAGCTAGGAAATAACTCTTTACCCCACCAGAGTGAATGTCTTCAAGAAGGGCACTTTGAATAATACCTGTTGTCAACTCTCTGGTTACACACAAACACAGACACACACAACCTCACACTCATTCCAGCATCCTGGCCACCACTGCCAAGATGATGAAGGAGATTATTCCCATTTAAAAACAAAAATGGGATTATGAGACTCAGATTTTGCCTGGACCAGTGGACCAGTGCCAATTCTGGCATTCCTAAACCTAGGTAGGAACCTAGTCTTGTCAAAATACCATGATAGACTAAGGCCCAGGCAAGCACCTCCCCCAACTTGTGGGGTTTTTTTGTGGGAAAAGGCCCAAGAGCATAACCTAGAAGGGAACTGTTGATCTCCAGCCTGGATGGGTGAGACACCGGGGCTGACCATGGTGTGCATCTGTCTTTCAGCCTGTGTGTAGACAACCTGTGAGCTGCCCAGGCTGCCCTTCCCCCTGTGTGATGTGTTACATCGCGTGTGTGCCTGCCTCCAGTGTGCCCTCACTCCTGTCAGGGTGTCTTTCATCTTCTCGTTCTTAGTAATGAGGGATTAAAAGTCTTTGAGGAAAAAAAATAAGGTCAGCTGAAAGTGCCTTTTTATGATGGTACTTCTCAGTTGAACGAAACCTTAAATCAAGCATCTGACTTGGCATGAGAGCTCAGTGCTACTAAAATTAACATCTGAGAAATGTATTCATGTTTCCTAAGCAGTTAAGGGTGCAGTTGTAATTTCTTTCCTTTTGGGTCTAGGTCAAAAATATTAGTACCTATCAAAGAGGTACAGACTCTTAAAGAAGAAAAAAAAAAGAAAAGAAAGAAAAAACCCCACACTACAGAGTGTGTGAATACTTCTAGGGAGACTATCACTGTCGGTCTTAAGCAGGAGAGAGGTTCTGCCGTACCACAGACTATAAGCATATGTCATGGAAAAGAGGGCTTTTTTAAAAAATCAGTAGAAAGAAAATGCAGAGGTAAATTTGACTATCCAACCAGAATTTGAATATAATTTAATATTTCATCCTTTTTTTCTTTCCTGAGAAGGATCAGTTCAAGTTCTTCATTACAGACAATGGAATAAAAACAGCTTTTAGCCTAAGGTAATTACTCATTATCATAATCTTCACAAGAACCTCCTCAGACGGACATGAGTGTACCTGGGGATCTTTAATCAGATTGAATGGATATTTTCTTCTTACTAATTAAAGCTAGGAAGTTTGGTGTGAAACAAATTAGCAAAACCTAGTTGTTCTATGAAATGATAATACGGTACTTTATTAGCACATCTCTATCTAATTGAAACCCAGTATATCACACATCATAATGGTTCTTTAGAAACACATACTGAAAAAGAATAGCTTTTTGAGAACTGTGAAGTATTATATTTAATTTAGGAAGTGGAAAGTCACGCCAATTCTGCAGAAAGCCATATACCTCCACCTGTTTTGAATGGGTCTCAAAAATATTATGTTTCATACAATACTAAAAATTCCATTTAATTATTTTTACTCTTTGTTGTTACATCCAAGATAGATGTGCCAGGAGAGAGAGGAATTTCATAGCAGGTGTGATCCTTTCTCGCACAGCCATTGGCATCAAAGGCAATGCATATAACAGGATGCCAAATCTCTTGGGACTGTCTCCACTGTAGATCAGGAGCCACTGTGATGAAATTGGGTGTTTGGTGCAGCCATTCAATTTCTTTTTTTTTCAAATTTTCCACTACTTAAATGTTTAGACTAAGATATCTGAATCCATGTTTATGAAAACTCAGCTTATATGTGCTTCCACTTTTTCTCTGTTGCTTTTTTTTTTGGCCATTATCACGTACAGCAAACATTAACTTTAGGCAATAATTTCATTTGAGAAACCTAAGCATCAGTATAAATTAGGCATAAGGCTTTTTTTTTTTATTGTTAAAATGAATGTTTCCTTAGAGGGCTGTGTGAATTTAAATTAACCTGGAAGGATCAGCATATCTGAACAAAATTCAGCAGATAAGATTAACATTGGGTTGTTTAATTCATATCATACTATAGTAATGTTAAGGTCAACCAAAACCAGACTTCTCGTATTTTATCACTACTACTGTAAAATCTTTTCTGCTGTTCGTTCTGCCTGCTTTGGTATATGAACTTCTTACCATTACCCTTAATACTTCAAAGAATATGGAACCTCTTTGTTTTTACCACTGTCACGTTATTGGAGGTCCAGGTCAGCAGTTTCACAGCAAAAGCAGTTGTTTGATGCTGTCATCTGGCTGCCTGTCTTTTCATTTTTTCTGCTTGTTTAGCTAAAACCTTGCATTTTTTACATTTGCAGCTGACAAGGGGCAGGAATCCAAGGGTGCAGAATTCTATTGTGCGAGAAGATACATTGACCTCCTAATAGACAAAAATGTTCTGTTATGTTTAAACCTGTTTCAGGGACTTTCTAAAATACAAATAAGTTTAAGAGGAGCATTCAAGGTTATTCTGTATCTTTTTTTTCCTTTTTTTTATTTCTAGAAAATCTCAATTACGTCAAATTTTCGAGATTAAAACAAAAAGTTTAACTAATGTGTAGGCCATTCCATTCTTCTGGGCTATTAATTTTCTTTACATATCAACTGGATGATCATCCTAATAGTAGATGGCTTGTGTGCGGTATGAATGCTTTATAGACAGGTTTGCTAAACTGAGCCCTGGCCTGGCTCCTATCCTTCCAACCTCATATTTTCTTTTTACTTTATCACTTCTTACCTCTATTCCATAATACATTTCAAACGCTCCAGCCATCTTTATGTTCTGTCATGTCAAGAACTGAATTTAAGACCTTAAAAATGCATAGCCCTGCATAATATCTTTGTTAAATATTCTTAAGGTACAGACTCTCACTTGTAACATAACTGGTCAGGAGAGAATGATTAAGTTGCAGGTACCACCGTAGTGTGTTACATTGGTTTTATTTGAAAATGCAACTCAAATGGATTTGGGGATCTGTTGCAGCAAATAAGTTAACCCTATAAAATTCAGCTAATACTTTTTCTTCATTAAAACTTTAAAGGTGACCTGTTTTTTTAAAAGCAAATTCAGACCAGGGCAAAATCTGAATATGTGCAGCTCTAATGATCTGTAGGAATCATGCAGCCTCATTGATGCTGTGTAACTGTTTCTTGGCTGATCTGTAATTTGTATGCGGTTCCTTCTCACCTCCACTCCTCCACATAGATACTTGACATTCAAACTGTGTGAATGTCCTCCTATGGAGGATTTGGACATGAAAGTACATAAAGCCCTAAAATTAAGCAATAATATTCAAGCTCCCAAAGATCAAGCAGTAGATCTCAACTTATTTATGAAATAGAAGTTGAGCCTAGTTTAGACTTCATTGTGGAATTCAGTGCTGTATGATAAGTTAGCATCAGAATGAAATTAGGAAGGACCTTGTGACTGCTTGGCATTTTACAGTTGTCTGATAGTTATTATTCAAAGCAGGGTATTTCCTTTATCACAGTTTAGTAAGTGGATTTTCCCTGCTGTTGTGGCAGTGGTCCCCATATGCCTTTGAAAATTATAATCATGTTCCTGTATTTCTGTACTGTGAATATTCAGGTGCCAGGTGAAATTCCAAGAATTTTAGTAACTCGTCCACCATCTTCAAGCATAATCAGCTGTGATTCAGGAAGTGATGAATCCTGCAAAATTTGCAAGTGGCATCTGGCTCTCTCTTGATTTTGAGTTCCAGAGAAACAATTGTCACAATATGATCTGAAAGTATATTGCTACTAAAGAGGAAAGAGATGAGTCGTAGCAGAGGATCTGAAACTTTAAACAGCAGCTGCAAAATACCATGGCCAAAAAATTACTCTTCTTATTAGAATGCAGTAAAGGCCTTGACTAGTCCTAATCAAACTTGCAGAGTTCTTTGAGGGAAGTCAGATTTTGAGTCCTCCTTTGCCTCAATGAATTCTTGTGCAATGACTAAAACCAATATAACTTTCTAAATTGTTGATTAAGAAATTATCTGTTCATATGCATCCTGTGTATCAACGATATTAAAATAGTGTTTCCATTTCAAATCCTCACATTTCACTAAGGCTTTTAGACTATGATTCCATCTTCCTAAGCTTCTGTTGTGGAATAAATACATTCCCTGCTCAATACTTCTTGTATTTAACACTGCATTATTAGCAAACTGAACAATATATTCCTTCAAAGACAATTGACCAGGGAAATCTGTTGCTGTGTATATATGGGTTGGTCTTCTGGTTCAATATGTCACCAAAAGAAGGCTTTCATTTTTCAGTATAAGAACTTCAAGTTAGTAAACAGAGTGAGTAAAAGTAAAGTTTACTTTGCAAATTCTTAAGGAACAGCTTCAGTAACTCAGCCAGTAGAGGGAACCCTAATACAGTACATGGCAGGTGACCTGGGATTGCAGACTAGAGTAGTGTCACAAATACAAGAGAAGACAAAGTGAAAAATGTGTTTCTGTCATATATCATGTGTAAAACCTCATATGTCCATTTATTATTTTGTTAGTTTATACCTTTTTTTGTATTTCCTTTCCTTTTCCTTACATCCTGTGGTAACAGTTCACATACAACATCTGCCAAATTTAAGGGATGGATTGCCAATGGCAATGTCACAATTCTAATAGTTCATAAATATTACAGATCATGTACCATTATACTGTTAGTTGAAATTTGGCCAGAATTAAAAAATTAGAGTTTTGTAATTTTTTTTGTGAATTTTGTAAGATGTCACATTTATGTGCCTTAATGTAGTCTCTCTTAAACTGACTGACACATGTCCTTTGGAGTAGAGTGGAACAGTTTACAACCCTAAAACATAGTAGTCACCAAAAAAGCAGCATTGTATGAAGCTGTCTTTGTATGGAAAGTCCCAAAAAGGAATTAACTCTTTTTTTCTTTTTCTTTTTTTTTTTTTTTTTGACCTTTGGTCACCTGAATA
>JAOXJM010000001.1:12821606-12834958 GCA_026413425.1 Tringa solitaria
GACTAGCTTTGATGTTACGCTTAAGTCCCTGGCTGCTAATGCCTCTTGTCGAACCAGCCAAGTAATTTGAAAGCACCAGTCTTGACAGATATCTCTAGCTGCTGAAGTACAAATGCTAAATGATAATGGCTGTGTAGCCTTGACACACCACACTTTGTGTGTATTTACTTTTATTGTTTATTTCAAGATATTTTTTTGCTGATTTTTTTCTCCCTCTTTGTTTTCTGATCTATGTCTTGAGACAATTAAGGAGCACCAAACATTTCCATTGCACCTTTTTGATCAAATAAGCAGGTTTGTTCTGCAAGAAAAAGACTTAATCTAGTATTGAATTCAGTGCCTCCTCCAAGATGCTATGCACTATCAAAACTAATTGGTATTGACAGAGATGAGAAAGCAGTATATAGTGAGCAGGACGATGGGGAAAAAACAGACCAGAAAAGATGTAAGGTCTTATTTTCACAAATTGTTCATAATTGGATTGTTCTTTGTGGGAGCAGTGCTGTAATAATGCAAGATTGCTTGTGTGGCCCTTGCATTTTCTAGAGAACATTCCTCTTTTGTTGGCATTTCCACCAATTGCATAGGAAGCTTTTACATTTTTGTTGTGAACACTTTACTGTATGTACAATGCAAGGTGAGTCTGTGCAAATAGATTGCCAGTTTATGTTCTAGTTTTCCTGCTACTGCTGGCATCCAAAATATTTCTGAGTTAGCATGTTAGAAATTGATTTGGATTGTTACTGTGTTACTCTAAGTGATGTAATGGATAATAATTTCCTAAAGTAAATGCAGGGCACATCATACAATATTAAAGGAAATGTGTAGAGGGCCACATGTACAAGACAGGAAGGTAATTTGATCTCTGTTAAATTATTTAGAGCACATTTCCATTTAAGTAGGAACTAATGATAAGCAACCAGGTGAAGCTTTGTACATTGATTTATGGATTTGTATTAAAGATTTCACATGGTTTCTTACAGCTCAGCAAGCTTGTAGGGGCTCTCCTATATATGGAGTGGTTTATATTCTGCATACTGAAATGAGAGCTGTTGTTTATGTTTCCTCTGCAAACATATGCTACAGGACAGACTTAAAAGGACAGACACTGAAATAATAGATTTCTTTTTTTTTTTTGTTATTAATTCTGTGATATACTTTGTTAGGATTGTATCTCAGGAACAATAGATTTCCTTAATGGATTTTGTCAGTATGTCAATATGCTATAGTTGAAGAAAACATTGAGGTGTTATTAAAATTATTACTATCTTGATTTGTTTGGAATGTTACTAATTAATGGATTATATTACAACTCACATGCTATTGGTAGAGACAGCAGGATGGCTAAATCTGATATACTGGAAAATATGCAATAGGTTTTTTTAAAGCTGCTACTCTTAGCAGGTGATTTGATTTGTCACTGAAGCAGAGACTAAATCCAATATATTAATCAACATTATAGTTTTACATTCAATATATGATTACTAACTTGAGGGGGGTTCCTTTTCTACATTTATATTTGTAACATAATATTCATTGGATGTTCTGCGTCAGAAGATAACTGACATGCTGAACAAAGAGGAGGTCCTGGAATCTTCTCTTTCTGAAGTCTAACATGGGACAGAAATCAAGTGCTTATCTGGCACAGCATATAAACCTTTGTGATTGTGTACATGAATGTGACTGAGCGCATTTCCTCATTAAGTAACAGTTTGGCCTGTTATCTGCTGGCCTCTCACTTAGAGAGTTTAGTCTGGATGTTCCAAGCAGTGGAACGCAACCAGTGGCGTTTGGCATCCATTCCCAGCCATGCTTAATATTCACTTCCTTCTGTCAATACTCCCCTACACAGTTTGAGCCGGCAAGATGCACTAAAACTGCAGGATAATTTTGTAGTGCTTATGATGCCTTGAGCAATGTACCTGCTCAAGTAGAAAATCCAGAATGCATATCTGCTCCCTACAAACCCTTAAATTAATAAAATTCATAGAGCTACTATAGCCCCATGATCTAGGATTTTTGCAAGTACTATTGATGGGGAGTGCATTAGCATGATGTTCTAGAAGCTCTAGCTGATGTTATGTATATGTCTTTAACCATTACTGTAATCTTTTTTTTTTCTTTTCCATGTGGAATGGGATTACTCTTTTGAATAACAGATGAGAAAGAATTCAGTAATTCTTAACTTCTGCTAACTGGTTCAACCAAGCAGTATAAAGAGGTGTACAAATTTTCTATATATAAAATATGAAGAAGAAAATCAGCATTTGATCAATGAATCATGAAAGTCAAAAGGGTGTTCGTAAAAATAGCTATTATTCCATTTACTTTATCTGCTTGCCAAACTGCTTGTTCCCAAATGTTTGTTTGGTGAAAGAAGAAATATATGCAAACTATATAGGGGACACTCATGCCTTGGCAGAAAGCAGAAATAAGAATATAAAAAATTTAAAATTTTCATTTCTGACCTTACATTTTTATTTTGTTCAGCCTCAGCATAAGGATACAGTACAGGGGATTTATTTCATTTGATTTTGAGGCCATTCAGCACCCTTACAAGATCATATACAGGTAGTGCTATATACAACATCTCTCCTAGATACTTATATGATCCCATTATCATGTTATGTGGGTATTTTTATTGTGTAAATTTACAGCACCTTTGCAAGCAAGAAAATCTTGGCCTCATTATTCAATTAGGAACCATTAGAAATTGGTTAAGGAAATAACAGTTAGTGGGTCTAGCATGTTTCAAAGTATTTTTTTACAGTTTTCTGGTATGTTTTGAAATTACTTTTAGGTTTTGCTTTCAAAGTCAGATAACATAGAAACTCTTTTATATCCAATGTGTCTAGTCTAGCCAGTTTCATAACACAGAACAAGATTCCTCTCACCTCTTTTTGTACATTTATAATGCAAATTTTACATTTGAACTAGTTACTAGACTCCTGTTGTAGCCCTCAGAGAGAAATGGGCGTTGAGAGCATGAGTCATCCTGTTAACCACACAGGGAGTCTGGATAACTAGCTGAGATATCTATGGCGAAGATGATTAATTAAGCTGAATCTCACTCAAAGCAATTAGATAACTTGGCCAAGATCATAAAAGAGCAAAATGGTAAATTGAAGTAATATCTCCCCATTCCTACATCAGTGTCCTAAAGATTAAAGCATCCTGTCCATTCATGACCTCGATTACGGTTTTATCACCTGATCTTAATACTTATCATAGTAAAGCCATAAATTATAGAGTGAAGTTCATCCCCTTGAACTTCCGACACCTATGATGTGGCCACCAACACAAGCACTTGCCACTTTAGACTCTACTTATTAAAAATGTATTGTAGCAATAGTTATTCCATTGACTATCAGTGGAGATTAGAGGATTATCTCAAAAGTGAAAGTTGATACGTTTTCATAGACAAATAGCATGAGCTTTTGTAACCTTGAGGAGATCATTTAACACAAATAAGATGAAGGCAACTGAGAAAGTAGATATTTGAAAAAAAAAAACAAACAACCCAAATCACTATTTGACATTTCTAAGATACAGAAAAAATTGAACAGGAAACTCTTGCCATGATTTTTTCTGTATTTTATTGGTGATGCTGCTGTTTGTGATTTGATCGCATTCTTTATTCCTGAGAACAGTAGTTGCTATAAGGAAGCATTTATGCATGGATGTTATACACATCACAATATTCTTTCAAACTATATTTTCTTTACTATAAAATTCTTAGATGTCATAAGCTCAATTCTTTATCTGTAATTGAAGCACTGTGATCATAGAATCATAGAATGGTTAGAGTTGGAAGGGACCTTAAAGATCACCTAGTTCCAACTCCCCTGCCGTGGGCAGGGACACCTCCCACTAAACCAGGTTGCTCAAAGCCCCACTGAACCTGGCCTTGAACACCTGCAGGTATGGGGCAGCCACAACTTCTCTGGACAACCTGTTCCAGTGCCTCACCACCCTCACAGTAAAGAGTTTCTTCCTAATCACAGAATTGTAGGGATTGAAAGGGACCTTTGGAGATCAGCTAGTCCAATCCCCTGCCAAAGCAGGTTCACCCAGAGCAGGCTGGACAGAAACACATCCAGACAGGTTTTGAATATCTCCAGGGAGGGAAACTCCACAACATCTCTGGGCAGCCTGTTCAGTGCTCTGCCACTCTTAAAGTAAACAAGTTTTTCCTCATGTTGAGATGGAACTTCCTGTGTTCCAGTTTGTGTCCATTACCTTTTGTCCTGTCACCAGACAACACTGAGCCCGACTCCATCCTCTTAACACCCACCCTTTAGATATTTATAAGCATTGATAAGATCCCCTCTCAGTCTTCTCCAGGCTAAAGAGACCCAGGTCTCTCACCCTGTCTTTATAAGAGAGATGCTCCAGTCTCTTGATCATCTTCAAAGCCCTCTGCTGGACTCTTTCCTGTAGTTCCCTGTCCTTCTTGAATTGGGGAACCCAGAACTGGGCACAGTACTCCAGATGTGGCCTCACCGGGGTAGAAGGGGAGGATGACCTGCTGGCCATGCTCTTTTTAATGCACCCTGGGAGACCATTGGTCTTCTTGTCCAGCAGGAAACATTGCTGGCTCATGGTCATCCTGTTGTCCACCAGGACTCCAGGGTCTCTCTCTACAGAGCTGCTTTCCAGCAAGTCAGCCCCTAACCTGTACCGGTGCATGGGGTTATTCCTCCCTAATATCTAGTCTAAATCTCCCCTCTTTCAGTTTAAAACCATTACCATTCTTCCTATTGCTACACTCTTTGAGTGAGTAGAGATGTAATAATTGACAACAGGAGCTGTATTTTGAAAGCTTTGTGTACTCTTGACAGGATTATCCTAATTTATCCAGTAAGAGTAGAATCTGTAGCACACAGAGTGTTTTCTGGAGTAGAAGTTTTTATTTTATTTCGTGCTGTGTTGTTTGAAAGGAAAAGCTAAGTAACCCTGATAGGCAGGTAGATTGTATATTTTTTGTTCTCCTGTCTAGTTAGGGAATCTGCTGAAGGTGATGCTGGCTTTTTTTTTTTTTTTTGTGGTTCTATAGATGATATGTGAAGTCTTGAGACAGGAGATTTTGCTGTATTTCATGAGGGCCCTTAAGTCAACCAAGGTGATGAATCGTGTGACTAGGAATATCTCTGAGAAGCCTCTGGGTTGCTGAGATTTACAACTTAGTCAAGGCTAGTCTTGTATAGTGGCTCAAAGAGTATGTGAATCAACTAAGAGATTTGGATTTGAGTATCCTTTTCATTAATTTGAGCCCTAAAGAGAACAGAATTATTTCTCTGCATCCCGTTTCTATCCTTGAGTCTCAGTTCAAGTTCTGAGGCTTACAGTTGTTGAGATGTGACCTGCTTCTTTATTTCAGACTATCCTTTTCTTATTTTTTCCCTCTGTAAAGAGCATAACAAAGGCAGCTCATAAAAGATCAGGAAATTTTTAAAAGTCTGAAAGGGACAAGGCAGAAAATAGTGATAAGTGGAGTGATTTTCTGCACCCGGGGTTTGTGTTGAGTAGTTATTAATCACCAGTACTCTCTTTGCTTTCTGAAGTCAATGAAATCACTCAGCTGAGTGATAGTGTAAACTTTCAGAAAAACAGATCTCAACAAGACAGACATTGTAATGAATTCAGAGGAGTTAAAGTACCAGTGGGTAGAAATGAATGAGTATCGACTGCAAGGAAAACCTGTAAAACTAAAGGGAAAATGATACTAGAAAACAACAGAAGAGTTAACACGGAAAGGTATTTGATCAGGAATGATGCTTCACTAGTGCATTTTGAGAATAAGGTTAATGGTCATTATCAAAATAGGTTTTGATAATGGAATTTGCAAACTGTACGGTAATATTCCATATCCAAAGCTTTAAGGATGTCCCTTATTTCTTTTCTTTGCACTTTTTCATGTCACTTGCTGATGAAGACACAGAGTACCCATATTTCTAATGTATTCAACTGTCAGAATGTTGTACACCTTCACAAATAGTTTTATGTCTGTATTATGAAACAAGATTCACACATTTTGTGTGCGTATGGGAAAGGGCAGGGCAGAATCCAAAGGTTTCTGGGCATAAGTAGAAGCTCCCAAACAAGGAGTCAATAGTGCAAATATATGGTAATTTAAAAAATAAATAATTTTTAAAAAGTTTTACTAGTTGCTTAGTGTCATACCTATCAGGGACTTAATAATAATAATAAAGGAAATAATAATAAAGGAGTTAAAGTATTCAGGGTTTGCTGTAGCACAGTACTACTGAAACTGCTGCAAACAGAAATTGTATGGGCGGAGAAAGGGAAGAATAAACCATGATATAAAAATGACTGTTCCATCTATTTAGCTCAGTTTCTGTATAATATTGTAACCTGATTTTTTGACATTATTTTTTGTGCTGAATTTTGGCATTATTGAATAATTTTATTACTTGGTCAAAGAAATTATGTGAAAGGGTCCAGTTCTGAATAAAGCAGGAAGATGTTAAAACATTAGTTGGAGCCAAAAAGCTGTATTATGGTAATGGAGTAATAACAGTGTAATTATGAAATATAAAATTTGTAGCTTACATCCTGATAAACATAGGAATAGCAAGACCAGTTTATGGTTCAAATAAAAGTTAAGACAATTAGTCTTGATCTGGGCAAGTACAGGTCTTGCATCCTCTCCACAGGGGACACAATGTGGCATCCTTATGCTTTTCCTAAGGAAGCAAACCAGAGCCCTGCACTAGTGGAAACAGGAACAGCTCCAGGTTTGTTGTTGTTTCTATGGAAACAAACTCCCATTTTTTTACAAGGCAGAGGAAACGCCTTATAATGCATGAATTAAGGGGATGTAGCATTGTGCAGAACAGGTGAGCCTCAAAAAACTTCTAGGATTCAAGACCTGCAAACCCAGCTGGTACAAAACCAGGACTTAAAAGCTCTTCTGAGCACTTTGCTAGTTAAATGGAGGAGAAAACGAAAACATCGGCTGCTGCTTTAGTGAGGATGGATCGCTGCTATTATGCCAACAAGTGTTTCAGAGGTTCCTAAATTGTCTTCTGTCTCACACTCAAAACTGCCACATTTGAACACTGAAAAATATTGTTTCACTTCGAGCTAAATGCAGTTTAATGGCTTCTAGACAGCTGTAAAGCTGTGTAGCAGGCATAATTCTTCAAACAGGATATAACATCTAGTGTGTTTCTTGATTATCCAACTCAATCTGATTCTCTACAGATTTCCAGTGCCTCACTTTTGTATAAGATATATTTCTAATGGAATGCATTCATTTACCAGCTTGGATATCTTTATGTTATAGTATGAGGATTTATCAGTCCCCATCATTCTGTATTTTATCAACCTGCCCTCTAAATTTCCATAACAAGAAATTATTTTATTTCATCATCTCCATTAACTTGGAGGTCATATTTGTCTTTCTCCAACATTTTTTCAACCCAGCAACTTCAAGAAGTTTGGCTGCAGGTCAGTGATTTGGCCTCAAGTGTTAGGCTTGAGTGAAAGGCTGGATGATGAAAATTATGTGGTCTGTAAATGTTTTGTAGAAAGTATTTTCTTTCTTAGAATTATTAGAAAAAAAACTCATCAGTCCAACCTGTGCATCCACCAGTCACGCTTCTTCACTGATATCCTGTGTATAACTAATTTCGCCTCCAATGGTCCTCAAAAATCTGTTCTGATAAAGTAGAATATCATAGAATATCTCAAGTTGTGAGAGGCCCATAAGGATCATCATAATTCTAGGTATTTGGTATTTTACTTTACTTGTTAAATCTCTGTGGTAATGAGTATCTTGGAATGATATTGGCATAAATGATCTTAAGTAGTATCTTCCTCAAAATCTTTTCACGAAAAAATTTGCAAACAAATGTGCTTCTACTCTAACATTAGAGTTAGTAATTCTGAGGCTGCTGTGCTACCTGTTGCCCTCCAAGCTTTAGTCACTGTGACACTCTGATTGCTTGGTTTTCATTCATGTTGTTTATTCCTGCATTTTAAGTGAATTGATATACATGGTATTTTTAGAGGCTTTCATGAATGATGTTGGATGGGTTTATTTTCTGCAATAACTCAGAAGAACACATGGTTGTAATGCCTGGTGAAGCTCATGCATGTGACAGTGAATATGAAAGGCAGGAGATGGACAAGTATCCAAAAGAATGAGGTTAGGATTAACACTAAGGTTTTTTGTTTGATTCATTCAATCAAAGACATTTGTAAGAATCTCTCATGACAGTTCTTTTTCAAAGTTACCCAGTAATCCCAAAGGCATTTTTGTTAGGTTCAAATACAGTTATATTGCTCTCCATTCTAGCTCTCTGACATTTTGATAGTTAAATAGAAGAAACCTATAATCTTAGTCATCATCCTAGGGTCATGCAATTTTGAGAAAACAAGATTGGATAAAAAATTAGGTAGTACTTCTACATATTTTTGTTTCTCTCAGCCTTCCACTTCAACTGACAGGTCTCCCTGATGCATGGTGAATACCCATTCAAAAACAAAATGAGTATTCATTTACTGTGGTGACAGAGAAATGTATTAATACTGACTGTGATACAAAAGGCAAAAGGTTTTACAATAAAAGATGAAAAAGGAGAAGAAAAACCTGGACTACGTGTACTATTGTCTGATTGCCCTGAAATTTCATCATGTTATTTGGTGCTGCATATTATGCAGTGACAATTAAATCTTATTAGTTTGCTTTTTCTCATTAATATTTGAATAGCATTTAATTCCAGGAAAACTGTTGAACATTGCAAGCTGGAAAAATGTATTGGCTACATCGTACTTTCATATATAGCTAGAAGACTATTAGTTTGAAGGGGTCTTACAAGTGGAAGTAAAAACAGTATATGCCTTCAGTTACTTTGTTAAATTACATGCTCAACTACCCTTGGAGTTTTCCTTCCTGATGATGCTGTCTTCATTTTGAACTGCTGTTTTGACATTTGTAAAGTTTTAGCAAATGCTTCAGGAAAAGGTCAGTTTATAGTGACATTTTCCCTTTTCAAAAACCTGTGGAGAGGACACTGAATACAGGTTTACATGATAAACCATTGTGGACTTAAAAACAAGGCTTTTCTTACTGTGTTTTTGAACACTTTTTTTTAACAATCTTGTTTTGTTTTCAAACTGATGCTCTAACCATTTACTAGAAAGTTCTTTTCATAGAACTCAGTTCCAAATGTCTTCTTTGGGCAGTGTTAACTACAAAAATATTTCACACTTGGGGTTATTTTTTTGGATACAAGAATAGAATACTTAGAAAACATAAGACGAGGGTATTAATATTTCTGACTTAGATCCAAATGCACCAAAATAGCTCCTGCGAAAGCCTCCCATCGTACCTCACTCCTTGTGCCGTGTTCGTTCCTGACCGACTGTGCTGGGGCTGTGTGCAAATATTATTTTTTTTCCATCCTACCACTGGGTCATTTCCATCTGTCACTCTCTTCTGTATCAGTTTGAAATACAGCAAAATAATTAGAAATTGCCCAGTAACATGCATCAATGTTTTCTAACGCAGTCAGAGCTTCTGTAAATGATGCCATAGAGTAATTTATTGTTTGGGGGATAAAGGTCCATTTGTGAATGAGAATATGTCACCGACCTTTTTTTCATGTTTTCAAATTATGAAAATTCCAGCGCTTTCTCTCTGACATATTTTATGTCAAAAATTATGGTTCTTCAAAGAAATTCTCTAAATACTAAAAAGAAATATTACATTTTTTTTCAAAAGTATAGATTTATAGAATGAGAAAATATATTGGGATATATATTTTTTATCTGGATATCAGTATTTCTCTGTCCCTGAGAATTCTGTGCCTTCAGCTCTCCAGGAATTATGCTGGTGCCCCAGTGAACACAAAATCTGTTTCTATCAAAGCAAGGCCTATTAACATTAGATAATAAGTGCTTAGAGGAAAATTATAAGAAATTGTTTAATTTTCTATTGACAAGGAAACAGATACCACAGAAAAATGTCCATAAATGCATATTTTTAACTGTGGAATTTAGAACACCACAAGTGCTGTATGTTTAATGACTGAAGGAACTGGCCTTTAGTCGTTATGCACTATACACTTCTTATACAGCAGTGTGACAGAATATGTAAACTGACCTTTTCTTTGAATGAATTAAAATAGAAATTCAACTGAATTTTCAGGACTGTGAGTAAGTAACTCATTAGAGCTGTCAAATTATCTGTGCTCAGTGATCCACTGGGATAATACAATAGCGATACTTTCTGTGGCCAGATGATAGAAGTCCCATGAGCAAAATGGCTCAGTTGAACTTAGATGAAAAGACTAGTCAGGACATCTCAATGAAATATATTTACTCAAACATTATATAGTCACTCTACCATCAGAAAGCAGAGAGATCTGATTAGACATACATGGTGAATTTGACGGATGAGGAGGATGAAAATGCCCACAGCAACGTTCTTCATTTCTTGAGAGCCATTCATGTGAACGTTCAGTTTTTCTCAGTTTTCTAGTTTTTTACTTTTGTGGTTTTAGGGGGGATATTTTTTCAGCATTTACATAGCATGTCCTTATTGGTAGACTCATAGAGAGCATATTTGGTTCCATTGAGAGTAAATATTTTACAAATTTCTAATCTCTCTTTTGACTGACCTACTTTGTATCACAAGAGTGTCACCAAGTGAAATCTATGTTCATGTGTAGTTAATGAGAAGCACATGGTTATTAAACAGATGTGTTAAATAGGCCAATGAGAATATACATAGCAACTACACTTCTGAACTGCTGCTGCTCTATTACTTTTGACGACTTTACTTACAAAGTGATAATATTATTGGCGGAACACTTCATCAGATGCTAAGCAGAGACAGCATAGATATTTATTTCATTAATTGATGCTTTACTCTAAAGGAAATATGTATTTACAAGTTGTTTATAACTTTGTGCCTTTCAGTTTTCAATTAGTCGTGGACTGAGAATAGCAAGAAAACAGAAATGCAACTGATATGCATTATATTATTTGAACTTGAACATTATTTCCAATCTTTAATTTTGCATTTCTTCTTTGAACAAAAAATTTAATCAACCAACCCACAAGAACTTAAAAGACCTTTCCTTGAAATATTAGCCACATTTACAAAAAGCATGATTTATGTGATTTGTGCTATTTTGACCTAACTTGATTTAATATTGTTTCATTGGTTTCTCTTTGTAACCTCTTCAACTCTTATAATTTATTACCTTTCATGTTTTTGAGTTTGAGCCAAATGAACAGATTGCATGAATTATTTCTTTTCCATACTAACTAAATAATTCCATTAGCTATTTGGGAGCTTTTTATCGTTCTTCAGCTCAAAGCAGTGAATCTTTCTAAAATTTACAGTGTAAGCTCTATCAGTGAAAATCTCTTTTCTGTCTTCCTGCCTGCCTGCCTGCCTTTCATCCTGCCTTGTTTCTTCATGAAAATTCAGTAGTGGGGAGAGAGAAGCCTGCCAGCAGAGCAACTGCCCATCTGAACTAGTTCACTCACTCTGAGCAATAGTCCGTCCTGTTTGTAATTGACTGGTGGTTATTTGGGGACTTTAACATTCCTGTCTTTTATGGAAGGGGCTAATTGAAATTTTAGGTTGTGTACCTGCTGAGGTTAGGGCAGAGCGGCCCTTTCAAAATCGTTGAAATTAACTGTATACATAAAGTTAACCATGTATGTGTACTTTTACTGTCTCAGTCTATGCCTTTAATATGAAAAGTGAAACAGTTTAATGAGGTTTATAAGCTACTGAAACAAAATAGAAGACTTAACTGTGCTTCTTTATGCCACTGCATGTTTTTTTTAAAGCATCGGATAGTTGTCAGTTGGAGTTACTTGGAAAGAATCATTTTGAGTTTTCAGTAGTCTAAGAGAAAAGAAGTTTCATGACAGAAGTAGAAGATATATTCTGTTCAGTAAAACCTTCATATTTGGAAAGTATTCAGAAAATAACAGTAAGACTGGTTCAAATTCTAGAAAACCTGCCATAAAATCAAAATAATCTGAACATATTTAGTATAACGCGAGAAATAAAGAGCTGACTTGATCACGCAAGTACTTGAGGAAGAAGCAGTTATGGAAAGAGTAGTTTCTGAGAGCAGAAATTTTTTACTTTAAAAGACAGAGACATAGCAAAAGCTAGAGCTTGGGACTGGATGTAGACAGATCCAAAGGAAAGGTAAGGAGAGCAGATAGCTCTCCAGCTCACTCTGAGGAAGGGCAGTGGATTGTTCAGTTGATTGCTCAGACTGTTTCTAGGGTCTTTTACTGTGTTGAATCAAATTCTGTTGAATGTAATGGTAGTCAAAATAACTGGCTTAAGTGTAGACACCTGTGTTCAGGTTTCTTAATCTCAAAGCAAGTTGTTCCCTTCATGTTTTTCTAAGGAATATTCTCTAGGTCAAGGAGACATACAATTGATACAGGATTTACTGTATGAAATCCTGTATGGGCCATGCTATTGAAAAGGTCACATTAATCTGTCATATAGTCCTGTGAAAAGCATGCATTTTCTTACAGCCTGGAGCTTTTATTAATCGGTAGCTGTGCCTACATCAGTGCTAGAAATAATAAAGGATTTTCTAGATGCTTTGTCCAATATACCAGCTGAGCTTTCAGGTTATTCTGTGTATGTCTGGGTGGTTTTGCTAACAACCATACATTTTTGCACTTTTGCTAAAGAAAGTAAAATCATGGTTTGCCCTGTAGATAGATATGGAGCCTTGCACTTGATTCAGACATCTCCAAGCAAGAGTGCATGGAGGTGGGTGCACTCATGTGGTCTCCACAGGACTCAGATCAGGGTAACTTTCAGGACTAGCTGGAGCTCCTGAGTGCTGATGCCTCAAAGTGAGCTGATGTAAAAGCCGTGAGCTGGTCTGATGTCTCATTTACATTCCTGGATGATGGGGGCCAAATCAAACACAGTAACAGAATCTATAAGCCAATTGGAAATGCTCAAGACTGCTTCTATTTTAGATGTTAGCATCTAGGATGATTCTGAAATAAGACAAGTAAAGAGTTTGAAAGATATTTTGGCATAAAATATATATCTCAGAATTCATATCTAGTGTTTTAAATAGGAAAACATCCTTCTTTGAAAAGCTTAAAAAGTAACAAAATAAAAAATAAGAAAGAAACCATTTGATTTATATATTTTTGACCTACACAAATGTTAAAGTTCTTTGTGAAATATGCAATGCATTAGTTAATTTCAGTATGCCAAGTAATCACAGAATTACATATCTAAACATTTCATAGCATCTTTGAAATAATGCCGCATATTCTTTTGTGATAATGCACTGCTATGCCATTTTCACTCTCTC
>JAOXJM010000001.1:12852419-12864372 GCA_026413425.1 Tringa solitaria
GCAGGACTATCTCCCAAGGGACTCTCCCAACCAGGGTTCTGAACAGGCTAAAGTCCACCCTCCAGAAGTCCAAGGTGGAGATTTTGCTAACCCCCTTCCTTACCTCACTAAGAATTGAAAACTTAACCATTTTGTGATCGCTAGGCCCATTACTGAAGCTTGGGCACACATTTAAAAATACCTTAAAAATTACAGTTTAAAAAAAGTCCAAGTTAATCCATTGAAATTTACAATTTCTATTAATCCCTGAAGTGGTGAATTTGTGTCTCTGATACTTGAATAATCCATTTAGTATCTTCCACTGAAGCAAAAGCAGGTAAACAAAGAAACGGAGCCCAAAAGCTAAGACAATGGTGTTTTAAAAATATCTGTAAGCATCACTAAATTGTAACAGCAGAGTTTTTACTGTTTGCATTTTATTATACCTATATTTCTCAGTGAGAAGTAAGCAATAGCTTTTTTTTTTTTTCAAAGATTAATGACATTCTGCCCAGTAGTTTGATCTGATTGATTAGGTTTTTCCACAGACAAGGTATGAAGACAGGAGATAACCCCCAAAACCTCTCTCTTCAGTCTCATAATTTAATTATTCTATAATGTATTCCTTGGCATAAGAGGCTGCTGCAAATTAACAAGAAATGATGTAAATTGATGCAACACCACTTCAATACTATAAATTTTAAGTTAGTGAGAAAAAAAACCCAATTTTCTGGCTTTCTGTCATGACTAAATACCAAATTAAAAACACTTGCAAGTGTATCATTTGAAATCAGCTGAAATATGGAACAACATAAATTCGTTTTTAGTGTTCCCATATTCAAGTATCTGTTTATGTTTGCATTACAAAGAATGAAATTAAAATGCCAGCGCTGGTCATACTTTTTGAAAAGAAAGCTCAACAGTAAATCTTTTGGAATGATAATAACATGAAAAAGTGGTAGTGAACCTATCGTAACTGTGTAAGGGAGGCCAGACACTCCATCCTGACAAAACTGGTTGAAAGTCATTCTGATCTTTTGCCTATAAACAATCCCCAGTGAATAGAATTTGACATCAAATTTTGTCAGTGACTTGGTTTATGTAACAAAACCATTCCAGACTAGACAGAAATGGCATGCTTTATTCAGGAAAGGCTTAAAGAAAAAGGTACTGTAGGCATTGCATAATTTCTCTGCAGATAAGTCACATGAAGGACAGGCTTCATACAGTATGTGATTCTTGTAAAAACCTCAAGCCTAACAGTCCATGGATTGGCAGCATCTAGGAAGAGTTTAGACAAGTGGATAATTGAGTACCAACACCAAATGGGTATGGGAAATATCATCCTCTCTCTGACCAGAATAGAAGAGATGCCATGATGAACAAGCTGGGTTTGATAAAAGATTCTTGTGTCAAAACAAACTTTTAGCCAGGAATTTTTGCTAGAATGCAAAGCATCGCTGCTGTGTTTTCCAATAACGGGAACGACACATCACATCGAGAATACTATTCTATGTTCTCCCTGAATACTGTCTAATTCATTTTTCTTTTGCTATCTTTTCATAAGGTGGCTAGAGTGAATCTTCAAATAGTATGCTGTACATAGTCATAATTACTTTTGAGGTCCTATTTTCTTCCAGTACATTCAGTTCACTAAAAACTTTTGTTCTATCAAAAAAAAACAACCCATCAAAACAAACCACAGAACTGCTATGGGAACAAAAATATAAAAAATTGGTAGCCATTCTTAGTATCAGAAAGTTTTCATTTTTACCCAAGTTTCTTTATCTCTACAGATAAGGCTTAAATAACTTATTTTTAATATTTATAGAATATTTTCTTCTGCAGAAATCAAAATACTGTGAAAATATGAAATCAATATGTATTTGTGGAGATGAAAACCTGATAATGTAATGTCACATGAATTTCCTGAGGTCACTCAGAAAGCTGGTGTAGAATAGTTTAGGAATAGACTAGGCATTTTGCTCATCTTTTGAAACCCCTTGACCCCCAAACCTGATTCTAAACTCATTAAATGTAGCATTTTCCCCAATGCTTGTGACAGAAAAAAAATATAAAATTGTGCATATTGGGAAACAATTTCAGTGTAATTTATGACTTTCCAGAAGTGTCATGCTTTTTTTTATGAGAAATGAATTTCTTTGCCACGTCATTGAAAGCATTAGATCTTATAACGTCAAAGTTAAAATAGTTTGCATATGCCTCTACGAGGATTTTAAAAGAATCTAGATATCAGACAAGACTTTCTGTGGTTCATGGACTGACAGATTTTAGGTTTTATTTTTGATAAGGCAGTTACTGGAAGCAAAAGTATTAATAACTGGGCATTTTAAGGGTGATAATTATTTCAAAGTTCCAGTAAGATTCAAAGATCTATTTTGCTGTTTGCTATACAAGTGTAGAAAATTCCTAACATGAAACACTAACTTCTAATAAGACATGTAATAAAATGAGAGTAGTGACTTAGAATATGACATCCAAACATATAAATGTAGAGCTGAATTTTAGATCAGATTTCCTCCAGGGCCCACATCTATGAACATGGAAACTTGTTAATGCAACCTGAATGATTAGGTTGTGTAACTCCATAAGTTATTTCAAATTTTATTTTCTGTGAGGAAGTGCTATTTATATATGAAACAAGTTGGATGGCAAAATCCTTATAAACAAAGGTAGAAGCCCATTGACAATAAGAAATTTATATTTAATTATGTTTCATTGATTCAAAAAGCTAAATATTACTTATATTTATTTACACATATATTTACATATATTATATATATTTACATATATTATATATATTACTTATATTTATTACTTATACTTGTTGATATTACTTCACCTATTCAAAAAGCTAAAAAACTGCATACATAACTACTTATTTATTGCACCAAAGTTTTAAATCAGTTTTCTCAAAAAAGGTAAATTTAGATTCCTGTCTAACTGCAGAAATGTCTATGTGATATAGGGAAAGACGAATGGAAAATAGTGACATATACAATGCATCTCAGTCATCTAACATTGCTTAATAATACTACTACTCCTTTCATGAACTGTTTTCATGTGAGATTTATGCATCGGTTAAAAATAATTTCAGATTATATTAAGCATTTATTTTTGTAATCTTCATTTACAGTGGTCTGTTGCCATTCATGCTTCAATATATAATTGCTTCAATGAAGGATTTTCTGTATTAACTGAGAGCTAACTGAATATTTTGTGAGATTGCAAAAATCATTATTAGTTCCAGTTGACTATAGCAATAAACAGTCTTTATAAGTAAGGTGAGAGAAATTTGGGAAATTAACTCCACCAAATAAGACTGTCTTGGAGCACATGTAATTGGTCAGATGCTTCTAACATTCTCCCTCAGCAATGTAATGTTATGGGCACAAAGATATTCCTCCAGCATTAAACATTATTTCTCTGAAAATTAGTAGCTGATAAATTAGGTGCTGATGAGAAGCCAACAGAGTGCAGTCAACTGTGAGTGTGAAGATAGCACTATTTGCATTCCTTATTATTCATAAAGAATTACAGGACGCCCACACATCTGACATGATTAGACCGCATAAACAGTAGATTAAAAATCGTACTGTATTAAACATGCAAAATGAAGTGGAAATGAAAATACATTTTGGCCATTATAAGAAAGTAGTGTTTGTTCAGTATTTCCTAACTGCTCTCTGAATTTCTGCACCAGCTGTCTTTTCAAGCAAAAGAAAGCTTTACCTTTCTCCTAGAAGTTCTCTGCCTTTAGATCTCAATAGACCTTATTGCCTAGGAATTACATCAGAGACTGTTTTGCAAACCCTAACTCAGACTGCAGCTGACAACTCAGAGGAGGTATTTTTCCCTGTTTTGTTCCTCCTTTTTTGAAATTGTAACTTTAAGTAGTCTTAATGTGAATTTCTAATATTGAAAGGTTATTACTGAAGTTAATGTATCAGTCTTAAAGGGTGGAAAATGTATCTGAATCGTCATATTCTACTGAGCAAATGTAAACATACCTCTCTTTAAATAAGGACAGATAGTGATATGTGTTTAATGTTGCAAAAACATGACAAAAAAAGAGAAGTATAACGTGCCTGGTAAGATACATGCCTCGAAGTTGGTGCAAAACTCAGATGAGTCAAAGGGAGACTGTTCACAACATCAGTGCATTTTGGATCAGCCCTATGCTCCTGAAGTCACAATGTAAGTCCAGAAGTGTGTTACTGCTTTTATTTAACTTGCAATTTTTGTGAGCCTTGAGTTTCTCCTTTCTATGAAGCCTTTCAAGCTGAAAGAAGTTCACTGAAATTTTGTGACAGAAATGTGATTTACACAAATATATATATTACTTTCTTAAATCAAAAAATACAAGCTTTACAATAAGATGCCTAAATTCTATTAGACACTTGACCCTGATGCTTACATTGGTATACTGTAAATCAGGAATAATTCCACTAAAATCACACTGATTTGGGTATCTTTGCATCAGTAAACACAATCAATCAACTCTGCCCACGATCCTGACCACCGGTCAGCTGTGATCCAGGTGGAGAGGAGCTTTGTTAGAGTGCTGAGCCAGAGGTTATATACCTATTTCAAAACCACAGAGCTTCTGGATCAGGAGGTTATAGAAAAAGTGATTTTTTTTGATTTGACAATTCATTTGTTTGATTTGACAATGTCTGTCATGCTCTTTGAGCAGGATTTTTCAAGAACTCTCTAGCAAATGTGAAGAGCATCAGAATAGAGGGGTTTGCAGATTAAATCATGATAGTCAAGGGGTAGGCATACTTAGCTTCTGAGAGACTTAATGAGCCTTCATTACATAGTCAGCATGATAGCAGAAGAAATTTGAAGATGGCAGATGCAAAATAAAGAATATTAAAATATATGTTTGAATTATCCATATAGCTCACTGGACCTAAAGATATTGGAATTGTTCCTAATGACGAAGTTACCATTTCAGAAAGTTTCTTTAATAACTCTGTTCAGTGCACGGGAGCTTTCAAATAGACAATATGTTAAAGAGATCAAAGACCAAGTAGAAAATAATATGGGGAATATTCAGTGTCACTTTATCAGTTTAAATTTCGTGTGCTAAATTTTAATCACCTCATTTAAGAAAAATTGAAAGAATTTGAAGAGCAAAATAAATAGAAGCAGCAGAGACTTTGAAAGGCATGAAGAGAGTTTGAGAAGTCTGAAGCTAACTTGTGTACAAGACAAGTAAGATCTAATAGTAAGATAGTACAATAGAAATACTTTAGAAGTACTGGTAACGTATTCATGTCCCCTATTGTAGTTTTTATCTTTATACCAAACAAAAGGAATAGTGACTAAAATTGAAAATAGTCACTTACATTGAATGACAGCATGTTTAATTATTTTTTATTGTCCTTTACTTTGCATAATGTTGAATTTGTCTGTGAATAAATTGACTCAGTATTTGAAAGTATATAAAAAACCTTAAAGAGATACATGTGACTATGAAGAATACCCTTAGTCAAATCAAATAAAGCATGTCCTTTTTAGAAGGGATATAAACCCATAGATTTTTGAGTTTAGGGCAAACCATTAACTAATGGCATTTTTTTGCCGATGGGTTGATTGTTTCAGAATTGTCAACTGAAGAGTTCCTTTCACCTTCATTTGAAGTGTGGGGTGGTGGCCTCTGTCAAAGATGTAATAGTGGATTAGATGGATAATTGCTCTGATTCCTTATGACAGCTCAAATAATTCTGTATCAAATCAAAGTAAAGGGGAAGAAAATCAAGCTCATACATTTTGCTGAAGATGAAAGCTACTCTCTAGTGTGGTGGGGTTTTTTGAGGGAGGCTAATTCTTGCAAGCATTTCTTCTACACCTAAATAATCCTGAAGTGAGGATTTCTGGAGATCGTGCCAAAATGCAATTCATTGTAGAAATAACTGTGCTAATTTAAGTGCTGGAAAAGGTCTAAAGCTGTATGAGCATGGCCTTTTGCCTGTACTAATACTGTGCTGTGTCACAAGCCTCATTCACCCAGGAAGAATGCACCAGTAGATATGGTGATGTTCATTCTGATATCTGAGCCAGTTATATTTGACCAGTTAAATATATGTGTGGTACCATATTCTGCTGTATGTACTTATTCTTCTGGAACAAACATCCAGTTGTGTGTCAGCCACTTAGACTGGTTATAGACATGTTAAGGTTTTTTGGTCCATTACATTGACAAAGAAGATAAAAACAGATATAGCTACCTTTCCATGTCTGTAGGATTACCAGATCTGTATAATGAAGCCATCAGTTCATTAAAGGAATAGCAGGAGCAGTTCTTTTTATTCTGAAGGGTGCTTGAAAGAAAGAAGAGTCCTTTCCTTCCTTCTTGGCTTGCTTTTGGCTTTCAAAGAGAGTATGCATGAGCAGCCGTGGGTTATATTTAACAAATGCAACAATAAACTTTTCTTCTGTGCAATCTCTACTGCTTAACAAGTACATCAGGACACAGAGAACATTCTGTTTTTCATCCATGTCCTGTTGCTTTTTTGTGTCTGCTTTTGCACTGTTTTGGACAGCTGTGATCACTGGAAGGACAAAATGCTGATCACAAGATGAAGGGAAGCTTAGAGAAAGAAAAAGAGACAATGTTTCTGGGAGGAAAAATAATATATGAATAAAAAAGGAAAATGCCAAGATTCATTATTCTCAGAACAATGTATCTCTCATATTTTCTGTAATGATTAGTATTGTGTAGATCCAGCAACACTGACTTCTGCACTCCTCTAGTGTTCTCATTTGATGGTCGATTACCTACTTTAGACCACTTATAAAAATCCCAGTATAATTCTGTTAGTAAAAGCCTGCTGTACAATAAAAAACACAGAAAAACAACATTTTCTTGATGGACCGCTTGTCAAACAGCAAAAGGAGAAGAGGGAGTGTGTAGAAATATGAGGTCAAATGGTCTTGACCACCCTGGATTTACAGCAGTAGCATTTGGAGCAGCACTTAGCTCCTAATCTCCAATTCCAGACATGTAGTGAGATCTTGAGCAAGTCATAAATTTCTTCTGTGCGTTTCTATAGATAGCTGTACCATGGCCCATACAAACCTGTGCTTCCTGGGGCCATGGGGGCACCTGGGGCATCTTTAAACCTAATCTAAGCCAAACAAGCCTTCCAGGCTGCCGGACGGGGTCCACTGAATCAGCTCTTCATGAGTCAGGTGACCAGTAACAGTCCCTACCAGGTGACCAGTAAAATCAGAAACATATTAGATGAATTCTCTTGTATAGGATGAATAGCCGAAGTCTGAGAAGAGCACATGGTATGCAGGAGTAATGGAGTAAATTTCATGCATTGGGCTTTCCATGTTTTTATGTAATGTCTGCTATTTTTTGTTTTCCTATCACTTTGGTTGGTTGTTTGTTGTTATATCTTTAGCTAGATAGAGTACCTACAAAGCATAAAATGGTAATGAGTCCTCTGAGCAGGAAGATGGTAGCGTTCTGCTTCACCTGGCCATGCTGTGGCTTCTCTGGAATTATTTTACCATAACCAAAATACAGCCAATTCCAGGGAGAAATATATGTACTGATATATATGGAATATACCATTAGCTCCCTACACATAAGTATTCTGGAGAGGAAAGGACACTGCTTTAGCCAGGAACCAAGATGATTTTTTTAGACTTATCATGGGATTGCTTAACGTACTCGTTTGTCAATGCCTTTACTTTTAGTATTATCTGACATTGAAACAAATCGTCCCTCTGACTTGCCCATGTTCTTCCACATAGTGCCTGTTTTTTTCTGAGAAGTTCTGACCAGGTATGGGAGGCTGCTCAGCTCATGCAGTTGAAAGTTGGCACATTCAAATGTCAAGCACCGAGTGAACAACTGATTTCCACAGTCCTTTCTCACGCAGTTGTAGTTCAGCACTGTAGCCTTTTTCTCACTTTGTGAGAAATGGTGGGAGTTGCTTCTCCCAAGTGGGGAGAAGCCAGGTGGGAGAAAGAACTGGATGGCTGATTTTGTGTGGGTGATCAGCTGGGCCTGGCACATATTCATGGAAGAAAAAATTGCAATGCAGAGGTGCACTACTGAAGAGAACATACTGTGTCCACGGGTTAGTGTCACAGCCTGCCCCACGCAGCAGCCAGACGAGCCTCTACTTTTCACACGAGTGAATATGTCAAATGTAGTAGTTCCACAGACTCCTCTTTGTGTCCTAGTGCAGAGATGGTGCATACATCAGATAAAACCCATCCGGGAACTCAAGATTACATTTCATACATGCACTGAATTACATACGTATTTTACATATATGTATATACATACATTTTCTGTCTGGGTCATGCAGGTTGAGATCCATATATAAATGTTAAAAATCTGGTATTTGCAAACAGAAATTGTTTGACGCGTAACAGGATGCTGCTCCAGAACGCACTGAGAAAATAAAGTCTTGATGTGACAAGATTTAGATTTATCCTAAACAAATGGACTGTATTTAATCTTGCAAGTGTTAATATGATTTGAAAAGAAAAAAACCAAACATTTGTGTCAATGTCATTAAGAGCGCATTTTTTCAACTTCAGATAACACACATTTCTTGCCTTTTTAGGAGGAGGTACAATTCTGGTAAATGCCAGAGTCTGCATTTTTCATTATCCTTGATTACAAATCAAGCTCTGCACATGCTCTGGGTGGTCCTGCTTTAGCAGGGGAGTTGGACTAGATGATCTCTATGGTCCCTTCCAACTCTAAATATTCAGTGAAATTCAGTGAAATGCTGATAGTAAGGTTGACTGAATCACATTGCACAAATATGATGTTTGCACTGTGGACCAAAACATGAAGTGAAGAGTTTCATGTGGCAGACAGGAATGAGTAATCCTGGACAAGCACAGGCTTACCAGTAATACAACCTTCAGGCTATGCAGTTTTGTGTTCTCGCTTTATTAGGCATTCTCTAAAAGAAAAAAATCCTTCTCAATGATTAAATGCCTCAGTGGGACAACAACTGCAAAATAAGGAGGCTGGAGACTATACCTGCTTCCAATATATCTCTCGATAATTCGAGTTTTTAGACTTACCTACAGTATGTGTGCGCATAGCATTCAAACATCACTCTTCAATCACCGGCAACAAAACCGGCCTAAAATGTTATGTCTTGGGTTGTTTGTAGTCTTTTTTCACAATATGACAAGAGTTTTAGCAGTGCTCTAATTTTAGAAAGATCAGGAGAGATAACTTGAATGTGGAAGAAGGGTCACAGTAGAAGATAATGGAGTAAAAGTTGTTTTGTGATAAGCGGACAAAGAAACCTGAGCTGCTAAAGGGCAAAGTGGGCAAAAATGAGGTTGAAGGTAGTAAAGAAGTAATGGACATTAATAGATCATGGTCTTACAAGGTACTGAGCAGAAAAACATGGAAAAGATTAATGATTCTGAAGGAGGCCAAATGCCTCCAGTGAGACATAGAAAAAGAAACAAAGCAGACTAACGACAGGGTTGAGCAAGTGGTAAATGGATGAGTTGATCCATGACTGAAACTCAGTCTGGGAGGTGGTGCTAAGGAGTCAAAAGGGATGTCATTGCAACTGCACCAGTTACCCAGTATGAAAAAAAGAGGCTTGAGTAGAGGATGAGCTCAGTCAGAGCATTATTTTTCTCTTTATTTTCCTCAGTCTATGTAAGCTTTGAAATAATATATGTATCATATCTATATTAATTTTTTTTTTAGGGTCTGACCTTTGGCAATGTCCATAATGTAATAGATAGAGTCGAGGAATTGATTGATTCATAACTCTTTTCATTTCTTTGAGTATTCACACATATGAATTTAGATTTATATGTCTAGATATATATTTAAGGAGATTGAAGCCAGTAGGATAAGTTGGTAAACTGCCTGCAGTTTTCTCTGCTTATATTAAACAAGAACATACTGAAAGCTGAAGCTGTCATTATCACATAATCAAGGTTGAGGCACCATTGTGAAGCTGTAAACTCAGGAGCTAATCTTTTCAAGGGCTTAAAGAAATTAGATTAATAAATCTCATCCTGAAAGAAAGTACCTTTTTTATGTGGACGGATGGGATTTATTCATAGTAGGCAGCCTTCTTCTCATACGATGAATACAGAGGCAAGGTTGATTTGGCTTCTGATCCTAAAGAAAATGTCCCTGTCTGAAATATGGGGGAAATCATGTCAACAAGGTTTGTCCACATGTATCATCTGGCTACAGGAAACAACAAGCCAAATCAAAAGGATCTCTCTCCTGGGACTTCAGAGAATGTCTTTGGAGATAGCTATAAAGTTGAATTGGCATCTTTTGCAGAGTTTCCATGCCCTTACCACTCTCCTCTAGTGTTTTTCCATCTTTTCTCTTCTTCTATATTCCTAGATTATAGAGGGAGGATATAATTTGAACAGTTTCATTTCCAGTGGGCAATTAGTATACCAGTATAATTGGACCTATGGTTTTCTCCCAGACAGAGACAGAAAGGCGCGCTTTACTTAATATTTCTTTATGGGCGCCATATTTAGTATCCTAAAAGTAGGCTTGAGGGAAACATCTCAACCTTGCTAAAACCCACCGTTCTGCCACTGCTTCTGCCCCCCACTCCTGTGCCACAGTTGTGACTGGCTTCCACAAGGTCTCATCACACGTTTGTGTCAGCTCTAACTGCTTTTAATTTTATAAGTAGGAAAAAGAAAAAGATTCAGTGAAGCAGGTTACTAACAGCACAATTTTAAAATACACAGCAGTTTATCCTGCAATGAAAGCCAGTGCCTGACAAATAAAATTACAGCAGCAATAAAAGAGAAGTGTCCCAGTCTACAAAGCTAATGATATCTTTGGTAATTAAGATACAAAACTAATATAAGCGCTGCAGTTTCTAATGTATAGCAGCGCTGGTGGAGTGCTTTTGTCTGTTCTATTTTCTTTCTGAGTGAACAGATAATAGGTTCATGGTTTAAGTTGAGAATAAACTGTATTACAACATTAAGTCCTTAATTACTTGACCATTTGGAGTACAATTAAATATCTCTAAAAAGTGGTTGTTGGGTTAGTTAGCATTCCCGAGTTTTAAATGAAAAACTGAATGATATTTTAAATCTAATTTACTTAAACAGCCAAAACAAATCTTGCTGTGAGCACTTACCAAAGTTAATCTTCACTTGTGTTTTTTATAAATTGGGAAAACCAGCTGGTTTCAATCTCCCTTTTCAACCTGGGTTTCTTTCAGTGGTACTGAACTGACATCTTGTTGAATAGGTATTATCTTGAACTACAGTAATTTTTATTCAAAAGCGTGGTTACTGTCCTAGGATTAAAAAAAAAAAAAAAAAGTAAAACGTACCTAAAGCTTTGAGATAACAGAAGATATGGCAGTAATCTTATATTTAGATTGTATTTTCTGCAAATAGTTGTGCAGACTTTTCAGCTGGAGATTTGAATGATCAGTAGTCACTTTCAATTAATTAACTCTCATTTTTAAAGAGAGAGGCCATCTTTTTTCATCCAGTTTCTATTTATTCTGCATTGTCCATCTGGAGTCATGAAAAAAAGAGACACAAAATGTTCTGAAATGTGTTCATGGGCATGTATTTGTGATTTTGTATATTTTTGGCATAATAGCCCATTGCGACGTTACCTGATTATAGGAAAGGTATCCATCAGCTTCTGTTTGTAATTTGTTTTTATGCTGATCCCGTTTCATACAGGGTTATATTTCAAACTGTGTATGCAACAAAGCTTTCTGGCAGCAAAGTCCATGGAGCCAAGTAGGGATTTGCTACCAGATAATTTGATCCTTTACTTTCTGCTCTTTTTTGAACTCTTCTTATCCTACTTTTCTATCATTTAAACCCCACAGGCCAATGTGAAAGTAATTAGTTATTGCATAAATCACAGAACCCCAGAATCCTCTAGGTTGGAAGGGACCTTCAAGATCATCTTGTCCAACCATCAACC
>JAOXJM010000001.1:12865604-12877135 GCA_026413425.1 Tringa solitaria
GGGGGGGGGGGGGGGGGGGGAAGGCAGAGAGAGACACTGGAATTTATTTCATTCATCCTATACCTCATTTCTGATATCCTTCTTTCAGTGCAGGCATTTCTGATGTTGTTTATCTGTTTGTTGGTGAAGATCCTAAGTCCTTAGATTTCATAGTCTGTCCTTTACGCCAGAGTTCACACAGAGGTTTGTTGCCTTTTCATGCCCTTGCTATCAGAACTCCATCTTATCCATTAGTGTAACACTTTATGAACTTGCTAGAGCTGACACTGCAGTTGGGATAGATCTGTAGGCCCAGGTTACAACAACAAGATACAGAAACTGAGGATGCTGAGATGCTTTCCCTTACAGCTTGGTGACTATCTATCACAAAATGTGAGTTACTCTCACACAATTCTACTTTGGGGATTTTTGTGGCCAGATATTACCTGTTATGTCTATTTAAGAAAGACACAGAATGATACCCCATGGATGACCACTGATTGGCTTTAGTGGTCGACCTGAGAAATGCTGAGAAGCTCAGTGAGGACACTTCTCCTGTACTGTTACCTCCACGCTGCTATGAAGCCCTTAAGAGAGGTTCTGAAAGAGGGTTTAGACACGCCTTGTATCAGCCACTTCTAAGTTCATTTGAACTTGACATCACCTTTCTTCAGTTTGTGTGGGCAAGCACAGTAATTCTGCAGATGTGAGCGGGCAAGGAAGAAATTTGTCATTTAAACTGTCTTTATACTGGAAAAGTCTTTTTTGACTTTGTGTGTGAAAAGACTGAAAAATATTTTTCCCCGATAGGATAAAAATATATATATATATAGACCCATGTGTTTACGTTTCTTTGCCTTCTGATGAATTTCTTCTTTTACTATTGATTAAGTTGACATAACTGCTACAGACAGGGGTAAATAATGCCATTATTTGTAGGACTCCCAGAGCAGACTACTTCTGGAGCTGTGGCCTTATTTTTACTTTTGCATTTCCATTTGTATCCCCTGACATTTGCCTGGAGCTCTACTCTTTTCTCTTATAACCTTTACCTGTAGAGTGCAAAGGAAGGTGAAAAGACCTGTTTCAGATGTATTTACTGCATCCTCCTTGTTTTAATTGCGATAATCAATTAGAGCTTTAGGTTGAATGGCTCAAGGGTTCTGCAAGCATAACGGAGCTTTTTCTTTGTAGCATCATTTGCATGGGAGGCAAGGATCATATGTACCCACTGCCTGTGCATGGCTGTGTCTTTGTGTTTCCTCTAAAAACTTTTGAACTTGGTGTATTTTAACTGAATGTGACAGAAGTAGAGGACTCTAATTAATTAAATAATTAGATTTCCACAGATTTATAAATATTTCAGTTGGACATCAAGGTCAATCAGTCACAAGACACTTCTATAAGAAATTATGTTGTATTAGTTCCAGTGATGCCAGAACTTACTGTTTGCTTTCATGAATCATTCAATTACTTTGGTGCTAGAGGATATACAAACACACACAATACATTTAGATGGCTGTGCAATCCATGGCTTTTAAACCATCCAGATTTTCAAACATCTTTAAAAGCAGTAGTGGTGGTATTCGAGCACCCAGTAAAATGTCAATATCTAACAGGGTTTTGTGTTTGAACACCTGGGGTGTTAAGTGCCTAAGCATTTTCAAAAGTCTCT
Organism: Tringa solitaria; assembly: GCA_026413425.1. Lineage (NCBI taxonomy): Eukaryota > Metazoa > Chordata > Aves > Charadriiformes > Scolopacidae > Tringa > Tringa solitaria. The sequence goes on from JAOXJM010000001.1 coordinate 12,867,259, forward strand.
GTATCTTTGCAAGCACCTGTAGAATTTTGAAGCAGCACGAGAGAACATTGTTGTGCTTTTGTATGTATGAGCATCAAAGATGCCTTTTCAGTCTCAGTGATGTGCTCATTTTCAGGACACACTGAAGCTCTGAGTACCAAATTGCTCTCTGATTCCCTGCAAATAAACATATGGACAAATAAATAAAAAAATAAATAAACAAAGCTTTAGATGACTCCGCTGACTATCTGGAGACATCTTTCTTTCCTGAGGTGCATTAAAAATAATTCACAAATAAGGTGCAATAATCAACTAAGCATATAAATCTGAGATAGTTGCCTAGGTTTTCCTAATGGTGAGCAGAAAGAGATAGGTGCTGCCAGAGGCTAATTCATCTACCCTAAGATATGTATTATAAGTAAGTGGAATACACTGCCCTGTGGACATTCCTGTCTCTTTTTGTAAGGCAGTCTAGGTGATTATCTTAGATTTGACATCTAGCATTCCTGTGGCTAAAATTAGACAAAATGAATCCCTCACCTATTCTGTAAATTGACATATCAATTTCTGTTGGATTCCAGGTGAAGTAAAATGTTCCTTCCATGTAAAACGGACAAGATCTGAACCTTCATATTCCTTTAAATTATCCTTTCTTTTTCATATGAAATTCATCAATATAGTTTTGTCCTTACCTTTAAAACTTAAAGAATGAGGGCCAGTATTCAAAAAAGAGTACTTAAGGTTCCAAATCCTTATCTTTTCAGAGTCTAAAGCAACTCCAAATCTTCCTTAATCTGATTTGGAGCCCAGAGATTGATCTTGATCTTGCGAGCATTTTCCCTACTGATTTCCCATTGTTTGCAGTGGAAGTTTTATTAATTGAGAACTATTTGCCTTGACCAGTCTAATGTCATAGTTATCACATCTCAGAGTCTCTGAAGTATTTATCTTTGTCGTTGATAGATAAACAGTGCCAGTTCTGTGTGAAAGTTGAGCTGAAAAATCTTCACAATGCACTAGTTAAGCAATGCTAAAGATTGAAATTTTTCTGTGTCCTCTGTAAATTTATTTTGAAATTCTGCTAGGAATAATTCAGTCCTGTATCTAATTAATCAGTTATATTGTTTGTGGGGAGTTTGTGTTGTTTCCCTAATCCGCAACAAAGCAATGCACGTCCTACTGGGAAGTGTGCAATTCATTGTCTCCGTTCATATAGTACTGACAGGCTTAAGAACGTGGAAGAAAATTATTTTAAAAAATGAAAAGGTATTAACTTTCCTTTTAAAATCTCTCAGTACAATACAGTAGCAATAACACTGCAAGCAGCATACATGCTGCTTCTAAATAAAGCTTTTCTTCCAGGCTCTCTTTTTTCTCACCTAACACACTCAGGCACACAAGGGACTCACTCTTGGCAGCTTCTGCCACTTCATCTCTAAAAACAGACAATAGTCTGTCGTCTTCATTGTAGGCTCTTCATGTCCTATTACACCAATGACAATTCAGGCAAAGAGAGTTTCCAAGCTTGGCAAAGGCAAAAGTCTTCTCTCCTCCTTCCTATTCATTCTCCAGAATTCTGTTAGAAGCATGAGAGTGGAGGGATGCAGCTCATCTAGAAATGTGAGCAGCATTCACAGCCACCACCGTGGCATGTGGCATCAGATCTGGCAATGCCACACCGACCACACGTGGAGGGAGAGAGCTATAACCCTTTCAGATGTCCCCTTTTCTCCCCTGTAGCATTAATCTTTTGCGCATTAGCAGGGAATTTCCAAGGGATAACACAACTTGATATTTCCAAGACATATTTCTGGATGACAGGATAGGAAGGGCCACCTTCTGAAAGACAAGGTTTCTGATAAACAGGCGGTGGTTTTGCTTTGGTCTTAGAGGTCACTGCAGTATCTTACAAACAATCAAAAATAGAAATGGGTCCCATATGTTACTAGAAATCTGCTTTTCTAGGAAAAAAAAAGGTAAAAAATTATTTACCCAATATTTTATTTCTTTTTCACTATAATATGTAAGAACAGAAATAAATACATTATGTTCTTGAAGAAAAAAATCTATTCCGAAAGCATTTTTATAACTAATGCTAATTCACAGTGGCTGAATATAAGAAGGAAAGCAATGTTAATTTTGGAGGGATCTTTTGGCTTTTCAAAAAACTATTCCAAGACCTAGAGAGATGTTGCAGATGTGAGAAAGGAGGCTGACTCCTATTCCCTTTTTGTGCAACAACTAGACCATGAGCCAGTGAAGCCTTGGTCAGTCCAGCAAAGGATCGCACACACATGGGAAAAAGCGTGGGTGCAGTCACTGCCCACCGGGGCCGGTGGAAATCCTGAGCACATTTGCTCTGAAAATCAGGGAGAATCAGAGTAGAGGTTGGTGCCCAAAGCAACGCCTTGGACAGAGGGAGGTGTGTGTGTGGTGCACGGCTCCCTGCAGTTGCATCTCTGACACATACCATTGCTGCCTGTCAGTCCCCAAAAATTTACCTTCTCCTAGTAGCGTACATCACATTTTAAAAGGAGCTTAAAGAGGGCTATCAATGGTATCTAGAAATACAGCATGCAGATGTTTTCAGACCAGTTAAACGAGTTGCAAACACCAGTGCATATTCAGTCTACGGACTCTGCAATCAGACATGCCATTTCATTTCATGATGCAGTATTGTTGAGAAATCAGCTGCAAATAAACATTACTTCGGAAAAGATAGAGAAGGAAGACATTATCACATTCATTTAAATAAGAAGAACTGAGCACAACTGACAAGGTTATTTTTTTTTCTTCACTGCTTGATGTGGTATAATAAATCATCCTTGATGTTTCCCCCATTTTATTATCAGTATCTATGAACAAGCTAGAAGTAAGTTGATTCTTTATGAGCTATGACATTCATCTGAAAAACAAGACTAAAAATTCAATCTCCAGAGGAAAATATTAAAATCATTAGGGAAATATGGAACAGAATGTCTAATCAAATGATTATATTGGATGAAGGAAAACCATGATTTGGCAATGAGGCATTTTGCTTTGTAGTTAGAATTAACTTGGTAATTATAACGAGTTATGAATTTTGCAATTATTATTTTTTAGAAATATATAACTGTCCAAGAGAGTAAATTTCAAAGTAACAGTGTTTTCAACATCAGAAAAAATTGTACTGAACTCCAAATTTCTAAATGGAATTAAAGTATACATACACACCAAAACTTAACTGTAACTCTGCAAGTAAGCTGAATATACATTGAAAGCATAACATTTTCTGCTGAAAGCAGGCACATGTGACCTGGGAGGAATATAGAGACGCTGTCCAAACATGCAGAAATAGAGTTAAAAAATGTCAAAGCCCAGCTTGGCTTGAATCTGGTGAGGGACATGAAGGGCAACAAGAAGGCTTCTACAGGTACCTCAGTAGCAAAAACAAAACTAGGGAAAATCTGTTCCTTCTGCTGAATGGTGCAGTAATGAAGGATGTGGATAGTGTGAGGTACATGGTGTCCCCTTTGGCTACTTCCTTACTGATAAGACTGGCCTTCAGCAATTCCAGATTCCTGAAACCAGTAGGAAAGTCTGGAGAAAGGAAGACTTAACGTTCAGTGAAGGAGGATCAGGCAAGGGAACATTTAAAGAGATGGGACAGGATAGGACATACAAAAACCCATGGGACCTGATCGGATGCACCCACAAGTGCTGAGAGAGCTGGTCAGTCACTGTGAGGCCACTCCTGTTTATATTTGAAAGGTCATGGCTGTCAGAAAAAGTTGCTGAGGACTGGAAGAAGGCAAATGTTATTCCTATCTCTAAGAAGGTCAAGGAGGAGGATCCAGGGAACTGCAGGCTGAGGAAGGTGATGGAGCAAATAATCTTGGAAGGTATTAAGGACAATAAGGTGATTGGGAATAGACAGCATGGATTTATGCAGCAGAAATCATGCCTAATTGTGCCTTTGTGCAATGAAATAACTACCTTGGTGGACAAGAGGAGATGGTGTTTATCTTGACTTTAGCAAGGCTATCAGCACTGTCTCCCATAATATCCTCATGGACTCACTGCCAAAGTGTGGGATAGATAAATGGACTCTGAGATGGATTGAAAACTGGTTGAACTGTTGGCTTAAAGGATTATGATAAGCTGCTCAAAGTCCAGCCTTTAAGTTAAATCTATAACATGCAGGGTAATAACGAAGTAACAAAAGCATCTTGCTTAGCAGGATGCTGTGAAATGTATACCACGCTTGTATAGGCATACTGGTGTAATGCAGAATAGACTTATTTTTCAGGTAGGTTAGGCAACTACTTTTAAGTTTAGAGTAGACATATCTTAAGGTGTAACTACACCTTTGTGCTGGCTTGAGGACCGTGTGACTTGTGAGCAAGGTTGGGAAGTGGATCCAGCCCAGAATTATTCCTTTAAAAGTACCTTGGTCAGCTTTGGGCCAGATTAGCATCTTGAACTAGGATAACTAAGGATGGAAAAGAGAGAGGATGAAACCATGGCAAATTGCTCTGAATTGACATAAAGTGCTGTATCTCTCTCAATGTGAGACTGTAGGTATAAATCAAAGAACAAGGTTTCAGGAACAAGGCAGGTATGTGGGCACAGCTATACAGCTACAAATTATGAGATTTTTTCCTGCTGCAAATATATCCTCAATTACCTTTCATTTATTTATAGAGTGATTACCTTTCACTGTATAAATCACTTGACACCATACAATAATGTTGAAAGGAATAGCAGTTTAGCAAAGTCATACTTCTCACATGGAAACTGAACTGCTTTGAAATGTTCCCATTAGATTGACTTTATGCATATCTGTTGTAAATTTTACTGAGATGAAAAACATTCTCTTTGAAGTAGAATCACTAGATCTATATTGTGTTACAAATGAGGTTAGAAATATTTCATTATTGATTGTGTGATTAATTAGAATGGTAGCTAGAAGGAAAACCTTTATTAATGTTCAAGTGAAGTTGGTTTGTTTTCCTTTTGTTGGATAAAGTACTAAGTACATTAAGGAAAATTACTTTGGAATGTGTCAGCTGACTTAAAAGGGTTAACTGCAATTCTGAGAGAGCAAATCTATTTGTTCCCTTATCTGTCTTGTACCAGAGAAGAGTAAGTCACATGGAAAATATTTTATAACTGTAGCTAAGCTGTTAATTAGAACACTTCTCAGAAACAATGGCTTATGTGAGCAAAATGAAACAAATCTTTGATGGAGGAGAGCAATTCAGAGCAGTTAGGTATTACTTTTGCTTGCAGTTATTCAAACACTATAATTTAGAATTTTCAGCTTTTAGATATGTAGTTTTTAAATTTGTAGTTTATTAAATTTGTAGTGTATTAAAAACATGTATTTTTAAATTTATGTATTTTTTAGAAAAATACACAAATCTTTAAGTATAGGAATAAAACTGTAACAGCGCAAAATCTTTTTTTGGTTTTTTTTTTTTTTCTTTTCCAGTTAAATGTGTACTTACCTACCACAAGACACTAAGTAATAGGCTTAGCTATTGGTTACTTTGTTGTGAGGAATAGTATGTTTCCTGAAAAATGCAGTTTAAGTGTCGAATTCCACGAGAACTTTGTTTTAACCTCCCAGTTGAATTATGGAGAGGGAAGGGAAGTATCTCCTTTCAATTTTTTTGAAACTAAATATTGCAGTTTTGTTATTCCAACGTATGACATTTAGAAAGTTTAGTATAAAAGTGAGATTTTTAAGTGGTTAAATACACTGGAGAAAAAATACTTTGTTTTGGAGGGGACCTCAGGCATGATGTGAATGTTACATGGACGAAAAGGAACATAGAACTGGGTTAATTATTCATGCTAATGCAGAAACAGACTTCTAGCATTTACGTGCCTTTGCCATTGTCGTGGCATGACATGAAAGCTAAGAGTGGAGTACAGTCATTTCTACCTGAAATATTCCTCCCAATTTTAAGTAGCAGGATAGTGTTGTTATGCATTTATTTATATTCTGAAAATTGATCTTTCTTTGAGTTATGTGGCTGGTATTATTTCAATAAAGTGTAGGTCCCTTAAAAAAATAGGAAGCCTTGCATGAATACAGTCACCATATTTTAATATACTGTTATTACTATAGTGCTTTTGCTTTAAAGATGTTAATATCTGTAAACCATTTTTCTAGTAAATGTTGCTCAAAGCAGCAATTTCTACAGTTGTTAACAAAGGTATTATAGCAAAAATTATATCTTAATTCCTTAATCTCAGTTATTACTCATAAAATAAAATCATGCAAGATAATTCCTATGCATTGTCACCCACGTTAATTGGTAATAGGAGAAGAGTGTAAACTTTATGGAATTGACATGGAAGCTGAGGGGCACTTCTGCTTGCATTAAGCGGTCATCTCCTACCAGATCGGAGTCAGTCTGGAGGAACTTTGTGAGGAACCACACAAAACTGTTGGGTTTTACTCATTTTGTGGTGGTATGAACATTTGCAAAACCAAAAAAAATCATTGAGTGCTTAATTTTGTTTTGCAGAACAGTAGGACTATATTTTCAAAACAAATTGAGCATCCAAAGTTCCATCTAAGGTCAGTGCAAAGTGTCACAGCTCAACACTTGAAAAAGCAACTAAAGAGACCTTGATGTGTCTACTTCCCCCAATGAACGACAAGTCCAAGATGACACATACAGTCTGGGAATTCAATATAAGTAGACAGGTTTTAAAGCACTTTATGAGAAAATATATGTAAATTCCTACAAAGAGTTAGTGCCAGAAAACCTACACAAGAGAAATAATTTTGTTGTGTAAAATGTAATAAAGGAGAACTTAAAAAATCAATAGCTTAGGTATCTCACTAGTAGTTACACATTTCTGCATTTGCGTATATAATTGTTTTAAACTTCTTACATTAACTTTCTAGAAGTTAACAGAAACACGGACTTTTCATTTTCTCATATTACAGAACAGGGACTTATTGCAAATCTAAATATAAATAAGGCAGTTGGTCCTGATGGGTTTATCCAGTAACACCCACTACTTATTGCTGACTGGCTACTTGCCATGAAAACTGGGGGCTGCCAAAAGGAGGGGGGGGAAATGAGGTTTTCTTTTGTGAACAAGAAATGTTTTACAAATATTGAGACTAAATTCTTGCCATGTTGCCTGTGTACCACGTGTGCATCTAACATCTCTAACCTCTTTTTTGATGCAGACACTGAAAATAACAAACCTTTTATACACAGAGTGAGGAAGAAAGCAAATACTGAATCTTCAGACTGAATAAAATAGCTGAAGAAAATGATGCAGAAAGAGGCAAGCATTGGGCATGAATGTTAATTTTGTTATACATGTGACTTTGGTAGAGTTTAGCTAGAGAAATAAACTGCCTCTGGAGATGCTTGAAGAGAGAAAATCAAGCATTTCTCCTTATTCAGAAATAGCACTATATTAGATATTACACTAGTCTTGAAGCACCAGACCTTTTAGTGAATTGGTTCCATTAAAGAAAAAGTGCATGTCCATGGTTTACACGTCTCTTTTCACACCACTATTTGTGGTACTATCAGATCATCATTAATTAAAATACATCCTCAGTTTTCCTTTGTGTATCCATCAATGTGCTCAACAAATTATGATTATAGGCTGTGGCAGCGTGAAGGGAATTTGCCTTAAACTGAGTTGATCTCAAAATCTGTAAAACCACTTTACATGGGGGAACTGCCACTGGAACCAGCATTATGCTGCTTCCCAAAGGGTGTATTTTAGCCATCAAATGAGAATCTGGCTTTTTTTTTGCCTCTGCTACTACTGTCCTACCGGCACGGTGATAGGAGGTGAAGAACAGCTTCAAATTTACATCAGAAGTGTGATTTTGGTGCTCTCAGCTGATGACCAGAATACAGTGACTTTTAAAATTTTCCTTAATTTTAGCATCTTCTCAAACATAAGCTGTTACATTCAATTTTACATCTTCATTTTCTACTGATTATAGATGTCACCTGAAGGTGCTTGATTTAAAATGGTATCTCATGTGCTTAAGCACTTAAATGAGTAATTAGTCACTTTTTGTTGTAGTGGGTGGGTAACAGAGCACCTCAAAGGTTGGCTTCCTGTGGCATTTTCTTTTACAGTTATGGATGTACTTTTGAAAATCATATTCCCAGTGTGGATGGCATTGGCTTTTCCCTCTTCATGGGCACTACAAGTCCTCTGATGAAGTATTTGGAAATGTGACACTTTATATTGCTTTCATAGTCTTCCTTTCTATCGGACAAACTATTCAATGAAGGAATTTACTTTATGGTAGCTTTAGGAAATTATTCAGTCACTGGATTCTCATCAGTCAGTAATATTCTACTGATATCAAACCTGAACTGCTAGTTCACCTTACCTCCCAGACTGTGATCAGTCGGTCATCCTTACCAGTAGCTGTATTTGTTAACATACTCTGAATCACCTCTCCAGCTCAGGATTTAGAGAAAGTAACACTGATTTCTGCTTTAGTCTCCTGCCTTTAAATGAAAATGAAATGTAGCGTTCCTGTCCTTTCTGACCTTTACTCAGGTTTGGCATGTTCAGTTTTGCTGAAGTAATTTTCTATGAATGAGCAAACTTTTTCAAATAGCTAGTTTCTTCCTTCCATTCTAAATGTCTTCTTTTGCACTTGAGGATACTGATGTGTTTGCATCAAATTTTACAAGGTAGTTTGTCAGCACCTGAAATAAGAAATACTGTACAACAAATTGTCCATTCTGGAGTAATGCAGTTACGGTATAATTAATGCAGCTTTCAGGGCTCTCCTGCCTTGGTTAGTGTGTAAGAATATTTTCCATTCATAATTCTCTCCATGACAACTCATAAAATGAACAGTTTGTGCTCATTCTGTGCTAGTACTCGTTTTGTTTCTCAGTCATCCAAGACCATCTGCACATTCCTTTTACTATAAAGATATATATATTTCCATTACAAATCAACTTGCAGTTTGGTGAATATAGTAGCCTGAATACTGTGCTTGAAGACCTCTTTACATAAACTCAAATACTTTAATTTCTTCTTCTAAAATTTCCTGTGGACTAGCTACTTCTTCTAACAGTATGCATATCACTTGAGTACGTATAGACTTACCTAAATTTGTCTATAGTTCAGGAATCGCACAATGATTTGCAGTTCTCCATCTTAAGTTGAATGTGGTTTAAAGCCCAGGTAGTGTGTTTCAGTTTGCAGGACGTTATTTATTCTAAATAATCTTTCCCCAAAATCCAGCACAAGTCAGGAAAAATGAACTCGGAGATGACTTTCTAAAAGACTAACACTTGGCAAGTTGTTATTATGACAAAACCAATTTTCAAAATTGACTGCCTTTTTTCTAAGAAAAACTATCTCCTCCTGAGTCTGCCACATGTCCTTTCATCTGACGTCAGAAAGCGACAATAGTGAGAACACATCTTTTGGTCTGTTCCCCCCAACACATTTTTCTGTAGTTTTTATCTCTTCTTTCACAGAATCACTTCTGTACTATCTGTCTTTAGGAGAAAATCACAGAATGAAGGATTTTCAGAAAGCTTTCATAAAACCAGAAATTGTCTGCTATTTAAATGCTGTACATTTTGCTGATTTATTTTTAATTTTGACCATAACTTTATCAACTGACCTTTGTCTATATTATGTCGGATGATTTTATTTTTTTTTCTACAATTAAAAGGTAACTGCAATGATTTAGGGGTGGCCAGGGATGGGAAATGTCAAATAGCATAAAAAGAAGCTAAGCACTTCAGTCATAAACAAAGGGGAAAAAAATCAATTAGCATTCATTGTCCAGCGGAGGGCCACAAAAATGATCAGAGGTCTGGAGGACCTCTCCTATGAAGATAGGCTGAGAGAGCTGGAGTTGTTCAGCCTGGAGAAGAGAAGGCTC
>JAOXJM010000001.1:12877235-12892136 GCA_026413425.1 Tringa solitaria
TCTTTACTGTGAGGGTGGTGAGACACTGGAACAGGTTGCCCAGAGAAGTGGTGGATGCCCCATCCCTGAAAGTGTTCAAGGCTGGGTTGGATGGGGCTTTGAGCAACCTGGTCTAGTGAGAGGTGTCCCTGCCCATGACAGGGAGGTTGGAACCAGATGATCTTTAAGGTCCCTTCCAGTTCTAACCATTCTGTGATTGCATGGCTCTGTAATATCCAGATTACAACATAAGTAATAAGCGTTTCATTCTTCCATGTTCAGGGACTGAGCACATTCTTTCATAAAGAACTAGCAACTCGGCACGCTCCTTCACCAGCCAGGCTCCCTGCTGGTCATTAAGAAACCCCTGCAAGGAGCCTGCGGTCAGAAAACATTAGCACTGTACATATTCTTCCAAAAGTAGAAATCTGTGAGACATCTGCCTTCTTTTTGTACTTAGTAGGGTAACCCACAGAGATTGACACTATTTAGATTTGAGAAAAACTAATAATCCATCTCTCTTAGTAACTCCAGCATCCAATGATGGTAATGATGGGAATGATTATTATCCTTCCGCTGTAGCAATGTGGTCAGGAGTGGAAAAATATACTTCCTTTTGCCCAATGGCAACAGCATCTCAGCTTTCAACTTTTGTAATAGCTATGGCCTCCTAAATCAACTTCAAGTCTTATATAAAAATGGGTTTGCTTTTATATTTTTGCACCCACAAAACCTCAAAAAATGAAATCACAGTTTATGGAAAGCAGTCCAACAAATTAATTGAAATATGTACAAGCTACCTACAGATACATACATTTCCCTCTGTAGTCTATTTCAGCAGTTAAGCACCAGTGTCTTGGCCTGTCAAATTCAAACTGTGGGAAATGAGGTAATATAAAATTAGCCTCAGCACTGCCCTTGCTTATCAGTGGCCTGCGATATATATTTTGCATTCTGTTTTTGCAGATAATATAAAAGAATCATGGAAAAAGCACATTACTTACTCCACAGAAACACTATTTATTTATTTATTTCCCCCCCGTTACTCACTATATCTTTCTACCACTCTGCCCTGTCATGCACTGCTTTTGAGATGGGCTGTCACAGATATTCCCAGTGGCTTTTCCAGAGGTAGAATTGGAATGTTAGACTGAGCTGTCATGTACTGTAATTCTTTATTTTATGCTTTTCAGAAGGTTTAATTTTTCTGAAGTGATGCTTTGTAAGAGATACTAGTGAGAGTATTAAATGTGCATTAAACTTTTTTGTCAGAGAATCTGATTTCTTAATGTAGGAGGGTATAGATTTATATCTGATTTCTGCCACACAGGGACATTGTCTCTAAGAATAAAAACCTAACTAAAGCACAGAATCCTCCCAACAACAACAACAACAAAAGAAACAAAAAAAAGAAAAAAAACACAAAAAAAAACCCCAAACCCACAAAATAACCCAAGCTAAAGCAAAACAAAACAAAACAGACTAAAACTGAGCTGGGGCTGTTGGGTGAGTCAAAGGCAGCAGGCATACAATATCTCATGATGTGGAGGTGGCAAGAAGGACACTTTAGAAAGGTGCTGCGGATGCACCTACCTCTTCAGCGTGACTATCTCCAGAGAAGAATGTCTACAACTGTGTTTGAAATATATGCAAGGTTTCGTGTTAAATGGTAAAATAATTTGCTGAACTATTTTGTCCTGATGATAATGCAAATGTCATAATTAAAGCTGTCATTTGGCATAGAAACAAGGAGCCAATCATGGTTTGTGTCTGTGCCACACAGTGATAAGCAATGTAATTTGTAACAGTATGAACAATGGACTTTTAGATTTCAGTGCATAACCTTGACTATCTTCCAGACAAATATCAGAAAAATGTCCTAAGGCTACAGATTATTACATTTGGGATGATGAGTTCTGGATTCTCAGCACAATTACAAAGTTGTCCCATTTTATCTCAGTTTTGCTTTTTCTAATTATGTGTAATTTACTATACAATGATGGAAAAAAATGCTGCCTTCTTTACACCTGCAATCCTGCAGATTTCATGTCTTTTCTTATTATTCAAAGAACAGTTGATACAGATGTTATCTCGTAAAAATTCACATGCAAATAATGTTTCCTACAAGGTTTCCATGCACTTTATGAGCACAATTAAGCCCTGCAGCACAGTTAAATGGCATTCCAGTTTCATAAACAGGTAAACTGAGGCATTGCAGTCATGACTTGCTTAAAATTACACCAATTTAATGACATTAGCTTTGGAAGCCAGGGGCTCTGACTACCGGTTGTTTGATCCGAATCGTAAGAACATACGGCCTCCATTAACCCAGAACAACTTCAGCTACAGCCATGCTTCTTTATAACTTTGGATGACAAATGTTTTGCTTGCATTAAGCTACAATGGTTGCTGGCATTTATATTTCATCAGCTACCTCAGTTCCAAGTGCCTATTTCAGAGGGTTCATCTTTCCAAAGCGACATCATAAATCCCTTTTTATACACTTACATTTCCCCCTTATTTTTTAACGTTGAGTTTCTACCCTGCTCTACAAAACCTTATCACTATGACCCTGCAGTGCGCTAACCACACTTTAAAATTCTCTTTCCTTTCCTGATGATTTGTTTCATTAGTGACATTCTTCAAATCAAATGTACCTAATCCGTGGTTCAGTCTACTAACAGGAAATCGGTTCAGTGAACAGGGATTTATATAACAAAAGAAGTGCTCACTTAGGGAGTACTTTTAATACTTTGTTCATTGAAAAAAATGCTAACCTTCAGATTTTTCTGACTTTAATGCTCTGGTGTTTCAGTTTGGATTTAACTGTAAATGAAAGCCTTCGAAAGCCATATAATCCATCGATCTCATATTTGCTGAAGCACAAGTTTCATGGTACATGAACTTTTTTTATTTCTTTGATTTTTTTTCTCCTGCAATTATGTCAGCTATGTTACTTTCAGGCATGCTTAATTCTGTTTTCTGTTCTGCTGTGCAATTCTTTGGCAAGGTCCAAAGTCTATTTTATTTTATTTATATTTTTTTGATTTGGGGATAGTGATTGTAATCCCGGCAACTGAATTTTTTTTGTGTGTGGGAGAATATTCCTCTTTTTTATGCTATCAGTACTTGAGCTGTAGGGGTGTTGAGGCTTAAGTGTTCTTCTTTGAGATGTGGCTATCTACAGATACAGTCATCTTATTTGATAGATTTATATTTTTTGTATGCACGGATTTTTTATCTATTTCCTGAGGCAAGCATTTCCTGTATTTCTGACAGGAATAAGTTTTATTTCTCTTAGCTTTCCAGAGGGGGTATTGATATGAGAAACTATATTAGACTGCAGATCATTAGATTATCTCATCACCTCTCAAATTAATTTAAATAAGTTCACAATTCAGTGTTCTATGGAAAGACCAAAATCTTCTGTCACCACCACCAGTGTTAGCTTGGCTGGCTTTCAAAATTGTTAATCCATTGTTAATACACTGGAAAGAGAGAAAGTTGGACTTTAGGGTCAGTGAATGAAAACAAGAAAGACAATTATGCCAAATGAACTGCATCTGGAAATTGTGACAGAGCCTAAGGAACGTTTGTACCCATTTATTATTAACTTCTTTTTTTTCACTCAGGGAAGAATGATTCCACAGTGTTATTGATTAGAATATATAGGTCCTAAAGTAGCAAGGTCTTGCTACTCTTTCATTTCTAAATTTAGTAAAATAACCTCAGTCTCCCAAACACAAATGACCTTATGCAGCTCACTATGGTTAAATTATTAATATCAATACATTTTACATAAAAGTGATCAGATTTGAATGAAAATAGGATTCTGAAGAAAGGAAGTGAAAAGAACCCATCCAGAATATAAACAAGAATTATTGATTTTATATGAAGAGCTTTTTTCTTATGATTTTTCTCATGGACTTTCCATTGCAATTCAGTGACATACAGGTATTCTTTGAAAACTGTACCCACAGAATCATGAGACAGGTACATATCTGGATACACATATCCTTAGTTCTCAAAGAGGAATCATTGCACTGCTTCAGTCACTGCTCCTCAAAGTGATGGTCCAGGTCATCACTCACTTCTGGCGGTTCTCTTCCTTCCCTCTGGGATACTTATCTCATGAAATGAGCCGCATAGATGACAGTTTTAACCATGACCTAAATAGGAAAAAGCTTCCTCCCAATATATCCTGCTTGACCTTATGAAAGAGAGGACAGAAGTAATCCAGCCATCCATTATCTAGTTTTCAATTCAGAATACATTTTATCTGACTATCAGTTGTCCACATTTTGATCATCTGTTTTTCTTGTGGTGAAATGCAAATAATATTCAATAGGTTACTCTACTGGCAATAAGATCATTATATTGATTAAGCAACTCTTCCTTATCTAAGACTGTCTGTAAAATAGAATATTTCACTATGACATGAAAAAATTGACTAGCAGAAAAAGAATGCCAAAAGCTCAGTGTAACATCTGCAGTACATCCTTGTACAAATGAATAACTATTGTTCTTTATTCACAGCTAAAAATACCCATAATATAGTATATCTGAAAACTGCTGCCTGTACTGTCACTGGAATCAGATTAGACTTATTTGCAAAACAAAAATCCAGAACTCCCCTTATGAATCCTTTAGGGATTCATGAAACCACCATGAACATGAGACCAGCATCCAAGATCATAGAATCATAGAATGGTTAAGAGTTAGAAGGGACATTAAAGATCATCCCGTTCCAACCACCCTAGCACAGTCAGGGACATCTCCCACTTGACCAGGTTGCTCCAAGGCTCAAGGCCATCTAGCCTGGCCTTGAACACCTGCAGGGATGGAGCATCCACAGCTTCTCTGGGCAACCTGTTCCAGTGTCTCACCACCCTCAGAGTGAAAAGTTTCTTCCTGAAATCTAATTAAATCTACCCTCTTTCAATCTGAAGCCATTACACCTCATCCTAGACCTATAATCTAGCAATTTCAGTTCTCATTTAGGAGTAGCCATAGAAAAGATACTCATCCTACTCTTTTTTTACTATGAAAAGTCCTTCAGTATCATAATTTAATGGAGTAGCAAGCCAGAAAGATTTGTGATACAATACTCTGTGTTTTGTGCTTGCTAGGCTATAAAGACTTTTTAGCAACAACGCTCAAAAATTATTTTATCAAATTTCATATCAGAAAGTAAGTTAGCATTCAGTACTGGAAGGGTTGAATGAATATGCACTGAATTTTGGTATACATAACCTTTGTTCACAAGAATTTTTCTTTTCAGTGGGAACAGGTGCAGTGAGGTAAACTGCAATATTAGATATCTTGACATGTATGTCAAAAACGGGTTTCTCTTCATGTGCGAAGGTGTTCCACAGAATAAAGAAAAATACAGTAGAAGGAAAAGCAAGATTAGGCTCTTGGTGTTGAGTATGCCAACTGGATAAAGGGCTGACACTCTGGAAAATGCTGCAGCTACCTACCTTCTGAGGAGTCTGTAAGCTGTGTGCTTGGGATGCCAACACATGATTGTAAATCAGATAAAATTTTCACCTAAGGTATCACTGAAGATTGAGCTTTTAGTATTATTTCTGAGTTTTATATGTAGCAACGGCAAATGCTCATCTGTATTTCAACTGTTTCTAATGTTCCTATTGCATATGATGTAAGACCTAGGAAATCTTAACTCTCTGGGTCTACTTATTGATAACTACTACCTATTACCAGTCATAGCTTTTAGTTCAGTTTAGCAGAAAAACAGATAAATAATTACCATTTTTTTAATATACAAAAAAAAGTAATATGTGTTACTTACAGAAGATCTTTGTATCTTGTACTGCAGCTAAACCTGATCATGTTTGAATTCACAGGTTTCCTTTAAAATCTTTACTTGGCAAGTTTCTTCTGCCAAATGTGGGGCTGCTTAATTCTAGATTCCTTATAGAAAATAATACTTATGGTGGGTTATTGATTGTAGTCAATTGATTGTACCATTGTAGTCAAGTCATCAGAAACACCTTAAAGAAAACATTTTTATTTGTGCTAGGAAAAAACAAGAGCCACTAGAGATGAAATATTATTTATAAGTAGCATACTGTGTCAGATTCCGTTTCCAAGTGACATTCACTCTCAGTGCCTATAGAGTGAGTGCAATTATTTGGTCTGCTTTTCAATTTGAAAACATGGAAACTCAGTAATAATTGGAGCACAATGAACAGCTTCTGGCCTTTTAATGGGCATGGCTTGCTTCCTCTTTCATTGCGTATGGAAGTAAGACCTATGATTTTGTGCTGTTGTGAGATCTCCCCAAGAAAGAGCTGCTTCTTCATACCAATGCGCTTTGTAGACACTAACATTCACCTCAGACCTATGAAGGTTGTGTTTAGGGACTGACTAGAGCCAGATGGGCTGTTCTTCATCTGCAGTTGCCAAGTTATGTATTGACCTATACATTAGCCCAAACTGAGTTCTGAGTGATCCACATTAAGGCTATAATTTGTTGATGGTCTTTGGATGTGGTTGCATTTGTATGCAACTTTGAGTTCCTCCTTCTTGTCTAGAGGATACATCCCTATTTATACTTCTTTTCTTGGAAAATATGTGGGCTTTACCCTTCAGACCTCCTATTTTATAATCCCTGATTTTCGTACTATGTATTGAGAGGTGCAGCGACTGGAAGCGGATTTCTGGTAGAAGGTGTGTTGGCATCAATATAAACCATTCTTCACAGCATTTCAAAATAAGCAGTTTTCATAACATTTCCTCAGTTTGTCTGTTTTCATTTGAGGATGGTTTTTTGTGCCTGAATCTTCTGAAGCACATTGCATGGCTGTTTTGTTTGTTGTGAAGAAAGAGAGGCTACTTTCTTATTCTGATGGGTAGGCCATTGATGAGGATGCACTCTGAATTCTGTGTGGCAGAGTAAACCTACAAAAGCCATGGTATTAAAAGAGAGATGTGAAATTTATTTTCAGGACTTTCTCAGCTTTGAAAAAAAGAAAGAATGCTTCCATGGTGTCAAGTTCACAAAACTGTCTTCTTATGAAGCCAGTCGTATGACTTGTGGTTGAGCTCCAGAACGAGCTCTTTATTCAGCCTTTCCTTATTTCCCCTACCCCTTGGTATCTTCCCAAAACTTGTAAAAGCATGGTAGCTTGAAGATGTCAATTGCACTATAAAAATCATTTTAAATTGGCCATTGTACTCAAGCTTAGTAGGGGAGACAGAAGGACACACAGACAAATGCTTATATGTATATGTAACATACCCACATCCTCCTCTCCTTCCTTCTTTCTTCCCTCTTATAATCCCAGCACAGAAAGCTAAGTTTTCTTAAGAAACCAACGTTGAAAATTTCACTAATTTACACCAATGAATCTGTACTGACTTCTGGGATTCATTCTTGATTTATATCTGTCTGAGAGTTAATTAAACTCTGAGCCTTAATGAGATAATTTAGGTACAGACCCTGCAAGGCCTTATCATGTGGTTTTGTACAGGTGAGCAGTTCCAGTGAACTGACTGGAATCATTCACCCTTGTAAGTTTTTGGGTGTTTAGATATAATTTCAAGCTTTAACTGATTTTTCAAGCTTTGAAGAGAAACTTAATCATTCAAATGTGTTTAATACATGAAAGAACATTAGTAACTACAACTGTATTGTTATGTCTCTAGTGAATTAATTAATATGACTACAATCACAATAATTTTTTGATTCAGGGTTTTTATAAAGTGAGTTTTGCAACAGTACACAGTGTAAAAGAATGCAGTATATCTGACCAGATATATATTAAAACAACAAAACTGAAATGCTTGTTACAATACTTCTATTGTATGGCCCACGATGATATTGTCAGCAGTAAATATAAGGCAACCAACCTTATAAAAAAAAAAAAAGTGCAGAGTTTGAAGAACATAAGGGAGAATATTTTGTTTCAGACAAACCGGAAAGCTGCTGCAACAGTAAATGCTATTCAAAGGAAAAAGATAAATTGGGGACGGGGAAAGGAAAGACGGAGAATTCATAAGAGACGTAGAGAAGAAGAGAGGAGGATAATTTATGTAAAATAAAAGCGCCGGGCGATGTTTACGGCCGCAGCCCAGGGGCCGCGGGCGGGGAGCGCTGGGCTCCGGCCGGGGCTGTCGCTCTCCGAGGTCCTGGAGAGGGAGGAACCGCGGGTGTAGACAGAGGAGCTTGAGTTGGAAACCTGGGGTGAACGAGACCGAAATTGACGAATAAATTTAAACATTAGCTTACGTTGATCGTAGGAAGTAAGAACATACAATAATTTTAGTTAGTTAGTTAGTTAGCTGTTGGAGTTGGGATTGTGTTTTGTACCCCTTGTGCTATTTTGCTATGGTTTTTACGGGGAATATGTATGTGGCTTTGCACGCTCGGGCACAATATTTAGAAAAGGGTTGGATGTGTTCTGCTGACACAAGCTTCCCATTGTTGCATTCCTTGTGCATTAAATCTAGTCAGTGATATGCTTCCATTCTGCTTTTCATACTGAGTTAATTCCCTCTTCCAGTGGGCAAGCACACCGCAGAGTGTTTCATTTACTTGTCATGGTGAGATCAGGAAATCTATTGTTAATTATTATGGTTTCAATTCCCAACTCAGCTGCCTATGTCAGATGTGCCATTGTGTGTGTGTTTGACTATTAATGACTAGATGGAATATTACTATGTACACTATTAATAGGAGGCTCTTTTTTTAGGCAAACTTTTCTAGAACGAAAAAATGAGAATGGTACAGAAAAGTCTGAAAGTCTGTTACACAAGTATCCAATAATTAATTTAAATGCAACATTAAAATTATCAGGTTTATGCGTGCATATAGGAAATAAGTTAGTTCTTCAGACTGTTTTAAAACATACATAATATGCAAAGGGATTGCTTTTAAAACTGCATATGAAAACAAAGATGGATACTATTAATAATAGTACCAGCACATTTTTATTAACTGGAAAATGTTACCGCACATAGATGATATGCTGCAAATACAACAAGAAAGATGAAGTAAAATAATTAAAATAATATCTGATCCATCAAGTGTCTTTCATACCCCATACTTACAGGTAGACACATATTTTTTATATATATTTTGAGTAATTTCATTATGGTTTTTCTTAGTAGGAGCTACCGAGTCAAACAAAAAATCCAGAATTTCAATTTAAAATCCTATCCTGTAGAGGTCCCAATGAGTCCCAATGCATTTAATTGTTTCACATACTTTAACAAGTTGAAATCTCGGGAAATTCTTTCCATAGTATTCTATCTATTTTCTCATATGAACAAACAAAAATATGTATTTTTTTTCCCCTTGGACAGAGGATGGTTTTGCATAATTCATAAAATGGTATATTTTCCCAGTTCTAGGGAGGGGCTATCAGCATATGGGCAAAGTCACAGATGCAGAAGGACATTCCAGAACTAGCTGTAAATAAAGTAGGTCACATGCTGTAAGCTCAGACCAGGTAGACCTTTAATTTTTGCAGGCAGTGCCACAAGAGTTGTGTGATTATGCTGCTGTTTAATAAGGAGTATGGCATCTTTGAACAATACTTTTTCTCTGGGAAGAAGAAGAAGAGGTTCTATAATAAGAGAAGTGTGCAGAGTGAGTCAATCAAGAAGAGGTCCACACTGTGAATACACCAGTAATTGACATCTGTGGCTACCCTCATTGTAATCCAATTAAACTTTATTGAATTCCAACAGGGGAAAGCGGTAGGGGTGTGGATCCTCACTGCCATACAACCATAGGCCATGCTCCTTACAGGCACTGGAAACCAATTAAAAACTTACTTATCCAAAATAGCACACTTAATGAACACACTGTCTGGAGAGGACTATAATTATCTTCTCCTCCTCATCACGGGCCTGTACAGGCATTAGTACAATCTTAGGGACAAACAGTGGAACTATCCCAAGAAAGTTAAATTAATATCCTCTAAAAAATAACCAGACATTTTAATGTGTTTTTTTTGCCATCACTACCCACCTGTTTCTGCCAAAGTTATTAAAACTACTGTGCTTAGCAGTTAGATGAAGACATTTGGTCTTCTCTGAAACACACACCTCAGAATTGGTTGGGAAATGAGCTGGCAAGAATTTTTGTAAAAGTTTGGCTGAAAGTTACACATTCCATCCCCCAAACCCTCTACAAATTGAATTGTATTAGATTGAATTGAACCATCTACAAATTTTGTAAAAGGGAATGACTTTGCAATTTCATGGATGGAATGCAATGTTTATGTGAAGATTAACAGCAGCACTGAAGACAGTTTAGATACAGAAGTCAGTTATTTATGTATCTTTTCTTAACTGTATTGTGTTACTCTGAGGAATATGTCCTATTTTCCTCTTTTGAGTCTGATAGGAATTACCCAGAGCACTGATCACGCACATGCATATACACAGGTGTATCCATGTGTCTATATGGCAAAGTAAAGAATAAATTTCTTTCTCTCTTCTGTCTGGTTCAGCGAAACATTTATCCTGGCTCTAGATTCTAGCCAGGATATTGGTATTGAATTCCTGCTTCACAAAAAAGAGCTATGAGATAGTTCACTGGCTACGCACAGTCCAAACCCTCATTTTTATATTGTTAAGAGGTTTCCTGTAGCACAGTCTTCTGAAGCAGCAAATAAGGGTCTACTGCTGACATCAGTGTTGAATGGGATCTATCCATTCAATTTCCCTTTTGCTCAAGCAGTTTCTTTGGTAGTGTCTGAAGGCTGAAGTCACTCCTGTATCACTCCCACAAGGAAAAAACAGCATGGACATTCCAGCAGACTAGATGGTGAATTTCCTCCTTACTCTCAAAGGAATTTTGTTTCTTGTAGTTTTATCTTTAATCTGGTTTTTGAAGAAGGCAAAGTTTCCATAATCTCTTCCTGTGCCTTCCCATAATTTGACAATAAAATTCCAGGAGCTCCAAAGGATTATTTGTATTAACCTTGCTCATGATCTCTCAGTTCTTTATGTCTGTTTTATAGTCAAAGATAAGACAAAGAGGTCTCCATCAAATGCTATCTCTAGCTCGGGTCACAGCCCACACATGTCAAGCGGCTTATTTATAATGTCACTGGAATAGGACCACATCTCAACCTCAGCCTTACTTCTTTCCTCCTGGCAATCTTTCTCCTATGAGCACAAAGGACTGTAGGTACATCCAAAACTGAAAACCAAATCCAGCCAAAATTGTTAACCTTAGTGATTATAACTTACAGTATTTCTGAAGATAAAAGGATACTAAAAATACTGTCAGTGCTAATTTTGTAGTGGTTTTCTCCATTGTATAAGTTACGTATGTACCTTGTATGCACTTGGGTATTTTCACTCATCGATCATATTCACGTAAAGGATCTGAAGTTACTATTGTTTTATCTCCTTTAGCATTACTTTTGAAACACAAACTTTCGAATTCTACATCTACAGAGTAATGGAAAAAGAAAGCATTCATGCCTGTTTGCCACATAAATTTAAAAAAAAAAGCCATAAGTACATTGCATATCCTTTTTCCTACTGATTGAACATATTTTCATTTTTAAGCATGTACCTTTTTTGACTTGCTTATAAATAAATTGTAAAATAAATGCAACCTAGTTCTATGGCTTCTTTAAGGAATAAATCCAGCCTTAAGGCTGTTATGTATTAAAAATAAAATAGGGGGGTTTATTGTTACTTAATGTTCATGTATGCATGTTTTTACTGTTTTAAAATTAACATTGCAAATATTGAGACTATTTCTATACCAAAGTAGACCATTAATTTATTTTTGTCATGCCTCAATAATTTGATTATGTATGTGGTGTTGTTCAATTTAAAGCTCTGATTTTTAAAAGAGTATAATTTCAAAATAGTGATCCTGCCAGGGAACTTTCAAATTCCTCTCAAAGGATTATAGGTGATAAACTTAATGAATAAAAAATACTGTATTTATTTCTTGAGTAAAGTATCAGTTTGTGCAGATTTTTATTTTTATAAGAATTACTGCACGCAAGTTCCAAAACATAATTGTTATCAGAGTGGTTGATATAGGTTGAGATATGTTTTGAGTGTGGTTGAGACAGGTTTTGATCCATATTTGTTATATGGTTTGGGTTAATTATGTACACATTTCTGTATATATATATCTATGTATAGGTATATGTATACCCTTTAGATAGAAGATAGTAATCCATTTTCTTCCAGTGGATTAGGCCTGTGCTTATTACTGCATCAACACATAAATTCAGAATCTCTTGTTCCTGTCAATTTGTGTGGCAGCCCAGGCATTTATAGAGACTTTATGGGAAGTCTAAAATCATTGCTTTATTTCTTAGAAATTAAATGACTGTCTTTTGAGAGTCACAAACCATACTTAGCACTAGATGGGTGACCAAAGCATTTTATTGTTGAAAATTTGTAGTCTACTCTGGTTTGCTAAACTGAACATTTTTGGTGGCTGTAACAAGTATGCGTAAGATGTGATCTTCTTGCTCATCAAGAAACTCATCACATTCAATGGCAGTCCTGTGCACAGAGTGACACGACTACGTGCCAGTAGTTGACTTTAGGCTGGAAATTTTGTCAAGCAGCCCCATGATTTACACATTATTATAACTACCAGAAGGGACTGGTGTCTATTTGCCTTTTCAGCAATGATGATTTCTTTACTAAAAACATGTTTTATGTTGACTTTATAGCAATAAAAGGCTGTTGCTGATATCCAAGCTAGAAACACCAATATGTATGCAATTCTGTGTTATGAGTTTTCAAGTAATTAGATTAAGAAAAATGGTCTGGCTGTCCCTGCTAGCCTCTTCAGATGATTTTTATGGCTAATTCTCTTCTCTTTGACCTATTCTAAGCAATATATGTCATTACCCTTCTTTCACTATTATTGCTTCAGGAGGATGAAGGCAAAAAACTACTAATAGAGTAACTACCTGTAGATATAAAGAGTCCCAAAAATGAAGAATTCCACTTAAATCCAGAAACTTAGATGATCAAAGTGAAACTGTCTGATTCTTCTGGTTTCTGTTGGTTCCTATGGCCTTCACTGTTGGGATCATCATAAAGGTGTTCAAGCATTAAGTGTTCAAGTGTTAAGTGTACAAGGCATTAAATATGTTTCTAAAAGGGTATGGTTACCTTGGCATGACAGGAGTCACACTTCTGAATTTTTTTGCAACATATAATTAATTAACTGAAATCTAGTGCAAGCAAAACACCAGTGATTTTTTTTTCAATTTTTTTTCCCTTTTTTTCCCTGGGGAGACTGGTTTGAAAGTACTTCATGTTTTATAGATATGATAATTTCACCAGTCCCTTGGATTCAGTATTGGCTTCTGCCAAAAGTTTATGAGCTATGGCAGAAACTTTGGCTATAATAAGAATGATATTAAGCACTCCTACTGCAGCATCACTAACAAAGATGTGTCAGAGTTAAAACCTTTAAGTCTCTGAAAGTCAGAGCAAGATAAAGAGAGTTGGTAGTATGGATCTCATACATGATTGTCTAGTAATATGGTGCAGATAATCCATGACATCTTGTGTAGCTCTTTTTCCTTGGTCGCTCCTTCGTGTGCTTATCAAAAGAATTACCTTACATCGTAAGAGTGGTAGCATGGAAAGCAAGAAGTGGAAATTTGTGTTCTGAGGGACTGAGGTGTGTTCTGTGGATGGATCTGCAGTTAATACGAGATGTGTAAATCGTTATTTATGATATTGTTGGAAACATTGGGCGGCATTAGAAGTGCCTGTGCTGGATGATGGATGGATGAGTAGGGTTTCTGGCTTTAACTTGAGTCTTTAAGAACATGGTCATAGGAGGGTGGGCTTAGATTTGTTCTGGAATAGGTGATATATTACAGCTAGACGTTTAAAGTTTCTCCGAGAGTCTGATTAAATATGAATATGTACTTTACCCTTTGTGTCTTGCTTTGCAAATGTTTCTTCTTTGCTAACATTTTATAATGAATGCAAAGGATGTATGTTGGGTGAAATTCTGGTCACATTAAACCTGATAGAAATTTTTTAATGACAACTGGGGTTATAAAGGCAGTATTTTATCAAGATTTACTGGCTTTGTTTCATATAAAAACATTATGTTGCAAGCAAATCTAACTTTTGCAAAAATATTTGGGTATTTCTGAAAACTTGGCAATAACTAGGACTCTCACAGAATCTGGGGCTACAGTTTCATTCTTTTGGTCTTTTAGAGTCTAAGCTCCAAAGCCCTGCACAATATGGTAGCTTTAATCATGGTAATCCCAGGGAATGGGGCCATTGGATAAGCTACAATTCAGAAAGTCGGGTTTACACGTAATGGCCCTTATGTCAAAGATAATTTGAATAACAATGTAATAATGTGAATAAAGAACTAATAATTGTTTTCAGTTTTTTCAGTTGTGCATGGTCCATTTGCTGTTGAGATATTAAATATGGCTTCACCATAAATATTTAAAGATTGTATTGTAAAAAAAAATACAATTAGGAAGAAGATGTAAAGGGACTTACAGAATCAGCATAGACTCTGTGAAAATATAATAATAATTACGCTTATTTAGGAATAAGCTCCTACTTCTAAATATTTAGGAGCGTCGTGGTATAGAAGCTATGTGTGATTATTACCACTGAAAAGTTTAATTACATCTCCTTCCTCTGTGCCTGCTGTTATGGCTTGCTAGAGGAGAACTGGAAAGCTGAAGAATGCCTAATGATCTCCTCCTCGGAGCTATATTTTTCGCCCTGCTTTGTAATGTAAATGGCTAGTTTGAAAACCACCACGGATTCATGCGCTCCATCCCCGAGCATCCTTTCTGTTTTTAACAGGAAGATCACCTGACCGCCACCTAAAGCTGCCTCTTTTTACTGAAAAATCCGGGAAGGCGCTGGCCGGGGCTGGGGATGGTGGGGGCTGCCGGGGGCTGGGGG
>JAOXJM010000001.1:12893507-12917187 GCA_026413425.1 Tringa solitaria
GGGCTTGACCGATGTCCAAGAAACATTGAAACCAGATGGATTTAAATCATACAGAGAAGCATACACTTATCTGTAGCTGGATTTCAGCTCCATGTCATGAAAAATCTGCAGACCATAGCAGGGAGATTCTTAGCAACCAATAAATCAGATTTGTAATGGGCCTTTAAAATTTGTCTGTAAGGGGTGGCTGCCTGGGTCCCCTTTGGCCAAATTAAGATGCAATCTGACAGTACAGTAGCATCTGTGTGCTGACATTTTCTCGTGAACCTAGTGAAAAATGGCTCCATATCTCTTCTTCAGTCCCCAAAAGACGGCTTCTGAATAGCCATGCATTTTCCCTCTGTATTGTTGTTTGTTCTAATCACCGTTCTCTCTGATAATGTCTGACTGGTTTGTTTTGCTTTGCTTCCTTTGACTCTCCGAGTAGTTGAGGGGCTGTAGTGGGCAGTGATTGTTTTACCTGAAATCAGAACCTCATGCCAATACTACTGCTCGCAAAAAAAAAAATATAAAAAAAATAAAATGTTTGTGGCAAGTGAACTGTATAAATACTGCTAATAAAGCAGCTTCTGCCTGTACTGCTGGAATTGGGTAAGTGGGTTGAAAAACATGTGTCTTAGATAATGTTCCACCCACGATACAGGTGAAAAAGAAATGCCAACCGGTAGCGAGTGCAACTGACAGGTAAAACTGAAAATCCTGAAAAAAAGCACGAGAATAAATTCCTTAAAGGCCAGAAATATACCTATCAGTGTGATTGTTTGCTTATCCAAGGGAGAAGTTCACGTTCAGCTACTACAAGACTGGGAAGTGGGGGGAGGAGGAGGGAGGAAGGCACTCCTTTAATTCTACTACAAATGTGCTTATTGGAAAGAACCTCGTATGGAATGGCCATTCCGTCTGACACCGCAGCTCTGCTTTGGCGTTCCTCAGCAGAACCTGCAGCTCAGGGCTGGGAGAAGACTCCATCTGTGCGTGTGTGGGGTGAGCGTGGGGGGAGCGAGGAAGGCACCCCTGGTTCTCCATAGAGACCTCTACCAGGGGATTCGTGGGGCGGTGGGAAAGTTCACTCCGGTGGAAACCGCTTCTTTAAATGTTCCCTGTGATAAGGTGGCTCCATAGCTCAAAAGTAGGGCAATTAGGAGGCAGAAGGATGGCTGGGAGAAGTTGTGAATAGTATGGATCCTCTCCAAAAACTGTGGCCGGTGTTATTTTTGTGGCTGCTTAATATTGTGTGTGGATTTAAAAAATCACTGTGTTTACCGACCTCCTGTACTTTCTCTGCAATTTAAGGTAATAGTTTATCTGTTATTACAAATATGATTTTCAGCAAGAAAAGAATATCTTAAAAGCTTCCCTCATAGAAAATAAATGGTATAAATATTGTTCCATTTACCCATTGCAAGAAGCATTACATTTTAGTCAGTGCTTAGAAAGCATGTTTTGTGGAGTACTTGTAAAAACCCCAAATGTTATTTGCCAGACTTGTTACAGTCTTTTTAGATTAATTTTCATAGACCTAAATGCTTGGAGTTATGGTATAAAATCCCACTAGTGCTGGAGAGGAGCGAAAATGGAACTTTAACACCACATGCAGATCCCATTACTGCTTTTGTACAGGTAGATAATTTGACAGTAGTAAACAGTTTGCTTCATGGAAAGTGACACAATTGCACTGTGGGAATGTGAAAAAAAGAAAACAAACATCTTGCAAACCATCAGACAAGCAGAAATGTCAATGAGAAATATTCGAAATAAATAGAGTTAAAAGGTTTTGAACGACAGAAAGATTCCAGATGCCTAATTCACATCGACTGTAGTTAGAAAACGGGGGAATACAGCTGCAGTTTTAGAAACTAAACCAAATCAGGCTGTTTTCCAGATGTGTATATACATAATCAAAATCATAGGAGTCTAATACTGAACAGGAACAAATTAGATTTCAGAACTCAACTGGGCACATTTACAGAAACTGTATTGAAGGTTCACAGGAAGAAAAGTTTTGAGAAGAAGTGAAATGAGCAAACTTAACCCCAATGAAACACACACATTCAACTAATAGCATTGTCTATCGATTATGTGATTATTAAGTATACAACGTTGTTTAAAGTGGGCTTTAACAGTGAGAACCTGAATGAAGAAAGAAAGCAAGACTTTGGACATTTATTCTCCATACGAAATGAAAACTGCCCAGGGACTTTGCTTGCAGCTACACATTTTCCCAGGGTGCAGCACCGACACATTGGACCTCTGGAAGGGGGAGGGGTAAAGAAAGATAGAAATGAAATGGTGGCACTTTGAAAATTTCTCACCATCGCTTTCTACAAGCTGCATAAATCCATCCTATGGTTAAACATAAAGGACAGGATTGTTTTCTTGTCATGATGTAAATAAAATATAAGAAGAATGAGGTAGATTAATGTGTACTGGCATTAAAGAATCAGACCTAGAGTATTGAAGTCTGAGGAAATTATATTTACATTGAAGCAGTCCAAGTAGCAATTGTCAGTGTTCCAGCTGACAGACTCAGCAAACAGCCCACCTATTTCCCATTTCAGCAGCAAATGCCTGTGCAGAAACCATCATGCTCTCACTGCAAAATAAGCTTAAGAACATTAAAGGCCATATAGTATTCCCAGTAGCCCTAACGCAACCAGGTTAAATCAAGTTTGTTGTAAATGATATCACTATGACAGAGCTGATTGTAGCCCACAGAGTCATGAAAAGAGTATGGTCAGCAGAATTTATATTTTCTTTTTTTTTTTTTTTTTTTTTGTAAATAAGAACATCCCAGCTGTTCCTTTCTCATTGCTTCCACATTTATATAGCACATTCCAGATCCACGTGTCTTCATTGCTAGCACCAGATAAAAATTTCAGAGACAGATCTATCTCTTGTCACTGTTGCAACAGTCTTCTCCTGGCTGTACTACACTGTAGGATATAGAAGAAGCTGATTCTTGCGGTGGTCTTTGGTGTTTATATACAGAGCATACCTCAGTGTAAGTGACTGCCCATTATTTTGTAGAAAATGAAACATCAGCAGTAGGTTTAGCTGAAAACTGTACTGGCTGGGTTTGCTCTTTCTCTGAGTATGGAAGGTTAGGTTGACTTTTTCACCCAAAGAAAGAAAATCACTCTCATCTCAAAAGATGCAAGATTTTTCTAACCTGACCTTACCATCTTTTCCCTGTTAGTTTTCTAATTTCTTTGTTTTCCTCCTCTCATACTTTTTTCCTGACCTTTCAGAAACTCCTTTATTTATGTACATCTTCTTTGATTTGACCTTGCCAACCATCTATGACTTTCCGCTCCTGCCCCAGATCCTTTGATTGGGACAGTGAGATACACTTTCTGCCTCATGGTCTTTCTTTGGTCCAAGGGAAGTTAGAATTTGACGCTGAGGAAGGATGTTGTACAGAAGTGCGTATCCAGATACCTACAGAACGAGATACTCTCAATCTCATCAGTCTGCCTAGTACAAAAAGGAAATTATTTTTTATCCCAACATTAGTCAAATCTGCCGTAAAGAATTTAAGCAATATTCCCTCACTGCCAAAGGCAGCAGTTATAGCTGGTTTCTCACGACACTTTGATCATCTGAATCTGTATCTTGAATACCTATATCAGCATATGAACAGTCCTAAAGGAGAGTGTGATCATTAGGGTTTTTGGCTCAGCTTTGCCTCTGATGAAATCGTTGTCACTGTAGAGACAAGAGAACATTTAGTAGAGAAAAGAAAGCTGATCTTGCAGATGGGCTCAGGTTAAATAAATTTTAGTGCCTTCCTGGCAAAGAAAACAAGGAAATAGGATTGACAGTGGGTGATCACTGAACCTCTAAACCCCCCAACTGTTATGCCTTATAAAAACATGAACAAAAAAACCAAAAAGTGCCTGGGAAAAATTATTTAATCTGAAGGTATTAGGAGGTAAGTCTTTACAGTCATGACAATCCCCATTGACAGAAATGCTCATAACCCAGAGGTGACAGAAAACAAATGGGCATGGATGTGGGAAGCATTGCAATGGAGAACACATCACAATAAAAGCTCTCTTTCTCAGTTATCCTTTCCTTTCCAGTCAAATAAATAAATTGCAGTGATGTACAGTGTGAAAAATTATTGCAGCTAGAGTGCTTTTTGATGACAGAGATGACATAAGTTATAAAAGCCTGTCCTAGATAATAGAAAGTAAAGATTGCTGGAAGTTAGTAAAGATTTAGGAACTCTTGGGGTCTGATTCAAGCATACTAATTGGATATGGATTGCTTCACTCCCAACTTGGTCGTCTACTGAGAAATCTGTGCCAAGAGGAGCACAGAGACATGGCACTCCTGTCCTTTCTGACTCTGCTCCCAAGGTCCTGGCTTAAATCTTCAGGAATGTTCATGAGGTTGGCCAAAATTGTTGGAGTGATTGTACCCATCTCTGTGAACCACGATGGTAGAAGCCATGGTGAGTCCAGAAGGTGGCAGTGATCGCAGTGAAAAGTTGGTGAGCAGACCCTCTGCAGGGACAGGACCTTCAGGGCAGAGTTCCCTGTCATCCAAGGGTTTTTCACCTTCAGAGCCAGATATAATCTAGCACATAACCTAAAGAGGAGTGAGGAACAGTGCCTTTCTCGCTAATTAAGGTTCCCCATCACATGGCTGGCATCAAAAAGCAAAGCTTAAATATGCCACCAGCTTTCTGGAGTACTCTGCAAATCTAGAATATCTGAGGAGATTTGCAGAAGGCTGAACAAAGGAACTTGGTCAGTTCATCATTGTTCACTGTCTGTGACTAGGGCAACTGGAAGTGTGTGGACCTCTGTCTTCATAGCTATGCAGCTCCTGAATGACAGAAGATGACACTTTTGTCTTGGTGTTTCTTGTTCGGAAGACGCAATAGGAAGAGGTTCTGGGAAAAAGAAGTGAGGAGTTTGTGGAAGCACGGGTGTATCTGCATCATTTACTTTTATAGTCCTGCACCCCAGGAATCCAGAAATCTTTATGGGATGGGTGGTGTCTCTCCCTTATACAACAGTAAGAAGCCTGCACTGCACAGCAGGAAGGGGTAACTCAAAATTTTCATAGCTTTTGCATTGCTGGATTTTGAAACCTGGAATAATTGAGCGGATAGTCTGTTCCTGTCACCTCCAATTCTGACATTGCAGCCATCGAATGCCAGCATCAAACCAGCTGCAGTGACAAAACCATCCTAAACCACCTGGCTATACGCCCATTGGAAAGTCCTTCCGAAAAAGCAGGAGTGTGCTGATAGGGAGCTCTTTATTGTGGTTTTTTTTTTCTTCTGCAGATTCAGCAGGTGCTATATATTATGCTTTACAACCTTCAGCCATTGGGAGCTAGGACATTGTAATTATGTTCCCCGTCTGTGGAAGTTACTGCCTATTACAGTTTGAAATATGTGCTCTGCTTGGGATTCAAAACTAAACTGAAGAAGTACGTTTGCTGCTGCTTTCATACCAGCAAAATAATTAAGTAGTGTTAATTTCCAGTAGTGAATGCTCTCTTCCCTTTATATGGTGGAACCTACATAAAAATACCTTGTTGCTGATATGTAAAGAACTCAGATTCTAAGTGCTGACATTTCACTTCCACAAATAAACATAGAATCGTATATAATAATTGTATATAATAATATTTTACATTTGTATAGTTCCTTTTACTAAAAAGTCATAGGGGTTTACATTCATTCATAAGTGTAAGAATAAACTGGGAAGATGAGACAGAGAAAGTACGTGACCATTTTTATACAGAGGAAACATTAAGTCAGGATCTCACAGCCCTTCCTAAAAAGTTGTTTTAATTGCACGTTGCTCTTGAATTTATACGTAGCTTGATCTTTAAGTACCTGGACCCAGTTCCCATAATGACTCAGTAGGACATGAGAAAACAAAAGTTGGCCACATCCACATCGTCTTCAGTGAGGTTTCACCACTTCCTCACTAGAAAAATGCAGCCTAGTTTTATCTCTCTGTTCTCTCCTGAAGTTATTCAGAGGAAGTGAGATATGGTGGGTACCTCATGCTCTATTCCGCTAGGATAAAGAATGTATGCTGCCTTATTGTATTTAGAAGAATAGTCCAAAGAAAACTCTCTATGGCATAGTTGTGATAACAAGCAGGAAAGAAATAAATAAAAGGAGAGACAGCAAAAGAAAATTTAGCTGCTTTGGTGTAATCTGCTAGTTCAGCATTGCAGTAGTTGATACTAGCATGCTTCCTTTGCCAAGACTCTTGGCGATAGCCACAGCAGAACACAGTGTAAGATGCTGTGTTGTCTCAAGCTGCCCTAAAAGCAAAGAGAAAGTTTTTGTTGCTATGTACCTCCAGGAGATAATGTGCAGAACGTCCTTGGCAGGGGCACAGTGCAGAGTGACGCGCACTTGAACATTTTCTTCTCCTGTTCATTTCTTCTGTCCGCTTTCATTTAAATATGAAAGTCCCGTGTGCCCCCATGCTCTCTTGTGGGACTGACCATGGCTCTGGAGCACCGAGGTTCTCAGTTTGTCTCTGCTCCCATCAAGTGAGTGAGACTGTGAATGAGTATTGCTAGAAATGCTATTACGCCAAACACACCAGCTCAGGACTGGAAGCTCGTGAAGGTGGAAGACACTTCTTACTCCCCTACCAGACATTATTTTTCATTGTGTGTTTTATAATCACTTCTGTGTACAAAGCTTAATATATTTGAATTGTCCACTGTGATAAGAATACGTGATCAGACAGCCCAGACTACACCTGAACAGGAAATACAAGAATTATTGTCAAAATACCTTAAATGTTTGAGATGAAATTTGCTTCCCCAGCTGGAGTAACAGCAGGGTATTTGGCCCAACAACCTCCTTTCACGCTGGCCAGTAGTGGATACTCTGGGAAAAGTAGATACATCAGAGCAGCATAGGGTAAAAAATTCCTTTTATACCTTTCAGTTTCCAGTACAAGTTGCCAAGAAACTATGATGTTTTCCAAGTGATATGACATTCCTCTTTTAAAGTATGAATTGATGTTTATGTGGCTACACAATGCAGAAGAAATGTCCTTTCCAGCATTGTTCCTATGAATACATGCTCACTGGTGTGTATGCAACCAGAACTCTGCACCCCAGTACAGGGTAATTCAGTCATGGAGGACAACCAGTTTGTTATGCTTTCACTTGAGTTTACTGCTGTCTTGCTGATGGGCCTCATATCTTCAAGCACATCAGACCTTTCTGTCACCCTTAGAAATACTTTAAAACTTTAAAAGTCAAAAGCTTTATGTTTTGGCTACCTTACCACATAAATCTGAAAATGTGTTTCATTTGTGATAAGCACATTTTTATGCATATGAGTCATGCCCAGCAAAAGCAAAGTACTGTAAGCCAAAAAAAAAAAAAAGATTCAGAAGAAACCCTTTTTTGAGAAGTTATTATCAAAAAAATCTATTAAAGTGTTTGGCATAGAATGTACCTCTTCCTCTTTGATCGTAGTAGTGCTTCTACCAATCACCTCTTCTGCTATGAGAACATTTTCCCCTCATTTTTGCAGGCACACCTTTCAAATACCAGTTCATCTTATCAGTGAGCATGTGGTCTTGGTTTGCCTATTTGCTCATCATTAGGACCCTCATTAGGGTCCTCCCACCCTTCCCAAAGCTGTGAGGGGAGATTGGATCAAAATAGACAGAAGCTGATGAACAAACGCTTTCTTGTCTTTTGGATGCAGTGAAGTTGTCTCTTTAGAGACGGCTTCTGTTTTTCCTTAGAATTGCTGACCCTCTCTGAAAATGGCTATCCTTGAGTCTTGGCTTGAACCTTTCACACTGAAAGAGAGAATTGGCCGTTGTCTACAAAGGGTTGTGACCAGCTGTCGCTGCACCAGAGAGGTCAATGGGAGAGAGCGCGTATAACAAGCTGTGAGTGAGCGGCATGGAGGAAGAAGGAGCACGGAGAGGAGCTGAGAGTAAAGCTTCAAGAAGGAAAAGAAATTAAAGAATTTATAGAGAAGCAGAGAGGGCAACAAAAAACAAAATTAAGGGAATCGAGAAAGAAAAATTAAAATAAGTGAAAGCAGAAACTGGAATCCTCATGTGCATCCTCAAGCTGTCATGGTAAAGAATATAAGCCCTACAGCTTTTCCTGCACTTCTCCATGGAAATAAAACAATTATCATGAAACTATTCTATTTTATTCCTCAGATAAGTGATTTGAAAGCAGTTCCCTATTGTGGGAAGACTTGACATCAAGAACAGTTAGTGTCTCTCACAAGCTCTCCTTTATGGTTACTGTTTAACTCAAATGCCAGAAAGCTGACAACCTGGATGCCACCATGCTACCTGAGCAGAAATGGATTGTTTTGCTGTATGGGAGCTGAGGGTTAGGGAGAAAAATATTTGCAAAAGGAGAAGAAAAATAATTGGGTGCCAGATTGTGTCCCTTTGATCTGATCTGCACATGGAGAGTTAAATCAGTGTTGAAGTTTCCTTCCCTGGGTGGAAGATGCTTTCAGGGCAGCCGGACCCTTCCCTTCTCCTCCTGGAACTGCTCCATGCTCGTGCCATTCCCCTCTCATGCTCAAACATCTATGTCCTACATCAATCACTCTCCTTCTTCAGAAGAGACCCTGGGACTGGCTTATTGTACCAGGTTCCTCTCCATCAGGGCTATTTTGGGAGGAGTTGATGCTACGGCGCTCACTGTACCAAAAGGTCATCTTCAGGTTTTCAGCATCCAGGTGAAAGAGTGGGTGGATGAAGATGGAAAGACCCAATATTTGTGGTCTCCACCTGGCATCCCTACTCATGAGAAAAGGCAGAGAAGAAACTGTGAGAGAAATGGTTCATAATCCCTGCTGCTTCCTGGCATGTTATTATGTCAGAGTAGGAGATAACAGTGTGCTCTTTGATAGAAAGTCACCTTCTAGCACTTTGTCATTCAGGTTCTTTGAAACTCAGCCTGAACGAAACCTGCCTGAATAAAGCTCTAAAACATGTGCTTTATCTTAAAGTCCCTGAAGAAGAAGTGTCTTCACTCTTGAAACACATTGAAGCTTTATTATGAGCCAGACTCTGATCTCAGGCACAATGGTGTAAATCTGCTATTACTCACTCAAACTCAGTGGTATTATCCTAGTGGTGGAAAAGAGCAGGTTCACTCCTTCCTTCCAAGCAGAGGGATGAATTTGTTCCACATTGTTGGCACTGTAAACTTCTCCTGACATTGTGCTGGCACTTACTTACATCCAGATGATTAGAATTAAGCATCGCCTTCCTTTTGCAATTATACTAGATTAAGTTAAATCATTATGTTTTCAACCTTCTGTTACACTGTGGAAAACTTACTTTAGATAAAACTCACCCTTTTATTTTACTTTAAAATTATGCGCTCAGGAATGGCTCCCCAAACATGAAAATGCATATTAAAACCACTCAGAGCTAGTTGTCTCTGTAACGGTGCTACCAATTTTTCTCAGTTTTCACAGTTAGAGATGCAATAACTATAAGGGTGGTGAAAGGTTTTTTGTCAGTTCAGAATAATGACTAAATTTCTGGGTTTTTCAGAGGAGAAGTGTAGATGGTGGTTAATTAAGAATTAGTGTCGGAGTTTATATTTAAGTGAATGTTTAGGACAGCAAGAGGGAAGACTTTAGGTCAAGAAGGGTGAGAAAGAGCCTGTGTGTCAGAAGGCTGATAGTGCAGCTCTCACAAACCCTTTCAGCCAGCACCTTGCAGAGGTGCTGACCTGACCACGTCTCGCTGATGCAGGCGGCCTCGCAAGAGACTAATAGTGAATACGCATGAGAGAGGTGAATAATTTTATTTGCTTAGACACTACCCTTCTGCATCCCAGGTGGTGGTGTCAAACTGAGAGGATATTCCAGGAAATAATCACAGGAGTTCAGTTCTAGGACCATTAGTCCTAATCCTCTCATCATCCTTTTTTTTTATAGTAATATCATGTACTATTTATAATGAAAGTTGCTACCTCTTTGCAAGTCCTTCCCACATAATTCCTTTTTCCCCTCATTAAGATAACTATTAACTTATTATTTATTATCTATAATTAGTAGGTCCAACAGATCTTGATTAATATCGTTGGTACACATTTATAAAAAGAAATTCATTGTCTACCTTAAAAGGGTTGTGAACATACAGTTCTGCGTTTGACAAATTCTGTAGCTGTACAAATGCTTTCTACTGTTCCAGGTATTCAGGATTCTTAACATAAAAGCAGGTTGTTCAGGGGTTATTTCTTAAGAAGTGTAAACCATGCAGTATTAAAGCATTTAAAAGAACATATCCATCCATAAGGGAAAGAGAGACTCTAAGATGTTCATATACAAAATTATAATTTTCTGCTTATTTTTGCATAATTTGAAAATTTTTTGTTAATGAGAAGCAGAAGAGTGACCACCCATTGAAATGACCAGAGTCCTAACACTGTATCACAGATTACATCTCTTCTTGTTAATTAAAATACCTGTACCATTTCTCAGGAGTGTAGAACAGGAAGAGATCCCTGGGCTGTTGAATTCAGTCCCCCTACAATCACAGGCAACTATATCATAGAATCTCTTGCATAAGCATACCAGTTTTGCTATGCTAAATGTTTAGAGTACCAGCTACATTCTCGTCTGTTATCAATGTTTTTCATTGATTCATCAGTGCTGTGCTCTATTCACCAATTAACTGGCATATCACCTTCACTGACCTGGATACAAACACTTTGCAGAATAATCTCTCATCCAGCAGCCAGATTTGCTGCTTTATACTCTTCCACCTGTCTAACTGCATCGTGATCACATTTTCTCTCTGCTGAATTATTTTCCTTTTTATTTGTTGTTTTAAAGTCATAGTCATAATATATTAACTACCAGGTAACTTTTAGATGGGTCAGTCAATAGAAGGAAGAATAATTTCTAATTTATATTTAAAAAGTAAATTTAATTTAGGAGTAATCTTCACAATAGATGTTGGTTTGATTGCCCAAGAACACACCCAGTTTGTATCAAACTAATCTAATTTGGTAATGCAAACAAGCAGCATCCTTGGCTCTTGAATCAAGGCATGTACCACAGAAGAGAGCAGATCATTAAGCTGTTAAAAATGCTTGATGGTGAGACTTCTCTTATGCCAACTACTCTGAAATTTTGGTTGTATCTGTGGTGCTGATGGATCAGTAAAACAACCCTCACGTATAAACATGCTGTATTTACTGAGCTCTCATTTCTGGATATGACATTTCTTTAGGTTTAGCACCTTTAACTGTGATGTTTGCTGTGTTCTTCATTAAGGCTCACATGAGTAACTTAAAAGAAGTTTTGTCACAAACCTTTCATCATATTACATTTTTTATTTTTTGTGCTTTCACATTTCAACATTATCTTAAAATAATCTTTCTGTGACTTCGGTTGATTGAGACTTTGATTAAAGGATTTTCTTATCAAATTAAGACAGGCCATTCCTTCTACACCATTTTGTTGTAGGGTTCTATAAAAGTCCATAGTCAACAACTAAAATGAATGTTTTATGAGACTATTAGAATAGTCTCTTGCGTGTTGGAACACAGCAATGAAGAAATCATTTTTGTTTATAGAGCACCCAACTCTTCGTATAAACAATCTTCCTTTGATCTTCTCCTGGAGCTGACAAGATAGGAAGCAAATTGGTAATTTTCAGAGGTTTTTCCTTTAAAAAAAATGGATAGATTAATTGCAAAAGCATGCTTTACATCAATGTGGGACTTAAAGATTCAGACAGGCAGAAAACAAAAGCTGGATTTCTAACGGCAGTTTAGGTACTGTGTGAACACAATCCCATGGCAAAAAAGAAATATTCCTTATTCTTAAAATTGCAATTTGTGTCATAAATTGTATAACATAAAAATAAATCCTATGCCATATAGGTGAGGTAGCTTTTGTTTCTTTAATATTTGTTTTATCAGGTTCTTTAAAATAGTGTTACTTTGGCCATTGAAAGCTGGTGTGACTCTGGCTGTTACGTCTCTAGACCCTTCTGTCAAGGAGAATTCAAACCACTTGTCACTTTACAGCCAGCATTGCCTGCAGAGAAATTAGAGGCTGAACTCAGTAGTGAAGTGGTAACTTTTAGCTATATTCACAAGTGTCTCTCAATTCTGAGATGCTACTTGAGGAAAAGCCATATTCCCAAATGCTCTGAGATGCTGCTTTTGAAGTGAGAAGGGGAGAGTGACAGAAGGGAGAGTGGGCTAAAATCAGGTACAAGAGAAGCAAGAAATGGCCGCATATGGATGACTGGGTGCGCTAGCCTTTGATGAAAGATGTGAGTGATTTAGAATGTATATATAAAAGCTTCTGCTACTGCCAAGCTTTTATGGCCACAGCACTGAAGACAAACAAAGTAAAAATCCATTTATTCCAAATTTGGTTGGAGAATATATTTAGCTTCCTGAAACACTCTTTTTTTTTTTTTTCCTTCTGCAAGAAATGTTGTATGACCTATGAAGAGATGACTGAGGGATATAAGAAGTACCACAGTGAGCAGAGTGTTCTTGATGAGAAATATATTTTCACATAAGAATTTCAAAATGGACTGTATCTGGATATGCTCTGCAAAAACTTCCATTTTGATAAACATCCAGAAGAAATTCTTGGGAGATTTTTATAATTGGCCTTAGAGACATAAATTTAAAAAGTTTAAAAATTCTTCACACATGTAACATGATGTAGGAGGAGTATGTACCGTGCTTTTCATCCCGCGTAGCTTACTGTCCAGCAGACCCCCATTTTGACACCTCAGAGAGACTTACACCTGTGCCCTGATCGTGTAAAACAAGTTGTGCCCAGCCCTGCAGAGTTGTTCTCCCAGTAGCCCATTACGCTCCCCCTTCTCCCAGTTCAGCTGAACTATCTTATACTGGTGGTGTTAAGGGGGCTCTGTGTGTGTTGATGTTCACAACATTGACCTCCCAGGAATGAATTAGTTCATTTTGGTTCAGAGCAAGTCATAGTAAAGAAATATGATGAAATGACAAAAAACCAAAAGATAAGCATTCAAGTATTGTACACCCACATTTCTGAGTGCTGATTCAAAATTAACAAATATGAGAGAGGTAGCAAATCACTCCAAGCAAAGTGTTAGGACCTGTGACACAGCTTGTGGTAAATGGAGAAATAATGAAGAAAAATGTTGTGCATTTGTTTAGAAAATAACAAAGGGATTGACATAGTAGGAAGCTGTGTAATTGCTAAAGGAAGGATATTATTATTTTTCCCATTAACCTGATGGTGGTGTTAGTACAGAAACCAAATCTGAAAAGAAAATGTTATTGTAAAAACAAAATCTGTAAAGGTCAATAAGCAACTGGAGGAACAAGTAGAAACCGCTTCTGCTGTTGACAGGCATTTCTAAATAAGCTGAAATCGCAAAAATCCCTAAAGATTAACTCAGTAATTTAGAAATTACAAGGGGGGGAATACAGTGGCTAGTGCTTTATGCTATGCTAACTTTGGGTAGTCGCCAAGCCCTTAATGGGGCAGTATGTTTGGGTTGCTCAACTCTAAGACCATGTCAGCTGAAACAAGGCTCAAACCAAAAAAGAGGGTGGGAAGAAACGGAAATTACTGGGATGGCTCAGCTCATTCTTAATTTTTTTTACATAGTGATTCTGGTCTCATTAAGATTCATATAGTTAATGAAAAAAAGGCATACTTGGGAGTTTGACACTTTTATTTTAACTGTAATCTACATTAATGTAAAGCTTTCTGTGTTTATACTGTGAAAGTGCTGACACAAGCTGAGCCACTCATAAAGCAAGTTTATTTTCCAAATACATCAAGTACAGAATGCACAAAAGAGCTTACAAAAGAAGGAAGCATATCTT
Source organism: Tringa solitaria (assembly GCA_026413425.1). Lineage (NCBI taxonomy): Eukaryota > Metazoa > Chordata > Aves > Charadriiformes > Scolopacidae > Tringa > Tringa solitaria. The sequence goes on from JAOXJM010000001.1 coordinate 12,907,356, forward strand.
AGACAGACAGAGAAAGATTTCAAAACACATTTTATTGTCCTAAAAAAGATGCTGGTTATAAGTCTTTTTCTTTTTATTTCCTTAAAGACTTACCCATAGCATGTGACAGAAATTGTATAACTCTAGAGATACATCTTTTTCAGATTCATTGGGAAACGTCCAATATTCCTGCTCGAACCTTTCATATAACCTTAGCCGGAGGTTTTACTTAAGGCTAAAGCCTCTCATGAAGTATTAAGGCTGTCCCAGCTTTTCCCATTTCATTTCTTCAGCCATGCGGTTGAAGAAATGAAAGTACTAATCCTTCTCAGCGTGGCTTTTAGTTCCAGGCAGCACAGGAGCTGAGGGAGCAGTGGGGCTATCAGATTGCCTCATGCCTGGAAGCCGCATCCCCCGTTGCCATGGCAATGACATACAACAGTTTCGAGGGAAGAGCAGCTCCCAATAGGTGACACGCACAGGTTGAGCAGCGCATCCAATTTTTGAGTTTTCACAACCACGTTTGCTAGAGATGGGCTGGGGAGTCTGTGTGCGTGTCCCCTGTGCACTTGTATCAGTAAAAATCTGAGTTAGCATGTATTTACGCAGACTCTGTATAGCAGTAAAACTCACCAGCTTTCCGTACAAATAAGTTACGCTACGCTTAGTGCACCCACCTAAATCGGAATTATCCCAAATATACCAATACAGACAGAGGGATTAATGTTTGTGGCAAAGGTGGGTCAGTTTGAGAGAAGTCCTTTGTAGTGTTTCCCTCGGAGACGTGACCTGGCTGCGCTCTGTTGGGCTGAGCAAACTGTGACATGGCTTTTTAGGGGCAAAGACAGCACTGGAGATCGGGCTGGGATTAAGACAAATTCTGGGTTTGTTTGAGTTTCTTTTTGATAGTGCTCTAGTCTATAATCCTACCAAAGACTCTAATGCCTTTGATCTTTTGCCCATGAAATACATACATTGGTAATGATGCCAGTCCTTCTATGCAACGTGCTAAAAATTAAGGGTGAAATACATGAATATGAATTCTTCCAAAGTGACCTGATTTTTATTAGCAATAGTAAGAATTTTGGCTTCTCATAGATAAGATTTGTTGGCTATCTTACAGAAATACTGATTACTTTATTTTTAAGGGCTTGTTGCTGAATATTCTAGCCACATCTTATTTTTGTCTACAGTTTTCATGAGAATGCTGCCACTTCTATCAGGTGCATAGCAAGTGCCATAAATATTCACTTTTGGGTGTGCAAGGGTAGGCAGAAGAGTACTTACTTTTAACAAGATTGCACTCAGATTTCACTTATATTAACTTGTTCTGCATTATTAGAAAAGACATGCAAGATGGAAGAAAAGGATTACATTTCTCAAATATGCTCATCCTACAAGACTTGTTCTTCATTCATTTTTACTCAGGGTCTCTGACTCATGGTAACTTGATGACAGAAATCATTGCTCTATAGGGAAGGAAAAACTTCAGCAGTGTAATTCTAAAACTGATGGAAGGTTTGTTTAAACACTGGGAGAATAATCAACTCACCTTAAAATCATCTCTCCTGTTGAGACGAGCACAGTGTTATCTCAGTTTGGGAGAATGAATGGTGCTGATGCGTCTAGTACTTTATATAACTGCAGATACCGTGTATTTAAAAAGCAACACATCAAAGTGATTTAATGCATTAATTGGATAAAAGAAAAAACAAGTCTCTAAATGAAGGAAACTTAATAAAGCTGGCAGATCTTTTTCAAACAGCGAAGTATTCTCTTTGTATTTTACAGGATTTTTCTGAAAGGGATTTTTTTCTTTGATTTAGCCTTGATTAAGTGTTTCAGGGGTAAAAATCCAATTATGCCTAAACTCAATGTGTTGAAAATACCCAGAAGAGAACTTAAATCTAATTGATGTATCTGAATTCACATTCAAAGAGAGGAATTACCTAACATATGTTTGTAAAGCATTGTACCAAGGTGTTAATTTCCTTGCAGCATCTTTCTTCTTTCAAGATATTGCCCTCAAAAATTTAAATCAAAATAACCATATTCAGTATCTCAAATGTACTGATTGCTTTTCAAACTGTCTAAAAAGTTCAAACCATGTGCTGGATTAGTGGATCAGAATCCTCCAGCACTTTTTCCTTGACTCGAATTAACTTGGTTTGTGACCTTGGGGAAAGTCATTAAGCATATATATTTTTTTATATATTTTTATATGTTGTCTATATATCAGTAATATTGTAGATAGTAATGCTCATTTAGGGTTGTTTTTTTTTCAAAAATGCAAATCTATAAGCATAAATAGATAGAATTGTGTAGTACTACTCTTACTAACCTTCCAGTCTCTTTAAACCCCAAATCTCTAACTTAATGTAACTTTTTATGTTGCATATGAATGCTCTGTTTTCTCTGTGATTATTGGGAAGTTGTTAATGTAGCTGCACCTTTTTAAGGGCAGAGGTAACATTTCATGTTTCAGTGGCCTAGGAGCACAGACATCCACAGTAAGAAGCCAGTAAGATGATGATGAGTTTGCAATTTTTCACTTTAAAGGAAGGACATACTTTGGGCCTCTCAAATGAGAAAAGAGTTATTTTTCCTTTTCCTTATGAGCTGGAAGATGAACTGCTCTCAAAGCTGAGGAAGATTTAAGACTACAACAGATAAGCTGGAGTATTTTATTGGCAGTACTCATTTGCTTTCTTCATGCTGTGCAAGCTAACACGGATAGGTTGTAAAAAGAGGCAATAATACAATGAGAGATAGTTACAGAGAAAATTGGGGGAAGTGTAACCATTTTATTTTCCCCTAAAAGGTAATTTAGTTTTTTCCAAACAGCAATAAAGCACAGGTTTTTAGGATGGTAAGTGGAGGTATGTCTGTGACCCAGCTGGACATTTAACTGGACTGTATATTTACCAACTGGAGGGACATTGTAATGATACTGGTATGTGTCGAAAAATTTCAGCGAAGATCAATTACATGTTGTGTGATAAAATAGTTGGAAAATGACACTTCCTGCCAGTTTTTTTAATTTGTTCTTATGGTCAAATTTCAGGCAGGGCTGAATTATCTGCCCTGTGGATTAACTGTGCAACAGCAAAAGAGACACTGAAGTAGTTGATTGTAGAGCCAAATCGTGCCTGGCAAGATTTAGCTTAGCTGCAGTGTAGCATGAATCCAGCAAACCCCTTTCCAAGGCCAGTCCAGTGCTGGAACAGTGCTGGCTAAAACTGGGCTGATAACTAGGTAGGTCTCCCCAGTGCCTCTACATCACTTTGTTGTGAGAAAGTGAGGTGATTTCTGTGCAGTGATACCCCCAGTGACTGGGTGCAGCGTCAGAGCAGGACCCTGTAGAGCTTATGCACTGAAACGGACGTATGGGGACGCCTGGTTCCCAGCTGGGTCAGGGTCAGGGCTGCCCTGGGAGGTGGCTGGTGCATTCATGTCCCCGAGCTGGTAAACGAAAGCTGGTGCACAAAGCTCTGCTCCCCGTATAACAACCAGCACAACTAAGAAAAGGCAACGGGTGCTAGTAGTAGGTGACGCTCTTTTGAGAGGTACAGAGGCACCCAGCTGTCAACCTGATGCACCCTCTAGGGAGCTGTGCTGATTACCAAGGACTCATATCAGGGAAGTCACCGAGAGACTACCAAGCCTCATACAGTCCTCCAACTACTATCCGATGCTGTTGTTCCATGTGGTCACCAGTGATACCATCATGAGTAGCCTGAGAAATATCAAGAAGGTTTATAAAGCCCTGGTAGTAGCAGTCAGGGATACTTGGGTGCAAATAATTTTTTCATCAGTCCTCGTGGTCAAAGGGAAGGGGGTTGATAGGGCCAGTCAAATCTGACAAATCAAAATATATGTATAGGACTCGTGCCACAGCCAGAGGTTTGGCTACTTAGACCATGGGACTCGCTTTGAGAAACCTGGTCTATTGGGGGCTAATGAGGTCCATTTTTCAGATAAGGGGAAGAGCATCTTCAGTCAGAGGCTTGCCAAGCTCATGAAGAGGGCTTCAAACTAGAGTTTCCAGGAGAGAGGAACCTCAATCCATGCCACTCCTACCAGTATGATGTCAATGACAGTAATAGATGTCCAGATCCTGGAGAGGGGTTGCAGATCAACAGGAGAGCACCTGGAATGCAGCACCACTCCAGCCAGTAAGTCAGCTTCATCAGGGGCCGAACTTAAATGCCTCTATGCAAACACATGTAGCATGGGGAATAAATAGGAGGAGTTAAAGACGTGCTCATGCTGCAGGGCTATGATTGTATTGGCCTCATGGAGATGTGGTGGGATGGCTTCTATGACTGGAGTGTTGGAATGGAAGGATACAGGCTCTTCAGGAATGACAGGCCGGGGAGACAAGGAGGGGGTGTTGTCCTCTATGTCAATGACCAGCTGGAGTGCGTGGCTCCTCTGCCTGAAGGAGCTGACCGAGAGTTTGAGTCAGGATTAAAGGGGGGACAGGGACAGGTGATGTTACAGTGGAGGTCTCCTGCAGGCCACCTTACCAGGAAGAACAAGCAGATGAGGCCCTCTATAGACAGATAGAAGCAGCCTCATGTTCACAAGCCCTGGTCCTCATGGGGGTCTTCAACCACTCTGCTATTGTTGGACAGACAGCACAGGAGCAATCAGCTGCAACAACATAACAATCAGGAGAACAGCACAAGCAATCCAGGAGGTTCCTGGAATGCAGCTTCCTTCTCCAAGTGACAGAGGAGCTAATAAGGAGAGGTACAATGCTGGACCTTGTTCTCACTAACAAGGAGGGGTTGGCAGGGAACGTGAAGCTCAAGGGAAGCCTTGGCTGCAGTAACCATGAAATGGTGGAGTTCAAGATCCTTAGGGTGGCAAGGAGGGCGCACGGTAAGCTTGCTACCCTGGACTTCATGAGAGCAGACTTCAGCCTCTTCAGGGATCTGCTTAGTAGAGCCCTGTGACATAAAGCCCTGGAAAGAAGAAGGGACCCAGGAGGTGATTGGTGACAGCCAGCATGACTTTACTAAGGGCAAATCATGCCTGACAGATTTGATGGCCTTCTACAACAGCATCAGAGCATTGGTGGATAAGGGGAGAACAACTGATGTCATCTACCTGGACTTGTGCAAAACATTTGATGCTGTCCCGCATGACATCCTTGTCTCTAAACTGGACAGACATAGATTTGATGGAAGGACCACTTGGTGGATAAGGAATTGTCTGGATGGCTGTGCTCAAAAAGTTGTGGTAAATGGCTTGATGTCCAAATGGTGACCAGTGACAAGTAGTGTTCCTCGGGGACCAGTACTGAGATCAGTCCTGTTTAACAACTTTGCTGGCAACATGGACAGTGCACCCTCAGCAAGTTTGCCAACAACCCCAAGTTGTGTTGGGCAGTCAACACGCTGGAGGAACAGGATGAGACAGCTGGGGGTTTTTTAGCCTGGAAAAGAGAAGACTCCAGGGAGACCTTATAATGACCTTCCAGTACCTACAGGGGGCCTACAGGAGAGATGGGGAGGTGTATCAATAGGACAAGGGGTAACAGTTTTAAGCCAGAGGAGGGTAGATTTAGATTAGATATTGGGAAGAAATTATTTACTCTGAGGGTGGTGAGGCAGTGGCATGGGTTGCCCAAAGAAGCTGTGGATGCTTTATCCCTGGGGGTATTCAGGGCCAGGCTGGATGGGACTTTGAGCAACCTGGTCTGTTGGGAGGTGGCAGGGGGGTTTGAATTGGGTGATCTTTAAGATGCCTTCCAACTCAAACCATTCTATGATTCTATAAGCTAGTGTGGATAGTTTGCACCTCCTTCCCAGCCTCAGGTACAACATATATTCACCAGTCACAAATGTCATGTTACTCCTCAGCCTCAACTGATGCTACCGGTGCACTATATATTTACTGTGGTCTTGTAAATACAGGCAGTTCAAAGGCAGCGTACAAAGGATATAGCAAAGGCTCCAGGCGCCTTTCCTTTGACGTTCTGAGTTGTGGATGAAGCCTTCTCTGCTAAAAGAATTTTTCTATGTGAGGTCTGTTCAGCTCTCACTTTAGCACTGAATACTGAAAATATGCTATTTTTTGACTTGGTGTTGGTATCAGTTTTTACACAAAGCTGTAAAGTGGATAAGCTTAAGAATAATTTGAACAGTTATTTCTAGTGTGCTTAATTAGAATTGGGTTAAGTGAGGACAAATGTAGACTGTTAGATTTTGGAGTGACTGCTCCAGTTAACCATAGATCTCTAGTCCATGATCCTTATTAAGGTAACTGCTTCTCTTGGTCCTGGGGTCATATTGCTAGGACCTCAAATATGAAGGATGTACACTAGTGCTTACTCTGCTTACCTTTGGGTTTATCAATTAATTTAAAAGCGCATAGAAGAGGATATATATGTATAGGCAATGGATAGCAGCTCCCTATTTATCTAATTACTTTATGTTCTGATGAATACTTCCTCAATATCTCAGATAATGGTCAAATAAACAAGCATAAGCAGACCTAAATATGACATAATTTAATTAAATACATTCTTGGGGATTAGCTTTATTTGCACCACTATTAACTTCAGCCATTTAGCTTTTGTTCTCAAATGATGTAAGTGAACTTTTCAGATGTTAGAGGCCCTTTCACCAGCTTTGCCAGTGACAATCATGTGCTTCTCAAAGGAAATGCATTTTAATCTGTGGCTTACTCGACACTTCAGAGAATAAAAGGGAGCTCTAGAAATTGTGAAATGCATTATAGTGACTGTTAATTCCCTAACTGACATAATTGGAATTTAGTCAATGGAAATGCTACATGGCTGGTAAAAAAATTTGAAGTATGGCTGTGATTAAAGGTAACTAAATATTAAAATGTATGAAAAATATCTATGAACCCTGATTCAATAGCATTTTTAAGTTTTGTTCTCAGAGGAGGTACATATTTCCTTAGTACCTGATGACTTCACTGACTTCAAGTCTTGTACCAGGTGTACTTGAAATGCCACCAGATGATTCAGTTACAGAGGAGGTTATGTCATCTTTATGGATGTGTAGCAGTTTGTCAGTGTAAAATGTATGAAAACATGTTTCGGGTACTTTAAAGGAACAGCACGTGAGTTAGAGCATCCCTCCTCTTCTGAAGGTCTTTGTCAATGCATTGTACGAGGGTGAACTGATGAACTGTTGACTTAATTTCACTTCCCTGTAACCTCTAGTAGCTGTTTTATTGTCTTAGACAGCAGGTGAATGAGATTGTGGTGTACTTTTGGAAAACAGATCACAACTGAGAAAATACAGTTCTGTCCCACAGAAATTAGTGGTAAAACTCCAGCTGATTTCTGTGTTGTCGGGGCTTACATAAGCCTACACATGCAAAACAGGACCAGCAGAAGCTGGACCATGGTTAACTTTAGCAGTGCCCAGATGCAGTCATGGTTTGCACATACCCAGTGTCTGTGGTCCAGAGAATCTCACTGGGCTTTGCCCATCAGGAACCAGGCATGGCTTCACATCTGTGAGGTACCTGGGTGTTAGTGTTCAGCTATATGCATGGAGATAAACTGAGATATAGAAGTATCCAGAAACTCCAAGCAGGCATGTCAGGGACTGCACTATAGTCCCAGGTTTCTGTCCTTGCCAGTAAACATAAACTCTTCTTTTTAGTTTCTGTACAGCTCAAGCACTGCAACAAGAACCAGGAAAAATGCTGTCTCTTCCCACTGATTTTCAAGCCCACTGCTAATTGAGACATAACACTAACTCTGTAATGCTGCTGTATGTGACAAGTCACACCCATTTACTGTCTATTACTGTTATTCTTCTGGCTTTAGAAACTAAATCTGGCATTGCATTTTACAGCTTGGGAAAAGATCCTATGAGGAACAAAGCACTAGGAAGCAGTCAGAAGTGTCTAGTCATTAATACCAGCCACTATCTCAGTTCTCAAAAGTGCCTGGATTAGTGTTTGACAGGAGCCTATTTGTTAAGAGAAGCAAAAGGTCTGTTTTAAAAGAGAATAACTTGGTAGGATGCCTATTAAAATAACAATTACAGCCTGTGGAAACAGCAGGTCTGGAGGAACCCTGGAAATGTTTTGTTTGTCTTCTACCCATCCTGCACAAAAAAGTTGTGCAGATAATGATGTCTTGAGTTTATTAAGGAGACTCTCACAAGGCTGACAGACCAGAAATCTGAACTTTCCTGAAAACAAACAAGCCAAACCTACATTTTTTCCCCATATAAAAATACTACAGTGGTACCCAGCATTTCAAAGACTAGGCATTTTAAAATTGCAGGAAGCGGGGGATCACTCAAAGCATGGTTCATGAGCCAGAGTGTCCCTTCATTTCTAGGGATGCTGCTTCAAGTTGGTAGGAATTTAGAATACATCCAAAGTGCTGAGGTAAATCAGTGTTTCACTTCAGTGTTGCTACAAACACGCACAAAAATCCCTAATTTGAGAGTGCTGGCAGGTGAAGCCTGCCCTTGCTGGCTCTTGGGCTGAGCAATGCTGCCGGGGTGAGATTAACTCTTGCTGATCACCGTCCTGCACTACATAGGGCTGAGCAGGGACAAGCAGGTGCTCAGCCTTCCCTCCTTGATATTCCGAAAACCTCCCCGACTGACTTTGGGGTCTCTAGTTGCTTATTCCTGGGTTTGGTATGGAAATTTCCTTCAGCTTTCATACATAGTCAATAATTTTTGGCCCAGCTCTGTTCTTGTAACATTCATATGCTACTTCTGGAAAACATTTCCATCCTGCAGCCAGCTGTCTGCAAGGCAGCCCCAATCCGCTGGTCTGGTCTTGGTGATTAGGGTAATTCTTTCTTCTCTGTAAAGTCTGCTAAGTCAGATAGTCCCATACTCAAGGACCCACATGAGGCTCTGCCACAGTTTGCTGCTATCTGAAATTAACATTTAAGCCTGACAACATATTTGAGGATTTGTGGTGTAGGATTAGGAAGACTCAGGCTCCAGAGCCAAAACCAAAACTTGCTGGGCATTTTCTCTCCAAAGTTAACTGGGAAAAAAAACAAAACAAAACAAAACAAAAATTCTGTATTAGCCATCAACTTTGGAAAAATAGAAAATCAACAATACCTAATGCAGCACTTCTAGAATATATGTTTTTTATGGGAAGTTGAACCTTTGCCTGAATCCTGACTCAGAAAAGCTGGATCTGGAGTAGACAGTAGCACTCACCACCTCAACCCACCTATAAAAAGAATCTTAGGGATAAAGAAACAACAAAGATTAAGGGGTAAAAAAAAAAAAAAAAAGAGGTAGGGAAAGTGGAAAAGACATGTTTCTTAAAGGCAGGACAGTATGAGAGCATAGAAAGGTCAACACTGCCTGTTTAGGGCCAGTCTCTTAATTAAATGCACTGAGGGTTGCTTCATGCTGGAGGGGAGGCTTTTCATGCAGTGTCAGTTTACATTCAGCCGAGGGAAGAAGGATTAGCATCTCCTTTCCAGTAATGTGGAAAGCAGGCCACCATCCCACTCATCTGCAGGCATGTGGAAACAGTGGGGGAAATTAAACTCACAAACAGCTCACACTGTTTCATGTGTGCAAGTCAGAGATTATAATAACCAAAGCAAGCACTGTCTCCAACACATTGACTGCAGTGAGTCCCATATCAGCACCAAATGATGGCATATTTACAGGTATTCAAACATCCAAAAGCGACCAATGGCTGAGGAAATAGGTCTGTAGCCCTTGCAAGATCTTTCAGCAATATATGCCAAGGCCAATGGGATGAGGTTCATTAAGGCCAAGTGCCAGGTCCTGCACAACATCCCATGCAGCACTTGGGGCAGAGTGGCTGGAGAGCTGCCTGGCAGAAAAGGACCTGGGGGTGTTGG
>JAOXJM010000001.1:12917287-12935597 GCA_026413425.1 Tringa solitaria
ATGGGCTGCCCAGGGAAGTGGTTGAGGCACCATCCCTGGAGGTATTCAAAAGATGAGTTGACATAGTGCTTAGTGACATGGTCTAGTGATGTGTTTTTTGTTTTTGTCAGAGTTAGGTTGATGGTCTAGACTAGACTAGATGGTTGACTAGACGATCTTAAAGGTCCCTTCCAACCTAGACAATTCTATGATTCTGTGTGAAAATCTTTGGGAGTTCAGCTTCTGCAGACTGTCCAGATACAGCTGCAAAAGCACACTGGTCCATCAGCACACTTTTCTTATATGCCTCATATCTAACCTACCTATCTAGCAGCTCCAAGCTAGTTTCTGAAAAGAGCAAAGCTCTACACTGCCTGTCATTGCTGCTTCCTGGTGCAGCCTGTCCACAGGGTCTGTCTCACGGTCTTCACACCATTTTCAGCCCATGATCCAGTCTTCACACTCTGCTTCATGGCCTCACACAACTGATGTAGATGTCTTGTGGCTGCTCAGAAGACTTCACTCTCAAGATTGTCTATTGATCATCATTTGTGAGCCTTGCTGTTCCCACTATTGCTCTCCCATTAATTGCTCCCAGCTACTCTGAGAAATTCACTGCTTTTTCTGCTCTCCCCATAAGTCACCACCTCCTTCTCATGAGCTGGCAGATGATTGAAACTGATATGAGATTTTCAAAGCATTGAAATAATATTTAGCACTCTAATTATGTTTTTGTAGGTGCTAGTAATAATAATGTAATATTGATTCATCAGATCTCAGGCTGGAAAACTCAGCAAGTCAGCAAGATTGGGAAATGCAAAACAATTTTTAAAGGCACCCCATTCTCCTAGCCTGTAATAAAATACTAACTAAAAAATTGTGATTGTGGAGCAACAGTGAATATTTCTACATACTCTTCCCTAAATGAAAACTTTAAATAGCAAGATATAGATTGGTGTATGGCAGAATTATGCTAGAACAGTGTTCCAGCAAGGGAAAAAAAATTGTGAAAACAAATCGTTCTAAGTTAGAATATAAGAAGAGCTGAAAGAAGTCCTGTCCCTTCCAGCTTTATGAGGTGCATGTGGGATGGTGACGTGAACTCAGAGGTGAGCATGCAGTGCTGCAGAACAGAAGAATGAGGTCTGAATTGCTGCCTTGTTGGCTGTATTTCTTTCTTTGGAGCCCTTGCTAGTGTTTAAATTAATTTATTTTCCCGTGGCTGCTCCTGTGGAGTACATTAGCTATTCATAGCCATTGAGATCTATTGGGCAGGAAGGACACTGGGCTACAGGAAATTTGCATTAGCCAGTGTGGTTGAGGGTTCAGGTAAACTCTGCAGCTGAGAATATGACTCTATTTAGTGAGACTGCAGAACCTCAGAAATTGGTTAATTGGTCATGCACACATCTATTCCCTCTCTGCTGGAGGGGTTGAGGCTGTCCTTCCACTGAACATCAGCTGACAAAGGGGGTTTGGAGATATCATGGACAGCTTAGCTTTGGGTTTCAGACATAATCAACGGGAAGAGGAGCTGAGGGACAAGACATCCAAAAGGTCACAGAAAGAAAGGCCGTTGCATCCCTGTTTTAACAGCTGCCAGCTGCACGGGCATGATGAAGAGACGCCAGCTGTCTGGAGGTCCATGTGAAGCAGCACATGGGGCACAGGGTGCTCAGCAGAATGAGCTCTGTAACTGCCATTGCCCGGCTCGTGGCTGAGCAGGTCCGGCTGCCTGCGGAGTTAGTATTCCCCGGGCTTGCATGGTTCTCTTCCTTAATGCTCTCTAATGGATAAATGCCAACACAATGCATCAGATAAGTATGTGCTATCAGTACTATTGACACTGAAGATCGGGCATTCATACTTCAGGCTTATTTTCCTCATTTGCTTACTTACTCAGCTACAGAAAGAAAAGAAAAGGGAAAAGGTGCAAGAGGCAAAGTGCTCTTTTTGGAGGAATAGTGGCAGTAATAACAAGTCAGCCTCGCTATTGAACGGTTCAAAGCTGTCAGAAGCTAATCATTTCCTGTTGTTTTTGATGGCAAATTGGCAAGGCAATCTATTCCCCCTTCTAGTCTCTTGTTCTTGAGAGAGCTGATCCTTTCAGCAGAGAATTTCAGTGACAAAACTTATACAGACTTCAAAAAGATCAGATGCAAATGCTGATGGCGTCATAGAGGTAACATTCGGAAGCTGGGGTGGGCATTGTGTCTAACAGAAAATCATGCAACCATCTGACGAGCTACAAAGAGTCACCTCAATTGCCTTTTCCTAGAAGAGAGGCTGCAGTACAAAAATCCAAAAACCGCTCAGCAGGTTCATCAGGGATCTAACATGCAGTTTGCAGAAGGAGCATGAGCTTGCAGGGCTGATTTTTAAACAGATTTATGTTTTATTTGTTTTTTCAAGTTCTAGTTACTGCAGGAAACCGTTGCTCGACTTTCTTCATGACAGCAAGTGCATGCACATAAGCAGTTTTCTTCCTGCACTGCCCTGCGCTTTTATTACTGCCGGCAGACGGCAAAGTGGGATATGCAAAAATCCTACTGTCTTGTTCTGTGAAGTACTCACAAAGGCAGAACGCTTATACATTTCACCTCACCGCTGTAATAAGAAGAGAGAGCAGACAAATATGGCTGGGAAAACCATGATGTGTACATAAACCCCAGTCTAAAACATAACTGCTCGGTCAGATCCTTTGAGAGCGATGACTTCAGCTCAGTATCTCTGGTAACAGCATTCATCTCTGCACACAGCTTCTAGCCTGTAGATGAGAATGGTTTGGGGTGAATAAATGAGAATGTCTCTTTTATATCAGGTACACGAGAGTAAGTTTGAATCGAATAATTACAGAGCCAACTCTGCAGCCCAGTAGTCAAACATGAAGTAGCATCGCTTCAGAAATCCTACATCTCGTTGGTAAAAATTTCAGAATTTGACTTCTGTCATTAGATAAAATACTCCAAATATCACCCTGGATGTGAGGCAACACCAACAAAAGTTTGGAGGCCTTCAACTTTGGAGTTTTATTTCACGTGCATATTGAACCAGGAAATTTGCTGAAATTGTGGTCTGAGTTAAAGGGGGGAGAGACACAGATGGCTCCTGTAAAGTTGGTTGTTCTCCAGAAGTTTTGTTTCTATGCTAACTTTAAAAACGTAGCTAGGATTTTATAAATAGGTATCATATGAAATGCAACATGGCCTGTGAAATTTAAGCAGCTCTTGGCCTAACCTCCGAAAGACTGATTTGGTTTAGCTAAACCCTGCCAAGTCAAGAGTTGATTTGAAGGCAATTACCAAGCCATATGTTGTCCTCTTCTTAACACAAACAGAAACCTTTTTTTATAACTCAGCTTCTGCGCTATCACGTGCTCCTTCCCAGGAAGACAGCCCAGTCCCACACGGGTGGTTGTTTCCCCTTTGGCTGTGCCCACCTCTGCCCACAGACCTCAGCGCGCTGGCCAGTTCCCCCGCTCTCCTTTCAAAGCTGTTTTGAGTCTTGGCAGGCATGGCACCTTCCACAGGTGTCAAGCTCCGTGGGCAAGACGCCATGTGAGCCATTGCCTGTAGCTCAGGAAGGTGGAAGCAGGAAGGCACCATCATCAAAGGCAGCGACCATGGCACACATCCATACATCATGAGGTCCTGGGATGCAGTTCACATGTGAAGTATTAAAAAATTGTGGTGATGGTTAAGGGGGAGGGCAAACTGGCCTATAGTCTGGAATGACCCAGCAAGGGAACATGGCTTTTCTTCTGCTATATGCTGAGCTTTAGTGACCGTATAACACTAGCAGCAGTTAATAAGAGAAACATCATGATAGTTTTGTTAATATTTTTTGTACAGGGAATTCAGTAAACTCTAGTCAGTTCTCAGGAAACAGGCAGAGAGTCCATGTCTCATGGGAAAAAAAAATTATTGGGAAACTGTTTTGACCAGTTACCTATAGCCCTGGAATCTCAGATGGAGAGTTACTTTTCAAAAGTGCTTTTGACAACTGTTTTCTCCCCAGTGTAAAAAAACATGCTGAAAATGGTGGCGTATATGTCATTTTTGCCTTTGGGGATTCATTACAACTCAGCTTACACTTCCTGCTGCAGATTCCTTCAGTGGTAAGCCAGTTGCTGACAAAGGCCTTAGTGGGATCTCACGAGGTTTACAGGCATTTGCAAACCTATAGAAATTAGAGACACAAAGAAAGAAAAAGCTTGTAGTCCTTCCCTAGGGAGAAATGCAGTATTGTTCCTCTCCACTGCTTTGTACAGCTGAGATTTTTATTGTTCATTCATTTGCGAAGAGACACATGTACTTTCCCATGAGGCCAGAAAGAATCCACAAAGCTCCTCACTATATACACCTTTCAAAAAAGTCCATGTTCGTACGCTTCCACAAGACCTCAGCAGGGGTCTTTCTGAAGTCTCATGCAAAATTCAAAATTATATTTAGCTACAAGATTGTTCCACTACAATGTACTTCTAGATTTCAACCAGTCGATGATAAAGGTGCAGGTGCGGAACTTGGAGGGTTAGGCTTGGTCTTCATCGTTGCCCAGATTTTCTGCCTGACCAGGAATAAGTTCCAATCTTAAGCTTTTTAATTTTTAAATTCAGATGATGATACTGCTGAATCACATGCAAGTGCTCTGCAACCATGTTACAGGAATGGGCACAAATTTGGAGCATCTCTTACTGGTTCCATTCCTATCCCATCATATCATATTTTATCATATCATATCTTACCCAGTCCTACCCCATCCTAATTGCAAGGCTGTCCTTCCTTTCCAGATGACTGAATATGTCAATGCCCAGTTCACTATCAGTAAGCATTACATCGTCTTTAGCGCTGTGGAATGTACAGTTGCTTTTAAACTTACGGTATAAATCCCTTGGGAAGCTTATGCCATGACTGCCAAAAAAAGGGTTTGCAGTGAAGGAGTCATTCGGCTGTTCCAGCCCAGAGCCTGGGATGTGAGTTCAAGCTTGCTGCACACCTTCCATGTAAACGTGCTTCTGGCTGCAAAGGGGGAGGAGGAGCTGAAGGCAGGACGAGATGGCAGGCTGTCACTCCCTTGAAGTACCTCTAACTCCCTGCAAAACTCAGGGCATATTAAGTCTCATATTATAGGAAAAATAAGAAGAATACATACTGGTTAAAACATGATCTTAAAGGTCCCTTCCAGCCTAGACAATTCTATGATTCTATGACCCTAACATATAAATAGCTTATAATGCCAGCTAAATAATTTATTCTAATTAATGTTCTATATGGCTAGAGTGTATTTTTAAATTTCTTTTATTATCTGAAAAATTTAAACAGTCTTCAGTTGTCCTACTGAATTTAAAACCAGATGCTTGCCAATATATGTACAATTTTTCAAAGAGTCTAAGTGTTAGTGAACTTTTATCAATGAAACAAGTTAGGAAAATACATTATTTGGTCGATGTACTCTAGACAGATAGTGAGAGATAGCTACATAGATATTTAAAGCAAGGAAGGGCTATTCTGATCAAGTAGTCCAACTTTATGCATATCTGGAAGCACAGAATTTCACCTGATAATCCCTAAAGCAGAGGGAATTATTTTTTCCTTACTATATTAGCAAACATTATTAGGCCTAAGAACCTCTGGTAGAATTTGTGCATATTTTTATGAAAGACTTTGCATCTCAATTTAAAGATGGTTTAAAGATGAGGCTCGCTTCCCCGGTGCCAGCCCATCACGCTGCTTCAGGCGAGCAGCCAGCAGGGCAGTGCACTCCGCGGGATAATTAGCACAAAATGCGCTGCTGCTTTCTCTCAGGTGCCACATCTTTAAGTGGAGGAGCCTCTTCTGGAAGGTCAAAACCAGGCAGAAACGTGCCCTCTTTTCTTTGTCTCTCTTGCCTCTTTCCTTTCTCTAAAGCGCCATTGATGTGAAAATGCAATTTTTCTTTGTTCGCTGCACTCGAAGTGCCCGTTGTATCATAGCCCTCGTGCCACTCCGGGCACTTCACTTAAAAGCCCTCCGTCGTTCCTCCGGCGCGGCTTCCCGCAGTCCCCGCAAACCCACAGCGACAGGGGAAACCTCTTCAGGTAACGGCAGGGTCCTCTGCCGCTCTCCGGCCGCGCCGCTGTGCGGGGGACCGGACACAGAAGCATTTTTCTGCACCGCTGATGCCGCGTGAGGCCACATCTGGAGTGCCAGCCGCAGCGTGCGGCCCCCGGGGCCGGGCTGGGGGCACCTCGCTTGCCAAGGCTGGCTTAGTGGCAGATGATGAGCTAACCAAGCTTCAGCAACGCTAAATTAGATTTTGGGGCATTTTAAGTAAGGAAGTAAGGTGACACGCGGTCGCGCTTTGGGGGAGGGGAGGAAAAAGAAAATGATTAAACGATTCCAGGTTAGCAATAGAAATCGGCAAATTAAAAGTGTGGCTTCAAAATGCCACTTTGTACGCTGCATGCAGGACGCCGTGTCCTGCTCTCCCATCCGTTTTATAGTACAGTAATGCCATTGACTTCGCTGTAGTTTTTCCTGATTTACACTGGTCTGAGGTAAACACAAAGCCCAGTGTCTTTCCAAGTCATCCGTCTCTGTTCGTGGAGAACTACTTGTGAGAGAAAGAGCTCAGCCATGCGTAAGGGCAAGTCATAATCTGACTGTAAGATCTGCAGTGGCACCTTGTATTATTAGCTCCTGAGTAGCCTGTTTTATAGCACAAATGAACTGAAACATACCTTCTTTTTTTTTTTTTTTCTCAGCTTTAGAGGAAGTTTTCTTTTTAAAGCAGACCAAACTATGTCTATAATCTAGCATACTACTTTTTCTATTTCGCTCATATTTTCACTCTGTATGAAAACTTGTGCTGTCCTGGTATATTTTCTGCAGTGAATCTGGACTGTGCCTGTTAAAACTGGAAAATACATTCCAAAGATGTGAAAGACACTGTTTCCAGAGACCTTGGTTTTATTCCCTTCCCAAGGTCCTGAGGCAGGTTACAGCCTTCGCTGTCTGCAAGATCTACTATAAAAGTTGTGAGCTCTTTAAGACAGGATCTGGTTTTACTGAATCACATTTTCTCCCTTGCTGTGTTTCTTTTGCTTCCATTTGCAAACATGGAAGGAATATAAAATTATATATCTTGGGTATGTGCTATTCCAAATTGATGCTGTCTTAGGATGCACTCAAGAATAAAGCTTTTACTGCTGTACACAGTGCGTGTACAAAGCTGCACCAAAAAAAAAGATATTACAATGATTTAGGTTTCTTTATTATGCTAGTATACTTTGGGTTGAGTAATGAGCTGAAAAAAGATATTATGTATTATTTTATTTTAATTCAAATGAGTTTTCATAAATCCACCCTCAGAAAAGATAGAAAAATATAGAAATCCTCCAGTATCATCTCAGTGGCCTATGAAAAGCTTTAGATTCTATTTTTCTTCATTTGGAAATTTCTGGTAAAGAGGACGATCTGCTTATTTATTGTACACAGTAATTGCACAGCCATTTCTAATATCTGGGATTAGGAATTTCTCAGGTTGCTCCATTCTTGCTGCACAGACCAAATGGTAAACTCTATTGGCCACGTATTTTTGCTCTCTTTCTCCTGGATCTCTGAGCTGTGCAATGTATCCTTTCCAACTTTTACTCCTTGCCGTTGACATGGCCCTGCTTCCCCTTGCTGCAGACACCAGTGCCAGGAGTTTCCACCTTGTATCTTGAATGCCTGTGGTTTCCTATGAGTAGTAGTAACCTCCCAATTTCTTCCTTTACAAAGTGTCCTTTTCCTCACTCTGTACTCACCCAGCGTTCATAACTGACAGTACTCCAGGGCAGTGACTTCTTGGCTTGTCTTATCCATGCTTTGGTACCTTTCTTCTGAGTTATAATCATCATATACATGATTAAATATATAGAGCTGTATAGAAATTTCATGAGAGAATAGACTTTATACAGTTAATTTATCCTTATGCATTAATTTTGCAATTCAGTCTCTGAAGGTAATTTCATGCCGTTGCATGTACCATTTTCATTGGAAAGCTGTACTAATAGTTGTGGTATCCACCTTTTGACCAACCGATCTGAGTTATGGATTTAAAGATTGCGACGCTACAATGTCAACTCAGTTTTCACAAAGTTTTTTCTTTCGTTGGGAACCTTTGGGAATATCAATAACTTTTTGGATTTTGCCTTGTAATTCTTTTCTGTTAGAAGATATAAGCCAAGCTATATCCCAGAGAGACGGAGCAAAATTAAGCCTCAGACTGATACACAAAGTAGATAACACTGCGATGGGATACAGCACTGGGGTTCAGCTCACCTTCCATGGTTCTGGATTATTGCAGGTGTTAGTTTATAATGTCTCTCATTTTTCTTTTCAGAAATTTTCTTTCTTTAAAAAAAATTTATAATAAAACATAGCAAAATATTCTGACTATTCAATAATAGATATTTCAAATTGAATATCAGCAGTCCTTCCTGAATGACTCCCTGATTTTTACATGTACTAAATTTCTTTAGATTCTGGAGTTAGAAAATGCTCAGAATTTTAGAGAATGTAGAAAGACATGAAGGTGCCTCCCTTTAAGTGCTTATTTTGAAAAATGTGGTCATGAAACATAAATATTGGTCACAGATCCAGTACAGAAAACGTACCGCTATTACTCTCTTTCCTTTCCTGGCTTTAGATCAGGCCCTACATTTCTCTTTGTGTGCAGCCTGACAGAGAGTTGTAATGGTAAGACTAATTATAATAATAGATGCAATAGTAGCTTTTCAGCACTGGATGGATTTTTCAGTAACTTATTGAGGTCACTAATTCCTTTCATGCAGGCTATGAATAGAAGTGATTTTCCAACACTAACCTAGAAGAAAAATAGTCTGTGATCTGTTATCAATTCATAAATCTGCGTTTCCAGTTCTTGCAAAGTGACTGATAGTCTATTTTAAAAAAAAAAAGTATACTGCATACAGAATCAAAGGTGGAGATTATATTTATACTTCATAATAGCACTTTCTGTACACTAAAAGTAGTACTAATGATTCCTCTGTTATAAATTCCAGCTACATAAATTACAAAGGTATGTGTTTTGTTTTAAACAAATTATGCACACAAGAAGACTCTAATCAGAGTGCATTAGCCTTTTAAAAATCAAAATTAGTGGTACTACAGAGTTCTGAAACCTTGATTCTCCTGACAGCTTCTCCAGTGTCAGCCTGTAGTTTATTGGTATTTTGGAGTAGCTGGAGCTGACCGTGTCTGTTTGAGTTGGGTGCTGCCATTGGGTGTGCTAGAGGACAGAAGTACGTACACATGATTTTGATACGTGTACAACAGTTACCTGAAGGGACCAGAAGTCTGATGTAAGGATTGCATATAAGAACAAGTGCCTAGCCCTGACGGCCAGTGGGACTGCTCCTGGGAGCACAACACGAAGATTTAGGAGAAGCAACTGGCAAGGTGCCAACTTGACTCCTGCACCCTACCATACATTGGCCAGATTTTCTGTGCTCTTCAATGTTCAAAAAAGAAATCCTAAGATGTATTTTATCTGCTTTGATGGTGATGACTGACTGGGCAAGGCATTCCAAACTGAAGGGCTTTATGGATGAGGAAAAGGTCTTTCTTGTAAATCTAGACAAGTGTCTCAATACTTATTTGATTTCAGAGATTTCACTGGAAGCTAGCTTAGAATAGAAAAAAATGAGACAAGAAATAAAAATATTAGCAAGCATACTTATAACATTAGCATTCATATCTGTAATGTTTCTCCACAGGATTCTCTAGCATCTGTTAAAAGTAAGATTTCATTTGGTGGAAAGGAGGTTCTCCCCCCTCTGCTCTCTGGTGACCATTGCTCTTAGGTCACTACTGTCTGTGGCAGGAATAAAGAGTATTGTAGTAATATTACAACTTTTTTATAGCAGTAAGGACTATATACAATTATGGAGGGAAATGTAGGCTATTAGCATGTGGGTTCAGATCAGTGTGTCTAAACTGCTTTTTGAAGAGCATCTTAAGACCATGGTTAGGACTGGTTGCGCTGTCCATCCAGATAACCAGGCAGGCTCTTGATGCAGGTACAGACTGTCCTTAGAAGAAAATGTGCTTGGGCATTGCCAGGAGGAAAATGTGGCATCAGGATATTTTTTTTAGGTGTCTTAGTGTGCTGCCAGAGCACAGTGCCATATGCAGACAGAGCAGTAAATGATGCTATAATCCTCTCCTCTTCATACAAGTTCTTGAAAGACCAAGTATTAAAGTCACAACATGTATTCACTGAATGCCACTTTAAATTCTATCTTTAAAAGGCAACTTGCAAAATTTTTTTAATAGAAAGAAACTTACTGCAATTTATTTTTAATAATCAGTAAATCTAAAATTCAGGCTTAACCTCTGTGATGCACATATTATTGTACTGCCTGTGTTCTGAACACAGGCACACATCCTTTTTAGTGAGACACTAAAAATAGCCATGGCTGTAATGTATGTCATGAGTCATAAATCAATAAGAATGTTCTGCATGACAGTCTATTGATTTAGTGCAATTAAAGTAAAACATCTATTTCGGACTTCTTGAGTGTGTGAAAAGGGTAGCAATTTTGTCAATGGATTGTATTTTGGATGTAGGGTTTTTTCAGTGATAGTCTGGTTATTTTAAAGAAGGATATTCTTTATTTTGCATGTTTGCCTGTCTTAAGAAATTAAGGAGATCTGGGAGAAGCTAGGCACTAAGGAGAAGTGTTTACTCAACTACATTTTTTTAAAGAGGATGACTAATAATTTCTTCATTTAAAGTGCAAACATAACAGGTTTTTTAAGTGCAAGGCATCAGTGATAAAAGTATTATCTGTACTAGTGTTTACAGTCTCAATGTACAACTCAGATGTGACAGCACAGATGAGTTTGTAAATGTATTAATCTAACTTCTTGTTTTGAAAAAAGTGAGAGGAGCCACTGACACCATGTGGAAAACTTGGAAAGTGCCTTGTTAAAAAATAGTTTCCAACTTGATAGCTTGTTACAACGCTTTCTTTCTGATTCATCTACTGTTAATAGGACAGGGTGAAGAGGGAATGGTACTCCATGAGATTGCAGACCCTTAAAGGTGGAAAGGCTGTTACTTGTGGTTAAAGCCACGTCTGCCACAAAAGACCATGGAACAGGGAGGGCTGGGTTGGATTGAAAGAACTCATGTCAACAAACTTGTACTGTCTGGTCCACAGGCCTGAGAGTAACAGGAGGTCGTAACAGCCGAATAGTGTGTTGAGGAAAAAAGGTGGACAGAAAGATAATGACTGTATCTGCATGTATTATGTGTCTGATCATTATAGCTAACATGGGCTATCTCGTTGTGGGTCAGGTCCCCAGATTTATGGCCAGAACTCTGTAAATACAGACAAAATATGTTCCTTATCTTTTGTGGAGTGGAAAAAAAACACCGGTATCATCTTTCTTTCTTGGTACCTCTTTTTCTGTCTAATAATAATGTTTCTGAGAATAAATCTTCTTCCTCACCTAACTTCATGGCGATGTTTAGACCATCACATTATGTAGAACAGGACTTAGTACTACCTTCAGAAAGAAAATATTAGATGGCAACTGAATGACAGGCAAGCTACAGGAGGGAAGGAGATTCCTCCAGAATTAAACCTATTTTCACTCAATATTCCTAGAGATAGAAACATCCCTAATAATGTACTAGGTGAGGCAAGAAGCAAAGATGCTCAGAGAAAATGACTCACAGACTTTGTTGTCTCTAAATAGAATGGTTTTGAAAGCACAGAAACAGTAACAGCTTCCTAATGGTCTCAAGTAAAATGTTCACCATAGCTGTCATAAATAAAACTTTTGTTACTTCTCATTCTGAAGGATATGTTTAACAGATTAATGATGTATCATTCCTTTTCGTGACAAAAACATTTGAGTGGATTTTTGAAAGATTTGTTGAGACATTCAATTCAGCTGCAAAAGGAAAAGCTGCATTAAAAATTCTTTGACTTCATTCAACTTTTTCTTCAGTGAATTGTTTCTGTTTTTCTCCAGTGTACATGATGTGTCCTTTAAAACTAGATATTCTTTCATTTTCTGTGCAATAATTTAAATTGTCTGCTTTCATTATTGAACTAATTCATAATTAAGTGTGATCCATTAGGGTCTTCTATGGGGCTATAATTAGCAAGTCTGAATTGTTTCATACTTTTAATGCAATTTTTGCTTATTATATCCCTATGGTGTCCTATGTTTTATTTAGAATAATGAAGTCCCTTGAAGAAAGTGTGCAATTAATAAAATATATTATGAAGCACAAAACATACCCACAGATGTGTTGACCCATTCTCATAATTTCCAGTTTATTTTTCAATAAGTTGCTTCTTAAAGGGAAATTGAATTGTTACAACACAGCGTTATTTAAATGAAAATGCTCCTTAATGACGGAACCTGATAACTTTTATGAAGACAAACTGAGAAATAATTTGTCATTTAGGTCAACATTTCACAAGTAGGCCAGCAGAAGCTAATGATAAGAAGTGGTTATACACTTATAATATGCAATCAGACATTTAATAGTGCCACACAGATGTTCAGTATCTTATGTGAGACCAGTGAACAGTCTCTGTGTGATCTTAAAGTCTAATCAATCTCAATTGATTTCAGTGCTTATTTCTATGCAATGTATCTACTACTTATTTAATATGAGTTCTATCAGTCTGTTAGTGCTCGGGTTCCTATAGCATAAAATCATCTGTAGTCATCTCAATAAGCTTGGGGTTGAAGGAGCTCTGTGATAAAGTACATCTTGTGTTTTAAAGTGTATTTTTGTGTAACAGCAATGCAAGTTCTGATAGACTAATGTTACAACATTGTGACATTCACACTATTTTCAGTGAGCCTGTTTTGTTCCCATTTGGATTTTTTGAAGAATGCCTACACCTAATCAGATCACTATTTAAAGACTTAAGAAGTTCTCACAGGTCCAGAAGCCCATCTGTTTGTGGGCAACTGCAGAACCAGGGCCCTGTTGAACAAACCAAGGGCTTATATGAACGAGGTCCTTCTTTTATAAAATATTGTATTCACCTTAACAAACTGAGAATTTTAAAACTGCGTCCATTCGTGGCACTTAGAGTTGAAGACACTAAGGAGGAGGTCATCTTTGTATTGCTGCATAGAATTCTTATTTATAAATGTTTTGGTATATTATCTGCTCTACATTTACTCTACATTTACATCTACCTTTTTAGCAAGCTTTATTTTTTTTCTAGAATATTACATCTTGTCAGCCTGACTTTCAAATCATGATCAACTTTTCATTTTTCCAGCAGGTTTTAACTTACATATTGTATTTGTAGCTCTGTTAAAATATAAATTCAAGGTGAATTGGGAAACAATACTGCAGCAGTTGTCGAGTCCTTGTGGCATTAGAAGCATTTCCTCTGTAACTTGTAAGATATGGGTATTCTAATAACCTATATAAGCACCTCAATAATGCCATTAAATGACTCAGAGTTTTGTTGGTTATTATCTGCCCAAGTTTGCCAGACAAGATCTACTTGGAGACGTACTACTTATGTCTCCTTATCACTGCTACGTAAGGAGCTAGTCATCAGTCCTCGGGGGTTATTTGGGGAACTTTGGCTTTTATTAGAGGAGGAAACAAAAATGTGAGCAGGCTACCAAATGCTATGACTACACAGAGAATTCTATGTGGTATTATGAAAAAATATAGGCTGGATCACTCCAGGGCCTTAGCTCCTGTACCATAACTTAATATTTAAGATATTCTGACTTGTATATTGGAGAAAGTAAAATAGCCTTAACTATTTTAAAAAAACACAGCTTTTTCCTTTTCCTACTTCAGTTGAAACAGCATGTTATGACACATTAAGTGACTTTAAAAAGCCTCAGGCAAAGGGTATGAAAGAGGTTCCACTTACTACCAATATTACTTCCATCTAAAAATATCTGATTAAACGGTAGGCGGATAGGGTTTGGAGGACACTGACAATTTTCCTGTCAGTTGCATGGTTATAATTAAGGGAAGATTCATACAAGTTTGTGCAGAAGACAGGACTCTTCAAATCAACCAGTGACATAAACCTTCCCTGTAACCTTTTACCAACTGCCTTTCAACTTTCCGGCAGAAACCCTTTCCCACATCCCCATTGCATGTTCCAAGCTCCGCTGTCCCCTTTTTCAGGTGTCTATAAAGTAAGACTTGGTGTTTTCTTTCTTGTATGCTTCTTAGCTGCCTGTTTTGGACTGAAAAGGAAGTTTAACTCCTTTAGTTCCTTTTACCCCACAGCTGCTTTCTCTTCAACAGCTCGAATCATGACCTATAGGAGTGTCTCCACCTCCATTTCTTTTGGATTGGGCACACCAAATTTCCAGCCTCCTTCCTCCCATGATGTGTTCTAAGACACACATGAAAAGAGCAGTTACCTGACATTGCTGGAGCAGAGTGTATCAGTCTACTGAGGAAGCCAAGGTAGCCTGCCCTGCCTCTAAATCCATTACAAACCTTGAATCTTCAGCTGGAAACAACCAGGTGGTTGTTTAGGTTGTTTAGACCAAGATTTGACACCTGGACTGGCTCTGGTCAACAAGTAGTGTCTTGGTGGCACATGGAGCTGTGAAGCTTGTGTTACCCAGATTCCAGCTACCTAAATTCCTCCAAAGCTTCCTGCATCTTTGTTGATATGCACAGTTGAGAAATATTATATCCTTACCTGAATTTTAGATATACCCTGGCTTTAGGCCATTCTGGGTTTTAATGCATTGTTCTGTATGTCAGCGCTGATAGAACACTTCCAAAGATAAACACATCTGTACAGGTTCTGTAGCCCAAATAAGTTCTTGGAAAATTGGCATTAAAGATGAAGAGCACTGAGGAAGGAGCTAACTCTTTGTCATGCTATTATTGGAGCTGGACATTGATATCAAGTTTCTTTTCTTCATACTGAATCTAAAAAAGGCATTTGCAAATAAAAGTAGGAAAATTGCAGTAGGAAAACATGCTGAAAAGGTTGCTGCACATCTGCTTTCACTAATGACTGATTTCAATAATTAGCAGCAAACATACAGATCTATATTTGTGCCTACAGATATCGTGTTTAACCAAGTATTAATTAATTAAAAACAAATGTGATTATTCATATTGACTTTTGGCAATATTCTCCTTAATGTGTTGGTACCAAATGAGTCAAATCTGAAATGGGAATGGAAATTCTAAGACTTCTTTATTCTAATGAACTTCATTTAATTATTTTGAAACCACTATTACAAAAATGTTGAGACATTGGAAAAACTGAGTTTGAGCAGGGATAAACACAGCTGAAATCAGGGCCCAATTTAATATTCCTGCATACAGGCTGAGGTGTTTGAAAATGTAGGTTTGTGTTTAAATACTGCCGAATATGTTATAAACTGATAAGGCTTACAAGTCCCATGTTGAAATTATTATTAATTATTGAAAATTATGGCTTGGAATCCTGTAATTCTTGGAAATGCTTGTAAATCTTGGAAAATACCTTTTCTTTATGGGTTTCTTTTAAGAGTGGCCATTGTATATGCAGTGAGACCTGAGCCTGCTGGTACTTCATGTCAGTAGCTCAGCTGAGATGAGCAGGATGGCTCAAGTGCACAGTTTAAGCTTCTCCAAGTAGGATTTCAGGGAAGGGTTGTTTGCCAGGTTTGTGCATTCCCAGGTAATCCGGCAGCTGATGTTTGATACACAACTGCGTTTGTGCTGATGTAGTGAGAGCAAGCACTACCGAGTTTATGCTGGTTTTAAGAAAGGTTAGACTTTCAGGAAGATACCTGGGCAGCCAATGCCCAATGCCTGATCTGGGAAAAAAAAGAGTCTTCCATTAGAATTTAACCCATCAAAAACATTTGGGCACGTTTGAAATGGCAATGTGTGTTAATACAGAATCAGCGCTTTGTGTCTTATGATTTTGACATTTTTGATCTGGTACTAAGAACCCTAAAGCTGGATTTACTTTATCACTGAACCTCATCTGGGAGTCAGCTGAATCATACACATGGAACTTTTCTGTTTGAAAGCCCAGAGAAAGACACTGATACCTGGTTTTTTTTCCTTCTTGCAATGCCACCATCTTTTATTTTCTGATAGCTAATGTAAACATATTTACACAGTAAGTAAAGAAATTTATAGAAGCTCTATTTATCGTATATTAAATTGAACTCCTATTTATCCAATAGACTAGAATTGTTGCAAATCATTCCAGTCCATTGGATAAGTACATAATTACATATTTAAGAGAGAGAGATAAACATATAGTAGAGGTATCACTGAGGAAGATCTTTAGCTGCTGTAAATTGTTACATATTCCTTTAGAGTACATTTCTAGTAGCTTAAGTTTTAATCAATATTATGCATGTATTTATGGTCTATACTATTATAATATTTACATTAAATGAACAATAATGCTATTAAGGCAAGTACTAAAGAGGAAATTATCTTTAATTTTATTGTGTGAAGGGCAGCTTTTTACCTGTACTTAATAGTATTGATTTTAGTGAAAATATATATTAATTCAATTACTCTTTTCCTTAAATGTATGTCAGAACTGGGTTTTAGATGCAACCTAAAGGAAAGCTTGTGTAGGCTGTGTGAAAAGCAATTTTTTTATCTCGAATTTTGTAATTTTGACAATTTTGAGTTTAGAAATCACCCTTCTTTCCTCCCCATGTGTGTTTATTATGCAAAAATAATGGGCTGCAGCTAATCACATTAATTCTTAATAGAGTTAAGAGGACTTAGTGAGTCAAGTTACTCATTCTTGAATATGATACTCATTAAACATGAAATCCAACAAAGTTAAAATAGACATTGCTGACCATAGGTGAGATATACCCATGAGCCAGAGTCTTGCAAATCCTTGTTCTCCTTGTGGATTCTTTTTCTGGGATCTTGAGGCAGCTTGTGTTACCGACCATGACATGCAGTTGTTAGAATCTGAAATGAGATGAGTTAATGGCATTGCATTATCTCCTGATGACAAATCCATTAGCATATGCCACCACCCTCACTTATAATTCAAGTCCCTGCTTGTTTGGTGCTCATTGCAAGGGAAAATCTGCAACGTTTTATATTTCCATTTCTTTGCAAATGTTTTGTACTGCTTTATAAGGCTGAGGAATGCATTCAAATGAGGGACTAATTTGTGTGTTCTAATGGCTATACATAGATTTGCTGTCTTAAATTATTTAAAATCTTCTTTGTCAATTGGAATGACCTACCGTATATAATTCATATTTGTTGTATTAATTATGAATTGCATGGGTTTTTTTACTCTACTAACATGAAAAATTCAAATAACCATTCTATACTTTTTTTTAATAATCTGCTTTACAGAAAGTGTATGAAGTATATAGAGGCAAGTTTTCATTGTATTTCACCCTGGGTGAAAGATTTGGGACTGCAGGAAGAAGTCTTAGTGGTCCCTGATGTTACGGACCCTCCTGGGATGTGGGGGGGAGGCCAGGGAGCACTGCAGAGTGTGTGAAGAGCACTGAATTCCTTAGGATGGGATGGGTTGGATGAAGTTGGCCCTTCAGGGTGGTGTCATTTATTGAAATCGCTGCTCAAACACAGGGCAGCACTGAGCTGGGAAGTAACACGATGGTTGGCAGACACCTTAACCTGCCTAGCTGCTGGGTTTTAATTCTGTTCTTTACCTCCTGAACTCAATGCAATAAGCATGAAAGATTTGTACTAAGAATTAGGAAAGAGAGATTTGTCTGACTTTGGTGAGGCGAGGGGCCAGCAGTGAGGGAGGGCAGGAAACACGTTCAATGCATAATAGTTGGAAAAAAAGCAAAGGGAAGATAAAGTGGGAGAAATGAAGACAGAAATGGATGGATAATTGTCCTGGGTGGAGGCAATAATGAAACACTGATCTTTTGAACTGAAGATCAGGAATTTGTAAGAAGCCACAGGTGGGGAAGAAGTTATTATGGTCAGAGAGTCAGTTAAAGAGGGGGTAACTGTAACAACTTAGGAGCAGGTAATAATGCAATTGTCAGAATATCAGTCAGTGATAGTCTAACAATGATTATATAAAACTGCATTTAATTTATAAAAATAAAAATTAAAACAGGTTGAATAGTAGAATTAACAAAGAATACCTTAAAATTAACGGTCTCTTCATAACCAGTCATTTAGTTTTTAACTTAACCTGCTTTGGAGTCTACAAATGAAATAGTATGTCCTATATTCACCCTACCTAGCTTTGAGCATTTAACTGATGCATTAAGTTAGATCAAATACCAAATTTGGGAATTAATTGGTATTTAGTAAAGCAGTGATCCTCTAGGAAGTG
>JAOXJM010000001.1:12935616-12951052 GCA_026413425.1 Tringa solitaria
ATCCAAGAAATGAAAGCCTTAGCAGGAAGAATTCACCCTCCCAGCATATGTGCTTCGTTATATTGTCTTCATATGTATTCATATTGTATAAATGCATGTTTTCATTATATGAATTCTTACAGAGTGTTTCCTTTTTTATAAGATTTATTGCTCAGGCTATGGCCCCATCTATTTTAAATGTCTACCAGCATGGAAGATATTCAGCTAATTTAACCATCATCAGCTGCCAAATTCCAATTTACACAACTTCAAAATTTAGCACATGCAATTCAAGTTCTTTCCCTCCCCAGTAAAGGCCTTCAGGAGAGAGAATACAGCAGTGGTGACATTTCATTAATTATTATTATTCACCCATTGTTCCTTGTGTTATTCTTTTATGCTTTTCTTTTTCCCTCTAGTTCTCTTTCTCTCATTTTACAATAGGAACTGATGAGGACTCTCCATTATAGGGAATCATGGCATAGTTTTGTCAGGGTTGACCATGCAGCGTTTAAATTAATTGTCAATTGTTAATGATCTGCCTTGTCTCAGTTGAGTTAAAGCAATCTGCACTGCTCAGTGTCATTATAAAGGGCAAACACAGCACCATAATTGCAAGAGAAAATACAAAAAAAATGCAGGATGGCTTTAGACTGCAGACATAAAGGCAGCTTTCTCTGTCTCCACTCTTATATCTTCAAGTGTTTAAATCTCTCATTGTTTAATTTTGACCATTGGACCATAGGGTTTTGTTGTGGGTTTGTTTTTTTTTTTTTAAACTTGTTCTTTGTAGGCTGTTTTCATTAAATTTACAATTTTCTTCTTACAAGTTCAAGATATTAGCTGCTTAGGAAATAACTTGTTATTGAATATTCTTCAGATAGACAATGAATAATTAGTCTTCCCTGGAAGTACTTAACAAAGAAAGAAAACCCTCACTGCCACCTTTTTATGTACAGGGTGACCAAGGCAGAAAGGTGAATGATTTCCTGCTGCTTCCATATTTCCAGGCTGGGAACTCATACACAGGACCTAAGTAACATTTAACTGCCATAAACTTTGAAAATTTTCTGAAGAAATCTGATATTCTTCTAATTCCATGTGAAATAGGTTTATGTACCCTCAGCCTTGCATGGTTCTGAGCAAACTCTTCATTCACTGACTTTGGTAGCTGAGAGCACTCAGCATTTATTAGATGAAATCCTTTCTAATTATAAATGGGGGATGAGTCAGGCTGTTCCAGTCATGATAAATGAACCTGATTAAACATTTTGTGTCAAATATAGCACAGTGGAAAGGAAAGTTAAGAGTAAGTGGATTGAAGGGCTGCATAATTACCAGGAATGGTGCTCATTCACTTTGGGGAGGTAGTGCTGTGCAATGGCGTCAACGCTCTAATGTTAGGAAGAGAATTACAAAAATGGTACCAGCTCGGTTCTCCACTGGAAATCAGCCTGGCAGCGTGCGTATTTAGCTTTTTGGCCTCCAGATTCCCTCTGAGCTTTGTGTGGTTTTGCTGTACATGCCTCAAACTTTAAAGGCGAAATGAATGACTCCTGGTGACCTGCTCAGACCCCGGCTGGAGGGTTCATGAATCTTCTGCTAGAATTGCCGGCCAGGTGCTAACACAGGCTTCTGAGGAAAAGCCATCTGGGTCAGATAAATAAAAAAAAAGGAAATTATTAATAATTGAAAGAATTTGAATCTGTTCTCTAAAATGCCATATATACAATATATTTTAATTGATTCTGAATCTTAAATGTCTAATTTTATTATTGTGAATGGTTGTAAAAGCAATTTTTTTTTTAATCTGATGAATATCTACTTACATTTCTATCTGTGAATGGCTATTTTATAGCATTTCTCTTGATTAAGAAAGTCACATTGTTTGCTTTTAAGCTTTCCAGGGAGTTCTGATATACTGGCAAATACGGAGAAGAGGAGAGTACGTTTTACTGTTTTGTAGGGATTTAATAAATATAAGATTTTTCTGTTGCATAGAATAAGATTTTCAGAGCTGTTGGAAAATGTTTGCTGCCCAGGACTGGAGTTCTGATGCCTTGCTGGGATTGTTTGCTGTAAGATTTTTTGCCGTAGCCACATTGCGAGTTTCAATATGCAACATATTTTTAGTATGGCCACCAGGGGAAAACTGCAAAGCTGGCGATTAGCATCTCCCATGTTTCAGATGAAATATCAATAGCGCAAAAATCTGCAATCCCACAAGGACTCATCCATGAGCTTGACTCTGCATACACCATTAAAGTATTGAGGCTGTGCGAGGGCTGCAGAATCAAGCATTTTTGTCAGGATCAGGCATGGAAGAATGCAATGAATATGTGAGAGCCTTTGACATTTAGCCACTCTCTAGCATCCTCTTGGCCTTACTGCTTGAGAAACCAGGATAAATTGAGTTGCGTCACGAAGGAGAAAATGCAGTATATGCTGTGCTTTGTGACAGCATGCTTTTCAGTAGGGCTTGCTTTGGAGAGCAGATTGTGCTGCAGGGTATCCTTCATCAGCAGCAGAGGATTCCCTGCCCATCCTCTAGCCTTGTCTACCTCCAGAGCTTCACATCCCTGCACAGCTCATCAGCAGGCTGGTGGGATCTCTTAACAGGAGAGGGGCCATACAACGGCAAGCCTGGGAGATGGCAAATGATGAGATGTGTCATAAATACTGCCTGTGTTATGACAGGACTGGAATACAAGTAAAGGAATAATGGTTTTCTTCACTGATCACTTCTCACTTTCCAACATGAGCTTCATGGCACACCTGAATGCATCGGGCCATAAATATTATCTGTGACCATTAAAACATTCAGTCTTTTTTCTAAGGTAGCCACAGTGCTTGTCTTTTATCTGTCATGGTCACTCCAGCCATCAGTGGAAAACTTGTGTTCCAAAGCACAGCTGAATTTCTGAGAAGAAATATAAATTTCTTGTCAAAATTCTATCATGAAAACTAGGGTACGGCAAATCTCACTGTTTTTCAATTTTTAAAAATATCTCATTTTTTTAGTTCTTTTGTTTTGCATGTGGAGTTCTTGGGGTGTCCAGTAAAAACATTTCTCCTGTAGTTTATTAAAATCTCTCAAACTCAGTAAGTTACGAACAAATAGGATTGAAAACATCAAGCATGGTTTGTACTGCAGGACTAATTTGTCTTAATTTTAATGAGAAGCAATGTGATACAAGGATATAGAATCTTTGATTACTCTTTAAAATATTCCATTTTGACCTCCTGATCACATTTCAAGGACACATTTTTTTAATGATGCCCATTCCACTAAAGAATTTCAACGACTTTGTGTACTCTGCAAATTTATCATATAACATAGACGAATATACTCTTAGAAGGATATATGTACCAGATCATTTAAAGATTTTTCAGTTAGTTTAGAATGCAACAAAAAAAGCTTGCTTGTTTCTCCATCTCCAAGGATGCTGCTTTAAGAGAAATGAAATAATTCAGTTGGACATGTATGAATATTTTGAGTTCAGAAAATATAGACAGTAATCAGTAAAGCAAATTTGATATAATGCTTTCTTCAGATTTAAACAGTGGTCTTTTTTTCAGTTCTATTCACAAAACTCTTGGATGAGCAGAATGTCAGTGTGCTGTGATGTAAACTTGTCACAAGAGGTACTGCCATCACATCCTATTTAACTACTGAATGTGTTATCAAAAACTAATTATTTCTTCTTCTTCATTAGTTTTGATGATATTTTATTTGATTTAATGCAGATAAAGTCACCCAGAGGTTGAGAATTTAAAGATTACATTTCTTTGTAGATATAATTTAATCAAGATGCATAGTATAGAATGTTCAGTTCCCTTTGCTATCTTATAATTTTTTGTCCAAAACAATGAGAATGATCTTCTAGCCATTGCAGTCCACTGTAATTCAAGACCCTGATCACCTTTGCTGTATGTTTCTTCTATGAAAACAGCTAGGCAATTCTGGGCTTTTCTTCCCGTGCACCACTTTGGTTTGTCTCAGGTTTATGTCTTCCTGGATTTAGGTCCTGAGTTCTCCAAAAAGTGAGAGTTTGCTAATAGCAGTTGTGCAAAACCCAAAAAACAATCAAACAAAACAACAAAAGAAAAAACACAAAAAATACCCCCAAAAAGGTAAATATTTTTATTAATGTCAGGTAACCATTGTTCAAAGACAGGTCAAACTTCCAGTTTATTGACAGGAGTATATTAATAAAGCTGGTCTTGTAAGTGGCAGAGAATGGACCAAGGAGTTAGATGCATAGTATAGAATATTATTTTGTAAACACATGTGGAAAGGTTATCCCACACTAATGAGTATGTTCTTAAAGCAGAGGAAATACTTAAGCTTTGCTCTCATCAAGATTTTTTTTTCAGTTAATTGTGTTGGAAGGCATCATGCTCCTTGAATTCTTGGCTCCTCTAAGGACTGAACAGGAGATGCTGCAGACACTTATGAAGAATAAAATTTAGTCAGAGGATTAGAAGGATTAGAAGGATTTTTGTAATTATTCAAAGAATGAGGATCTGAAATGAACTTCCAATATAAGAGTCAAGAACTTGCTAGCTTCTATCCAAAGGCTTGATCAGTTGATGTTCAGGGTTATTTGACATGGTGAACTCCAGCAGAAGGCAGCTGGATTTGAGGACCTAAGCAATTCCTTCAAGACTTCCTTCTTTTCTGGTGGGAGTTGGTCTGCCTGAAGGCCCTTTTCTCTTGAACAAACTCCCTTGCATCAGGGACGGTCCAGTAAAACAATGCTGTCAGGATCCTTTTGCCGGTGGCTGCCTAAGAAAGCCTCCCTAGAGGCAGTTACACTGGCAACATAAAGCCTCAAGATACAGGCACATTTCAGTATAAAAACCCTGCTTACCTCCTGCAGTTATATTTCTATCACCAAATTAAGAAAAGGCTCTTAATGACTGTGGTTTATCTCTCTCTCAAGCATGTACCGTGGCGGACTTTGGACACCTCAAAATCTTTCCTGGGTTTCACCATACTCTCTTGCAGTAGCAAAAATTTTGTTGTTTTGCAGTGGGGGAAATGAGGAAAAGAGATTTTTTTTGGTAAAATTTAATGCACTGTATTTTTCTCGTGGTAACGAAGGGATTTCACGTGGTCAAATAAACTGTCTCCAAGATCAGAGAGTGGCCGAGCTCTCTGCTCTGTGCTATCTACTACCACAGTAACTCATTTCAGAGTTCAGGTAGCTTTGCAGAGCAGTGTATTTTTTTATTTTTTGGTGAACATACCTGGAAAGTCCACCTGATTTCTTGCCCACAGAGGGGAAGACAACTGACACTGGCTTTTGTGAGTCCTCAAGCCACTGCCTCATTTCAGATTTGTACCTGTGCTTTGACTGTATTGAGGCCACTTGGCAAACACATGCCCTGAAAGCAGTGGAGAAACTGCCAGTAATTACATGCCTGCCTTGGTTAGTGAAAAAATGGTGAAAAGTAACTGTGACTCTGATCAGCTGTGATTGTCAACACCTCCCTCAGTGTTGGCAATCTACTAGCAATGCTAAAATAGTCTATAATCTGGCCCTGGTTCAAGAAAATATCACTCTAAACTAGTAGTCTTGCCAACAGCTATCCTTGTTCTAATCTTTTCTACTTAAGTAAGGTGATTGCCTTACTTGTACCCCCCAAAACCCAAGAACCTTTTGAATATGTTTTAGTTAGACCAGTGCATGCTCTTATAATAACTAAGGACAAACATACACACTTTTAGGTCTATGAGCAGAATTCAACCTAATTCTTCAAGAGATGTTAATATGCTTAAAGAATCTGGCAAACAAAGCTAAATTGATTCTATTTGCTTTTCTCAAATGGATTCTGCAGAGGTTGGGATGAGTGGTTGTTTCCTCTTACCAGACATTCTTATTTCAGTGTCCCTCCACTCAGTCCTGTTTGTTTGAAGTTTTTGTGGAGTTCTTATCGTAGTTTTCCCCCTCGAAATACAAAACAAGCCGTTACTACTAGAGAAAGATCTTTCTTCTTAAGCAGTGTTCATCTGAGACCTTGGAACCATACTTGTTTATCATTTTATATATAAATATCTGTACAAAACTGTGTGTGTGTTTGTGTGTATTATGTGTGTGTGTCTGAAAAATGCATTTTTTTCTGTTTCTCTGTATCAGACGATGGACCTAACTTCTAATTGTTTTCCTCTCTTCTCCTGAGTTATCACCCCCCTCCACCCTCATATCCTAATTCCTAACTAATGTTTGCTTCTTCCAAACACATAAAATCCAGTTCTGTCATCATAATTAAAATATCTCACCACTTAATACTTTGGTTTTGTCTTCACTGATTGAAATACAATTATTTCTGCTCAGTCTATTCAAAATCTGTAGCCTTCCTTCCCTCCTGGAATCTCTCCATGGAAAAGCGTGGGGAAAGGTAGCTTCATTACCTCTTTTTTTCCTGCCATGCACTGTTCTGCTGTTCTAATTTAAGTGTGAAGGCACCATAAAGATCTGTAAACATTCTTCATCACAGACAATATAGGAACAATGAGATTAAAGCACATCCAAATGTGTTGGAATTTTATGGGAAATGTCAGCAAAGTCAGGAAATTTGCTATCTGCTGAAAAAATGCTGAGGAAGTGAGGAAACTGTGCTCTGACAGGTTGTTTTTTTTTTTTAAAATTTAGCAGGCACAAATTAGGATATTACCATTTTTGCTTTCTGCTCACAACTTTGTTAAAGATTATCCCAAAAACAATGGAAGCAAGAGCAAGATTCCAGTTCTGATTCCTCAGCCACTGCTATTCACAGCCCTAAAGCATCTTAAGCAGAGGTTTATGTTAATACCACCTTGTGAATGGCAGTGCCTGAGAAACTGGTATGTGTTTTACTTCTGACTTTGCCTTGAAAGCACAAAGAGGACTGCAAGTATTGGTATCACCTTCACCTGTGTCTGCTGTATCCCCGATAGACTGTCAGTCTCCAGCTGCACTCTTTAGAAATGAAAAACAGAGTTAATGGGAAATTAGGAAGGCTTCACCTTAGCTTGAATATTTTTAACTAGTTTTATTAGTCCCAGCAGGGACTAATGTGCTGTTCTCCATACAGGGGCTTTCAGTATATGTGGCCATGCTGCCTCCATACCATCAAAAATACCACATTACGTCTCCATGCTGCACATTATAAATGTCTCTAAGATTGTTCCTGCAGCTTGCTTTGTTATTATGACCACTAAGAGATTTTATAGATAGATTGAGTGGTTTATGTGCTGGAATTTTTCTTTTGTTCGTGTTCAAATTCTACCAATTCATTTTACCAGCCTGGTGTGTCACTGGAAGTGTTCTCCATCATTACCTTGCCTGGTGAATTTGAGTCACGTGCTGAAGGTCTGGTCCTTTATTGTTGCATATGTGTGAACAGCTTTAAATGAATACGAGTACTAAAAGATTTCACATAGCTCCTGTTTCCAGAGAAACCAGTTTCCTCTTGTCTGGGCATGTTCAAAGAGGGTAAGTCAATTGTAAACTAAGCATAAACCTTGCTGTGGCTTTGCACTGAGAAAACAAACAAGAAAAAAGCAGGTTATGACGGAAAAGCTGATTGATTTTGATAACAAAGTATTAGAGAAAATTCTTTTAACACTTGGATTGGTGAACGGGTGAGAGGGTGTCTCCAGGGATAAAAGCAAAAGCTGATGGGAATGTTCTCACTTTTCTGAGTTTCTTTGATTAATTCTCTCCCTTCTTTTTTTCTTCTTTTCTCTTCTACACAGCTATTTGTATTGGACCAAGGGAAGGGAGGTAGGGCAGGGTGAAATACATCTTGGGAACTTTAAAAGCTAGATATTGCTCCTTTTCCCATTCTTTTAATATGGAAGACATAGCATTATAAAAACCTTTTCTGGCATGTGTCTTTTTCTCTGGGATTTACATTTATCAGCATTATCTTGCTTCATCCACCTATGACTGTACCATAACTGCCTAAAATCCTACCTAGGGTTTAGATCCTAAGTTCCTGCCATTCTACCCCAAAATAAGCTGGACATTTCACCCTGTGTAATGATCCCATGATACCTCATGCTAACAAGGACAATAGTGATCAAAGCCATATTTCAGTTGCACATTAAAAGAAGAGGACTGGATTTGTTTGACCTTTTCCCATCACCTCAAATGTCTCAACTCATCATAATGATTAAATGTACATGATCTGCAGCAAAAGGCTTCTGGGCTAAATGGCAGGATGTAAACAAGGGGAAGCAAGTGCTAAGGAAATGAGTGCTATCCAAAGTCTCCCTTTTTCTTCAGCTGTTTGAGCACGGTAGGCTGTATTGCAGTGTGGGCTAACAGGGACTGTCGTTAGGAGCTATCCTTCATTTTAAGACACAGCATTCAGAAAATATTGGCTCCTTAGGAAGAATAAGCATGGATCAGTATATATGTGTCCTGTCTGGGAGATTAGAAGTAAACAAGTTGTTCCTCAGAGCAATAGAGTATAAAAAGTCTGGTTTGCTCTGGATGTGTGTCCTGCGTTCCCACTCTGTCGACCGCCAATGTAGACACCCTGTTCTCTTTTTTTCATATTTACTCTTCCAGTGCCATTAGTTCTTCCAGGCCCTGGACATGACTCCCAGTGCGCTCAGACACATGGATGAAAAATGCCTGGCGCTGGGGCTGTTTGGGGAACAGCTGTGCACCAGTCAGTAAATGGAGCTAGTGGACCAGCAAGCAGGCCAAAGGGATGGCAAATGTTGAGCTCTCACTTTAGCCCTACCTGTTTGGTCTGGCTGCCCAGCTGCCAGTGTTCAAACATTATTTTTGACATCTAACTATCTCCATTTAACACTGGTAAAATTAGAAGTGGCTTTGTAAGCTATTTGTTGGGTGAGGAGGGGAGAGCAGGCAGATGGCACAAGCCTCACTTCCTTAGGAAACCAGGCTAAACACTTTGAATTCACAGTGGCAGCCCCACAGCAGAAGGACGCAGAAACAGAATATTTCCCTGTGGGTTTGTGGGTGTTTTTTTGCCTGTGGAAGTGAAAAGCACTTATTTTGACTGGTGAACAGCTAGAATAGTGACTCAAGAAAGACTTGACAGGGATTGTAGAGGTAGGGGTCTCTTTACTTTCCCAATACGAGGCTTTCCCTTTGTAACATTTCCATATATATTTGGGGTAAGAAGCGGAAACTCTTTAGATCTGTCTGTAATGACAGGATAGCACTGACTGAACAGAAAATCCATAAGTAGTCATTACAGAAGGGACCTCTGGAGGTCATCAGGTCCAACCCCCCGGCTCAGGGAGGGCCACCCATGTTACCTAAGTCTCCCCGCCTCCGTAGACAACATGTG
The DNA here is from genome assembly GCA_026413425.1 of Tringa solitaria. Taxonomy (NCBI): domain Eukaryota; kingdom Metazoa; phylum Chordata; class Aves; order Charadriiformes; family Scolopacidae; genus Tringa; species Tringa solitaria. The sequence continues at coordinate 12,944,914 of JAOXJM010000001.1, forward strand.
GTGGTGCTCAAACATTGTCTGCATGGAGAACTGCAGCATCTGGCTGGTCATCCCAGCCCAAACCAGAAGTGGTTTAGGTCTTATTCTAATCTCAGTTAACTGAAAATCTGCTGAAGACAAGAAAGTGACACATCACTTATATCAGAGTTAGTAAGATCAAAATCTGCTCTGAGGCTCTGATTCTTACATAGTCAACTTGCAGGGCAAGGGGTTGTGTTCTTTAAGCAGATGAAATTGTGAAGTAGGGGATTTTTGGTTTTGGTTGTAGTTTGGGGGGGGCAAAGGGATAGGTGGATGGGGGACCGTGGAGGAGGTTATAATTTAGAATATAATAATGTACCCAATAATGTACGTGGGCGATATTTCAGGGGATTGAGGGGGTGGTGTTGCTGTTTGGTTTTTTGTTGGGTTTTTTAAAGCAAATATTTCTTTTCCTGTTATAAAGAAGTAATGTTAGCTACAGGTTTCAAATGCAGAATTACTGTATACCTGACCTATTTCTCTTCTACTGAGAAAGATGGGTCACTAAAGAAATGGCTTTAATTTATCGAAGTAAGAGTTTATAAATTTTTTTTAAGTAACAATTTATTATTAATTTTGCTGGAAAAAAAAACACATCAACAAAAACCAAACTAACTAAAGTAGCTGTAATAATGTTATGTATCCAGATGAAAAGAAATTTATTACTTATTTCTAAGGTATATTGCATTTCTTTAGTGTTTTTAATAATAACAACATAATTTAAAAAAAATATTTTAATACTTCATGCTAAGAATTTGTTATCATTTTTTTAGCACACATAGATCAGTGATCCTAATGCAGTACTTTTCAGCTATTTTTGGATTTTTTTCTTAAATGTTCTCTGGTAAGGGTTTCTGAAGTGTGTTTAAAGCAGACATTATTCCTATTTTATAAACTTGGGTCCCTGCCAAGTCCACACAGTTAATCCGTCCTGTGCCTGGTAACAAATAACATGCTATTTGCAATTCACATTGCAAAAGTGAATGATGTGAACCCATAGATTCATTTTTATCCCTCTGCACTTGCACTGTCTGAAACAATGCAAGACATTATGAATTTATTTGCTATATGACAATCCCCCAAAATGAACCTTAGCTGCCCCAAGAAATGCTCCTGAAAACCTGCCGTTGCTCAGCCTTTCGTATCATTTTTAAAATTCAGATTCTGTACTTCACTTATTTAGATTTAATAATTATACTACTGCATGGTGAACTGGGAAACTGTATCCAAGCCTCTCTGGAAAAGCTGAAGTACTAAATACAGTAATAGGCACTGGTGCAGTCTGCGCAGGCCCTTTTTTTTGAAAGTGGGAAAAATGGGAACAGGAAGCTTCATCTGTGATGATCTTTCTAATGGGGTTGAGGACTGGAGTGAAAAGCCTAAGTGGGATTGTTATTTCTGCCTAGAAAATTTAGAAGTGATAGACTAAACATTGTCAAGCACATTATTTTCCAGGACCCTTCTCTTCCTTTCATGTTTCCTTCATTTGTCTACATTGTGGATTGGTACAGCCATAGGATTTTCAAGGGTAGACTTTGAGACAGAGTATTCTCCACAGCTCTGGAGTGGTAGGCAGGAGGACAGGTCCTGGGGGATTACAGCACTGAGAGCACTAGGTCCCCTGTCAGATTGCCCCAGCAGAAAGCCTGAAAATGAACCTTTTCCCAGGTGAAACATTTTTCAGAAAGACATCTTGATTCCTGGCACCGAGGTGCTGGATTTCACCACTGCCTTTCTTGAGGAGGTGTTCCTTGAACCTCCACGGTCAGAGCTGGAGGACACAGCTGGCAGTGTACCTTCCTCGAGCTGCTGCTTGCACTCCAGTGTGGGAGAAACAGCACACCTCAGTGCCCTCACAGAAGACCATCATCATGGGGATAATGTTAAGGGCCCTTCAAGACAGCAGAGATTTAATATAACATTTCATTGCTGTTCTGGGGGAGACTAGCTGTTGCTGATAGACTATGTAAATAGCCCAGCTGGAAGGGAAGTACGTACGTACACAAGCATCTTCATAAGCTCCTTTCTCAGCTCATTTACCTGCGAAAGGTTCTATATAGTACAAAGATTCTGTATAGTTGTGAAGTTCAGCAGCGCTACAAGAACGGTCTCATGTTTGTTTTTCACTATCTCTAAAATAAGTCCTATCCAATTCAGAAAAGTTGGAGGCTTTTTAAGAAATAAAATATCTTTGAAAGACATCTGCAGAGAATCAGGATAACTTTTTGTTGAAAGCAAGGATGTCTTGGAATGATGTTGAATAGATGACTCCCTTTCAGGCTGATATACTGTGGGATGCATGGTGGGTCAGTGTGACTGCTGAAAATTTAGGGCACAGAAGGCTATCTGAGCATAACAAAAGCAGCTTATTTGCAGTGACTATCTATTTCTTCAAAAACATGTTCCTTGAAAGTGGAGTGATTGAGTAAGACTATGATTCAAAGCAGTAATTTAGTGTGCCCACTTATAACAGACCACAGTTTAATATATTTTGTATGAGAAGAATCTAGTGAAATGACACTACACTATCAGTAAAAATAAGATCAAAGTCTAACTGTCAAATGCTGTCATGGTTTAGTTTGGGCTGACCACTACACGAACTCCTGCAGTTGAAATGAAGTTATCAGCAAGGATAAGTTATCCTTATCAAACAGAAACATTCACTGCCTTCAATGATAGTTTAATAGGAAATCAGGTTTTTTGAGAAAGGAAAGAAAAAAGTCAGGTTTCATGTGAAGCCCATGGTACTCTGTAGACAAAGTCTGCACCATTAATTTCATATTTATTTCTTAATAACATTATTTGAAAAATACAGTTATTTCACAAATTGTCTGCTTCCTCCTATGTCAGTATTGTTTAGAGAAGCCCACGCATATCAGAATATTGTTATATTGATAGTAATTGCTCTGAAAAGTACATGTACTTGAAGAGGAAATTCCTACCTTGTTTTAGGAGACAAAATGAGCACAGTCAGACAAATATCAAGAAAGAACAAAGTAGCTGTGTCTTATGTAGAGAATAACAGACATAATATATAATGCAAAAACCACATATTGTACCATGTATTTGTCTATATTATTGATAGAAAAGATCTGTTGCGCACATGAACTGTAATTCCTGTTTACTAAGATTCTTCTTTGTGCCGAGGGGGTAAGTTTTAAGTTAGGCATTTTTCAATGTCTGCTACTAACCATTCCTTGTTTTAAAGAACACGTCATCTGTAGTTCTGCAAGAAATGAATAATTTTGATGCAAAAGAGTACAAATTGATGATAAAACCATGACTGTTAGATAAGAAAGTGATTCGTGACTCTAGCAAATATACACTTTAGTTTTACCATGCTATTTTCTTTGCTACTTCATTTACCTCTATATAACTGATGTAACAAAGCCATTGCACTACAGAAATTAACACTTTACCAAGCTGAAACTTTACCAAGAAAAACAGCAACGGAAACCTCATTTTTTTCCCCAGTCTGTTAAATCCCTCTAGTTCCTGGACAAAAATGTTGAAATCATTATAAATACACAAAAATAAACAGAGGGCTCAGAATTTGTTGCTTCATATAAGGAAATATGTTTGAAGAAAAAAAATCATGTCATTTTCAGGACTGATTGTAATGTAATATATAAGACATGGCATTAATGGATAAAGAAATACCAGAAGATGATGGAAAGGGCATGGAAATAAATTAGTAACACTGAATGAGATCAGTAGACATAAAAGGACAAGGGTTCAGCATTTGTATGACACACCAGAGAAATAATAGAAACCAGGACAGAGAATATGATTCTGTTAAAAACTGTTGCTGAAAGTATGATAAGAGGTCCTATTTGGATTATACTATGACTCTTCTGTAGGCTTTTCTGTTCAGACTGCGATATTGAGCAGAAATTCTGCCATATACCGGTTCTCTTAAATGTCTTTGTCAGGGACATGGACAGTGGGAGTGAGCGCACCCTCAGCAAGTTTAACACCACCACCAAGCTGTGTGGTGTGGTTGACACACTGCAAGAGGGACCTGGACGGGCTTGAGAGGTGGGCCCATGCAAACCTCATGAAGTTCAATCAGCACAAGTGCAGGGTCCTGCACCTGGTCATGGCAATCCCAGGCACAAATGCAGGCTGGGTGGATAATGGCTGGAGAGCAGCCCTGAGGAGAAGGACTTGGGAGTGCTTGTGGATGAGAAGCTTGACATGAGCTGGGAATGCACGCTGGCAGCCCAGAAAGCCAACTGTATCCTGGGCTGCATCAAGAGAAGTGTAGCCAGGGAGGTGATTCTACCCCTCTACTCTGCTTTCATGACACCCCACCTGGACTACTGTGTCCAGCTCTGGAATTCCCAACAGAACAGACGGACAAGACCTATTGGAATGGGTCTAGCGGAGGGCCACAAAGATGATCAGAGGGCTGGAGCACCTCTCCTTTGGAGACAGGCTGAGAGAGTTGGGGTTGTTCAGCCTGGAGAAGAGAAGGCTCTGGGAAGACCTTAGAGCCCCTTCCAGTACATGAAAGGGACCTACAGGAGAGATGGGGAAGGACTCTTTATGAGGGAGTGGAGTGATAAGACAAAGGGTTGAAAAAAGTGAGATTCAGATTAGATTTTAGGAAGAACTTCTTTCCTGTGAGGGTGGTGAGGCACTGGAACGGGTTGCCCAGAGAAGCTGTGGATGCTCCATCCCTGGAAGTGTCCAAGACCAGGCTGGATGCAGCTTTGAACAACCTTGGCTAGTGGGAGGTGTTGGAGCTAGGTGAACTTTAAGATCCCTTCCAAGTCGAACCATTCTATGATTCTATTCTATGATTCACATCTGCACTGGCTTTTTTTAGAGATAAAAGCTATACTGATATATGCTGTCAAACACGGTGTTGCAGATGGAAGCACATACGTGATCTTGGAAAAACTTTCTTATTCTTATTAATGAACTCCTTAATTATATTTCTGTTCCACTGTGGCGTTCCCAGGAAGTTATGGTATTTTCCAGAAGTACAGGGAACCAGTGATGGGAGACATTACCTTTGGCTTTACTGTTTGTAATTTTTTATTTTAGCAGTAATTTGGCTAAGTGGTCTAAGTAAAGAAAGCATTAATGAATGTACTGTATGTGAAGAGATTATGATGATATGTAAAGAAGGCCGCTTAGTTGATCTTAAATGTTGACAAATGTATCCTGAGGGCTTTGTTTGAACATATTTCTGGCACAAAGAGGCATTGCCTCACCTTCAAAGTTTGAAGGTGATGAACAGGGCCCAGAGCTGTTTCTACAAGTTAGAAAGACAAGGATGTCTTTCAGGAACATCCTCATATTTAGATCTTCTTAATCTTGTTAATGTAAATTGGCCATTTATAAATTTTTTGCTAATATTTATAAAGCTTAATGAATGATCAAGGGCAATTGTAGTTTTGAAGATACTGAAGGAATTGGAAGAGCTTCTATGCATTTATTTCATACATATTGCTATATTTTCCAACTACTTTCAGTCTATTGTCATTATCATTAAAGTCCAAGTTAACTGACATCAGTGTTTTATCTCTGCAATTCCTGGCCAGTGGACAAAGAATAGGTTTTGGTGAAGTGGAATAAGAAGGTTTAAATAAATGACTTGCAAGCCTGAATCTCTTTCTTAAATGACATATCTGAAGTGCTGCCATTCATCCAGTGGAGAGAGGGGGCACCAGTGAATTCTGCTAGAGCTCTACAAATCCATTTTTCCTTGCGTTTGAACTGACAGGCTTCCAAAGCCTCCTTGATAACATCCCCTACTTTCAACTTGTGCTTATCTTTTAGGAAAAAGACTGTTGCATAAATTGCATGCCGCAGTACCTCTGTCTGTTTTTATGCATTATTCACATAGATGAACTCATAGTTTCAAAATGCTTAAAAAAATTTTTTTATATTCAGTATTATTTAGATATATAGAAAAAAACTTTACCTGAGCCTGCCTTCAGAAATGTTGTTAGTTATAGCCCTGAAATATGTAGTTTCAGAGAAGGAATAAAAAGTGGTTATATAATGTCTTAAAAAACTCTTGTACCTTTTTTTTTCCCAGGATATTATTACTTTCTATCAAGTGAGTGCTTAATTGGAAGGCACTATTATAAGCACATAATTTATC
>JAOXJM010000001.1:12983656-12994595 GCA_026413425.1 Tringa solitaria
TAAGTACGGATTTTTTCATTCACATATATTAATTAGCTTCCCTATTTTAAGCATAAATTCCCCCAATTTTTCTGTATGTCATCTGCCCTAATTCATAAATAACCCTTAAAATCCTGTTAGTATTTCATACTATTGATTCATTAATTAACTGTTCTGTATTATTGACATAAACTTCAAAAACAGCTGAAGTGAGTTTGCCTAAGAAATATATCTGTGGATGGTTTCTATGGTAGCCTACTCCACAGTCCCTCTTTTAATGCCTCTCAAAGTAAGACTGTATATTTAGAAAATCCATTTATCAATATTTTCAGGGACTGAGTAGCAACAGCTAACAGCTTCACAAATCCTTTTTAAATATGCTATTAAATAGACATTCTACAGGGTGGCTGGCTCCCTAAGTTTGAGTAAAATATGTAAATAATAGTATTTTTTTTCAGTTTTAACATTATTGTTGCAAACATTGCAGAATCTGTCAAGGTACACTATACGATTTAAGCAGGTTCTTCATTTCTCTGTGGTAACACATACAAACTCCCTAACAGGAGTCATCCAGAACAGTTTATTCATAATGTTAATAAAATCAAATGGTATACAAGCTGTGTGTGTACACACATACCACCATAGTTGCTGATAGCAGAAATGCCGTCCCTTATTCCAGATGTGCTGTGCTTACAGGATTTCTGAAAGTATATTAACGTGCAGTATAAAAGATGTTTTGACACCACAGTTGAACAAACTGACCCAAATCCCGCTTAATAATATTTTTATTGATGCTTCAGTCAGTTGGACTGTAATACTTGACTGTTCAGCAGACCTACACGTGCCAACAGACAACTATGCAAGTAGCTCGTTAAGTACATCATCTCTCCTCTTGAAGGGCTGCAAAAAATCAGACATTTCTCAGAAAAGGTTTTGTTCTTCCAAAGACCTTAAGAAACTATGTTCTAATTAATCTTTTCTAGTAGTAGAAAGCATTTTGCATTTAATTAGGTGTACCATTATTTTATTAGTAACATCAAAAGTCTGTCTAGATCTCACTAGCAGAACACTTATAAATCTGAAGGAATGTATGGAAACATGAATGCTCACACATACATGATTCTCTCATCAAAATGCACTAATGAATATCTTGATTCTTCAGATAGTTGTCTTGTGCACATGTATTCACTTTCATATAAAAACCTGTGGTTTATAGTTGGAATAAAGGTTTATGGGGTTGTAAACAACTTTGTGCAATGAGAATCAAAGCCTAAGCTTCCAGAAGGGATAAAGATTTATCATCGTGTTTCAGTTTATATCTTTACCTGAAGGAGTAGAAATCCCTGAAAGAGCAACACTGTAGGTCTAAACGATGTACAAAAAATAATCTTGGACTTTATTAATTATTTATTAGCTCTACAAGTTCCTAATAACCCAAAATAACACCCCCCCTCAGCTTCCTACCAGCACAACCTGCAATCCATTTATTATCAGATTTTCCAATTTCCATTCTTAAATGTTTCTTTAGAGCAGTTCACTTCTTTCTGATCTGTTTAGAAAGCTGATATCATTTTAGTAAGTGTGAAAGATACTGGGATATATTGCAGGGGTGTCTGCTAAGACATTAAAATGTTTTATGAAGAAAATACCAGTGTCTTCTAGAGCTTCATTGTTGGAACTAATTCTTGCCTTAAAAAAAACTTTTGAGGCAATAATGTGGAATCCAGAATGATTCATAACTGGTTTTTCATCTTTTCACTTTTTGAGCAATGAAAATCATATTCCTTAAGGCCCATTGCTAACCTCTGTATGGTCTGCACTTTCAAATCCCATAATACCCATAATTACCCAATTTGGTACTTTCTAGGAGTTACACAGAATGTATTTTAGGTGTTTATGATATCTGCATTAGCAACAGCTTTTCTGACACTTTTTACAAGTCTCTTCTGTAATATTCCATGCCTAACTTGACACTAAGTATTCACACTGTTCTGTTATAAGCTTTTATATCTGACATCTTTTGTTAACATCTTAAAAGGTATTCTTGGCAGAGATAATGAGAAAAAGATGTTTTATTTGCTCCAATGCTGTGCTGGCAATGGAGCTTGTATAGATGGGCTTAATGCTGGGTCAGAGTTGTTCTTAAAAGAAAGTGCTCTGCAGACTTAACGGGGAATTCACCAACAGCAGGAAAGTGACCTAATTCATGCCGCGATTACCAGGCAATGAGTCACGTACCTTTGTAGAGGGAACACCCAGAATATCAGTGCCTGTCACACGATAACAGCATGAAAGTGCAACGATCATATCCTTGCATGGTGTAATGGGTAGCTCCGGATATATCACAGCTTATTTTAAAGAAAAGTCTTCAAGTGTCTGTTGCAGCCTACAGCTCTTGTGCTGCGTTTCTTTGGGTGTCTTCTGGTTCCAGTGGTCCTCTAATGACTAACCAAATAACTAAACAAATAAATAGCCTTCCTACCAGCAGTCCTCAGCTAGAACTACTATCATTCCCATCTTTGAATTTTACTTTGCTATTCAGGTGAATTTTTATTTAATGATTTAATTTCAAAATGCATAAATTATCTATTTAGCTAGTTTTATGCGCACTGTACAGTGTCTGTCATATTGCATGAAACCAAAATAACAAATAGAAAACCCAGGCTGTGTTTAAGTGGAAGCTACTGAATGCATATCGAATCTAAAAACAAAAAAAGTATTTGAAAGGATATATGCATCTGGAGTGTAATAATCCTGCTAACCACCAGGCAGGAAATGTATCTAGCTTACATAATGCAAATGCATGTGTCTCAAGTTTACAAAAAGTGAAAATCTAAAGAACCACAGACTGAATGCCTATTCTTTCCATAAAGGACATGGTTATCTGTTACTATGTGCATTGTAGATCTCAAATCCAGTAAGTCACTGCCTCTGTTTTACACTCTAAAATATATTGTCCCAATAGTTATGTGATATTATAGAATGTGAGCATTACAACGTAGTACACAATCTTTTAAGACCGCTTTTCACACTCTTACATTTTGCTTCTTTGGGAAAAATCAAAATGTAACAAACAAGGTCATTAATCCCAAAGTATACTAGAAACTGTTAAAAATAGGGGTCGGGCACTTGGAAAAAGTCCTTTTATTATAACATGAATTAAACACCCAGAAATGACACTATTAGTTCTGTGATGAAGTATGGCTAAGTGCTTTTCCCTTTCTACTAAAACTTGGTCAGAAAATCCTGGATGTTCTACAAAGATGTTTTTTTTCCAAACAGTGTCTGAGTTTTCTCTTTGTGTAACATTGCAGATAATGCTGCAAGTCTCACAACTCAGCACCTGCTAAATGTCTGTCTTTGCCTCACTGTAGAGCATTTAGCACCTTTGCTAGTGATGTTTGAACAGATTAACTTGGAGATCTTCTTCAGGACCGCATTTGCTAACAACCTGCTTATTGGTGCAGTTTGAAACTATTATCCCTGAAACATATTTTCAGGAATCTGGAATTCATTCCTTTACTTCTGCAATTGTTTTATAGGGATAACATCAGACAAATTGCTGGTATGACACACTTAGGAAGAGGAAAAACTTCTCTTCATGACCCTTGGCAAGAAGGGGCTTATGCCATTGTGTTTTATGTTGTTATTGTCAGGAGTATCACAAACACTTGAAGCTTCCTGCTTTGTAGCACATCTAAAATCACTTTACTTGAAAATTATGTTTATTATTCTCTTCAGCTGGGAATTCAGTAGATCAAGACAAATGTAGTGTTTCTCTACTTAATGCAGTTAGTAATTTGACAAGATAGGTATAATTTCGCAGACATTTCAGTTCCTCACAGTAGTAGTGTCTCAGAGTAATTTGGCAAATAAACAAAAGAGCTAATTAAACATTGTTGAATTTTTCTAAAGCAAAATGTATACAAGGTCGTACCAAGGGCTCAGCTGAAGTTTATTAAAGATTAGCAGTCTGTTTCTGCAGGAGGGATCCCTCCAGCTACTGTAATGTATGACAGCCTGGCATACCGCTTTCCACAACAAGCTGTTGTACAGAGCAGAATTACAGAACAAATTTCCAGTAGAATGTCTAATAAAAAGGCTTTACATACTAAAGGTTTTTTTTCTCTTTATGTTTTGTTATACTTGGAACAAATAAACACAATAAGGCCCTATTCACTTCCATACATTTGGAAAATGAATCTAGGAGCAGATCATTATGCAAAAAGGGTTAGATTATTACTGTGCCTTTCATCTATGCTATAAATCCTTGTGGAAAAGACACCCCTTTGCTTTTCTATTTACCTCATGCAATAGGAACCGATCTGTGAATCCAAATGCAAATCAGCTAAATAACCGTAGTGTTTGGATAGTGATGTGCCATGTTTGCCCTTAATGCGAAATTAAAAATGTAATCGTATAAATATTTATAATATGCCTATAAGCTCAGAGCAGTGAAACCAGTGCACAAAGTCTGTGAGTAGGTATTGGACCATGCAGGGACTTTGGCCTTTACTTCTACTCTGCTGACCATCATATAGACTATACAGGAGCACTGCTTGTGATATTATCCATGTAATGCTGCCAAAGACAAATTAATTACAGATTATTTACTCTGAGATGTTCTTGAAAATGTGTGTATGGTATTGAGGACAGAACACCTTTCTGAGTCTTTCCTGTCACAGTTCTGGGATTTTTAACTAACATTCACATTCCAGTGCTGAAAAATAGATAAATTTGCCTCTTTTCCTGTCATGCATAAGTACATGACGTTAGCAATAAAAGAAACATTGAGAGGGCACCTTTCCTGCTTTTGAAAGTAGCAGAGCTGGACAGAGACTGTGAAGATTCAGTGTTTCTAAGAAGTAGAAATATTTTCAAACTGTTATCCTACCTGTACAAGCTGGTGTGGAGCTTTCCAATCCTGGAGTTCTTCCAGAGTTGGAAAGTACTAATAATGGAAATCTAGACTGAACACTACATGAACTAAACATTTTTCCAATCTGCACTAGCAGTCAACATAAAACTTCCATGTTACATGTTATTTATTGTTCCCCAAGCTCATATAAGCATTATTTCAAAAATAGTTTACTGCTATGAAATTAAGACTCCTTTTTTTTTATTCATTGTAAAGATTTCTTAGGTGTCTAAGTTTATACCCTCGAGTGCCTTATACTCAGTTAAAAGAAAAATGCTCTTTCAAAGGCATATTTAAACATCACCTAATTCCTCTCCAGAAACATAGCACCATCATATAACATAACACTGAGCGTAGAAAGCCCGCACTGACGTATAGTGAATCACCATGTTTTCCCCTCTAGAACAGAAGAAGAAACAAGCAGTAAAGGCAAAGGTCTTTTAAAAAAAATAAATTAAAAAATCTGCCACAAGGTTCAAAGATCTCTAAACTGGATATCAGCTATCCATCTTGAAATTATAAATCCAGACAAAGTAGTTGCTGAGTAAATGACCTTAATATTAGTTTTGAGAGCAAATTGATGAATGATGCAAACAGTGCTCATGAAAGCAAAGAAAGTCAATATCGGTCCAGACTTGGTAGATCAAGCTCCTGTAATTTCTAGGGTACCTACGCATGTGACAGCACCCGTTTGTATGGACTGGTCGTGGTTACTTGCAAGCTACTCCTTTTGCATCTCCTGTTCAACAGCAACAATAGATTGCATTTGTCATAAATATGCATAGTGGAAATATCTCTTGCTGGTTTTGATCCTGCAAGATCTAAAAGTATCTTGTTCTTTCATTACGGAATTCAAAGATTATTTTTTCATACATTACCATGGTAACAAAATGGTAACTGGGTTCCTATTTTCATTTTACATTAATAAAAAGCTAAATATTATAAGCAGTAGCAAGTGTGTCCTATTAAGCCTTGATGCTGTATAACAAGAGGTGTTGTGTTTCTGTAAGGCTTGGAATTAATCCTTTGTTTTAAGTCTTGAATCACCATAGCTTTTAGGCCTGCTTATCTGTCTATATGAATGTGGTGAGACAAAATGTATTAAGAGCAGTAACTCTACATTAGATTAAAGGCAAGGAAAAAGAAAAATTGCCTTCAGTCTATAAGATTCCTATATAGAGACCTCAATGTTCAGACCTTAATGGGTGTTTAAGATTCTCCAGTAACTGCCTCCAAGTCTGTAAACCTGCACATTGCAAATGCTATGGTGCTTACAGAAAGGTATAAAGGACAGCAGAAGTATTAATAGCAGGAACTCAGTTCCTCTAGGGTGAAGGAGTAAAAGAGGCAATAACTATTGATTATTCCATTAGCCTGGGAATTGCGTTAACCATTTGCAAGATCTCAGGTCCTCCGGGCTGAAGGAATAAGAACAGATGCAGGAGGGAAATGGGATTCAGTAAGATTTTAGCAAGAACAATACAGTTCTGGTGGGGATGGATACTGCTGTACCTGGTGTAAGGGTCACCCTGAACACATGCAACTAGTGATCATGGTTTGCTCTTTTCTCCTTTTTTTGAAGGAAGTGAATAGTTGACATCTTATAAGAGCACTAACCTCAGTACATGATACAATGCAGAGCTCTTGGAGCAATCTCCCTAAGGATTGTAAGAAAAAGAGGATGGAACCTTCTACATTACCATCTGAGTGACAGTATTATCTCCAGGCATTGTAGGACAGACATAGCAAGTATGGGTAGAATGGGCAAGAAATTTTCTAGAAAATCTGCTTTACCTGAAAAATGTTAATTTGTGTAATTTACCCATTTCAATTCAACTTTCATGAGAAAGGATTCCTCATCCCCATGCTGGGATATCTAGTGAAACCATGGGATGCAAGAGAAATGGAGAAAGAAAAGCATACTGTAGGATTACCAGTAGCTATTTAGTCACCTAGGAAAATCAGTGGGAGACTGGGATTCAGGGAGACTGAATTAAGAAGCTGCTGTGTACTGTAGCACACTGGCAATTCTAAAGTGGTTTTCTGGGTCTTTTGGTTTTGCCACAAAAATCCATTGGTTTCATCTTGAAGCGAAATAGGAATTATTTGAAATCTTGGAGTGTTATAGAACAAGACAGTGATTACATCTGCAGCTCTAAACACAGAGCATCTCCTGGGTACCTTACATGTGGGGATAGGTGATGAGCAATTTCACTGGAGAACAGACAGGCTAGAATTAAGCTGTGTGTTATGGATACAGAATTAGTCTATAATTGGACCACGTATTTAATTTGAAATAGGGAAGCAGATTAGACAGAATATTCAATTCATAATGCAAGGCATATGCAAACATTCTCATATATGTACCATATCCAAAAGAATAAGACTAAGTCATATAAAGGCAGAAATGTCTGGTCTTTAGCTTCCAATTTAAGAGAGGGATTCAGAATCTGAAATTTAGTCTATTACACTTTCTAGGCAACTTGACCAAAGACAGTGACCAAATGTCCTGGTGTGAGGTAAAACAACCAATTTCTTTTTCAGTAATTTTCCTTTTCAGTTAAGTCTCTTTAACTACCTGAACATTCTGAAATTAATAATGTATTTTTCAGACAGCGGCTGCTTCTAGTGGATATCTGCCAGATAAAGAGAGCATCTGTCACTCATGCAGTGGCCAGCCCAGCCCAAACAATAACACCAAAGTAGAGAAACAAACTGCAGTGTACTAATACTTAATATCATAGAATCATGGGAAACTTAGGTTGAGAAGGAGCTTAGTAGGTCACCTGGTCCAACTTTCTACTCAAAGCAGGGCTTACCTTCACATTTTATGTAAATTGTATCTTTGTCTGCTTGATAAACTTCTGGTAATCCTAGTTTGGCCACATAAAAAATATTGAAGAAACCATAAGTTAGAGGTACTCATCTAATATGCCAGCTTCTTCCCCGTGCCGTGTCTAGGCACAACTGAACCTTGATTTGCCAAAGGTTGCTTATCTCTTGTGTTTTATGAGGAAGATACAGTTCCTGTCAATAGACTTTGGGAATGAAAAATTCCTCAGGAGAAAGCATGCAGATCAAACATCTGATGCCTGTGCTTTTAGCAGAGCTCCCGAGAGCTCGGGGCTTGCCAGAATCCCTGTCCTTCTGCACAGTTCTCACAAAGGGCTGTAGATCTTTGAGGGTGGTGCTGCATCCCCAGGGGTCAGATATTCCATGGGGAATAAATTCAACATATTTATGGACACTCCGAGTGTCTGAGCATTTTAACCATAACATTCCTGAAACACAATAGCAGTAATAATCCAAATGAACCCATTTTGGCAAATGTGAAGTTCCCAGAAACAAACAGATGAATAAGATGAATTTTATTTTTAAATGTTGAGATGAAAAGGGAATTGTAACCAGACAAATGAGGAAAGTATCTTATAGATTTATCAAAACATATTCTTTGATCTTGGCTATTGAAATACTAACTTCTCAGGCTCATTGAGTCTTTGCCATAGACCTTCAGGCTGCCTGTGAGGAGAAAAAGGTGTCTATGACAAGCAGTGCAGTACCTAATTAAGGCACCATTATGTCTCTATGTCTCCTCTGACAGCAAGGAGTTTGGACAGCTCTGAAGGCCATCCAGTGCTTTGGCAAAGCTGAGCACTGGCCAGCAGGAATCACTGAGCGTGGAAGCCCTGTCATTATCACTGAAAGAACCTTGTACTTCTAATGTGCGCTTCATTGCACAGAAGTCTCCCTTAGACTCTAGCTATAGAGTGGGATTCAGTATGAGGTTAAGACAGCCATACTTTGGGCAGTTCAAAGGACAATCTGTTGCATCTGGGGCAACTGAAGGGATATTTTGTCCTTTGCATATCTGCTAGCTTCACATGGATATCTGAGGCTCCTGCAGAGACCTATGTATGGCCAACTGAATTGAGCTCTTAGCAAGTAGGCAGCTGAATAGCTCTCTTGCTTCCAATTGACTGTAATAGTTTATACACATGGCAGAAATGTAGACAATTACACTTAGCTTTCTTAATCTCACAATGAGACTCACACAAAATTATTCAAGAGGTTTAAATGCAGATGTCTGAATAATAGACAAAAAAATAGATTAATAGATTTTTTCTTAGCTGACCTGAAGAGACATCTGAGCAACTACTGTGTAATATGAGGGTCACAATACGGGGTTTAAGGTGGTGGATTGATAACTGAGGAAGAGACAGTGTCTTTTGTACTGTTCTGCAGTGTCTTTTGTCATAATGTTTAACTTCTGTTCAGGAAGTGGAAGGTCTGTTTTCTAGCCACTTTCCAGTGTCAACAGTCTTGAAACCAAACCCTGCCAGTGTTATGGAATCACTACAGTATTGATAAAGATTTGATTTATTAAGATGCTTCAAACACCCTGAGACTGAGAGGACCTAAAACTCTCCCATTTCCAAATGGAGTTTTGAGATTTATTGAGTGGTTTCAGTCAAAGAAGGGATAGCCTGACCACAATAAACTGGACCATTAGGAAATTAGGTCAAATTCAGATGCTTCCCTGTTAGAATGTCAACTTGTGCTAGCTAAGCTGAGTCGCTTCTCAGCATGTATGAAATATTGTCTGTTGGCATTTATGGAGTTCTGTCATCCAGAGATGACAATAGAGGCAATAACTAAATAAAAGCACCTTTGCAGTTTGACAGCATGGTTAGCAGGTGATTTGAATCACTCATCCCTTAAGCCTAACCATTTATCAAGTCCACTTATGGCATTGAAACACACAAGGTGAATGTAACCGTACAGATTTACTTACAGGTTGTGTACTAAATAAATGTTTAAAAGATCATGAAGCAGATTAATTGTAGACAAGAGTTTGTCTGAAGCCACAGAAAATACACATGGAAGATTTGTGTTACTTCTGAATGCCTGGTGTCACTTGAGGGTCTGTCTAGTAACATGAAAAGAATAGCAGTGTGATACATTTTCTTTAGTGAAAATAAATAGTATGGATCCAAAAAGCATGTGGTACGATCTTAAACACGCATCTCATATGCCCCTGTCAGCTTCAACAAGTGTAGCTATATGGTTTGTCCTGGTTCCGGCGGGGATAGGGTTAATTCTCCCCAGGTTCTGGCAGGGACCGGGGGGAACCGGGAGCTGGTGCTGGGTCCCGGGCTGGGGGTCCCAGGTCCGGTGGGTGAGCGGTGGTACTGTGAGCGTGTTTGTACATTCCTCTACCAGCGTTGTTGTTGTTTTCTCCTTCCCTTTGCTGTTCTGTCAAACTACCTTTGTCCCAAGCCACGAATTTTGCCTTTTCCTTATGATTCTCCCCTCAGGGCTGAGGTGGGGAGAGAGGGGGAAAGAGCGGCTTCGTGGTTCTTTGTTGCCATCTGAGGCCAAACCACCACAGGTTTTGAAAGGCGTCCTTACGAGGAGGACGTGCTATATAATGTGTTGTATAAACAGTTTACTCTGCAAATTTTCCAAAACTTGCAAAAAGGTCATTCTACATTTAGTTCATGTGCTTGACAGTGTGTCTTTCCTCCTATTTCTAGGCACCACAAGGCCGCATAAGGAGGGGGAAGTCCCTGGTGTGGACTACATTTTCATCACCGTTGAAGATTTTATGGAATTGGAGAAAAGTGGTGCTCTCTTAGAAAGTGGAACATATGAAGGTAAGCACGACTTTACTGCTAAATCTTTCTCATGTTTCCATTATGCTGTTTTCCTAATTTGATGGATTTGCACTGGGACATCCCATTACAAATGTGTCATTGCTACTGTTATCAGAAATTTGTGAAGAGCCATATGGCAATTATGAAAATATTTTCGTATGCAAAAGCTAAATGCAGATGGGTTCATTGTAATTTTAGTATATTCTACTGGCTAAGAGAAACAGAAAAATACATTGCACTTAGAGGAATGAAATGCTCTGGCTGTCTTTATGCCAAATACTTGAGGAGATTTCCACAAAATTTCAAGAAACAGCTGCTTTTCTAGCGTAGGACAAACAAAAAAAAAAAAAGCTGAGCAGAATAGAATAGAATACAATAGAATCATAGA
>JAOXJM010000001.1:12994695-13015629 GCA_026413425.1 Tringa solitaria
TTTCTAGCGTAGGACAAACAAAGTCTACCACAGAAACCAGTTGTAAGGCTGACACCTTTGCATGTGTGATCCTGCAAATACCAATCTGTATCAGAGGCTGAAACCTTTATATTTAAGTAAAACGGGAGGGATTTGCTATGTCATGTCTCATGGGCTTTGTAAAGTTATTGAAGAGAACTCATTAAATTTTTTATATGACAGAGGGATAGGTACTGTCCTAATGACTGTATTAGAAAATGTCTGTATATGGGGCAAAGAGCCAGCAGCTTATTGCTGAACAGTGCTTCCCAGGAGAACTGATGATTCATCTGATTTTAAACCTTTTCCAAAACACCGCTATCCTGAAAGTTGAAACTGCTATAAATAGAAGGGCAGTTACATAGCAGGGCATTTTAGTAAAAACAGAATAATGCTATGCCATTTTAAACCAGGTACTTCTTAGTAATACACTAGTATTTAAGATAACTGAGTAACGGATAGGTGTTTTTACTGTAATCTCCAAAATGACAGGGAACACCCTTTATATGAAAAATATGAGCCACACATATGAGAATACCTGGGTGAACAGAGCCATTTACAGGAAGCAGCTCCATATTTTTACCTTGTAGCAAAAGAAGCAATGAAGACCTTTTTGTCCTGACTTTGTCCCTGTCAAGGAAAGCATAGGAAGATAAATAAGAAGCTATTCGCCCCAAAGAAAATCATTAGCTGTGTTATAAATAGCAGGAAAGAAGGTAATCCTTTCTCGCTTAATCAGCACAAAGTACCCATTGGAAAGTAAATAAATTTTCATAAAGAGTTATATCAATACAGAACTTGTAAGAAAGATTTCCATTAAAGAAGGTCAAATAAAGGAAAATATATTGTCTTTTCCTTTTCTACTTTTTCTTCACTGTCTGACACCTAATGGTAGAAGTTACCTAAACATTAAGTATAACACTACAATTTTACATTTATCAGAGATTCATTAAATAACAAGCCTTTCTTGAAATATCTTCTTGTTACCTTAGGTGTTAGAAACTAAGATTAAAGGAGCTTGAGTGTAGCACCAGTCTGTCATTGTGTGACCATGTAATTTCATTAGTTTGTAGCAAGTTTGTAGAGATTGAACTGCTAGGTTACATTAATTCACAGTGCTCATCTGTCCCTCGAGGGATACTGAGAGGTGTCTTTTAATACCAGCTACCAGAGCTGAGTGGACAGCAAGGTGAAATATTGGTTGGGGAAGTCTGCATAACTCTTTAAACTGGCTGAGGACCTAGGTGAAGAGAGGTCCAAAGTTGTGACTATGCAATGTCTGTCATGTCATTCGCTGATCACAGATGAAAAGTTCACTGAAGCCAAGTCAGAAACTAAATGCAAAACAAAATAAAATCAACAGAAAAAATTCTGCATAAATTCTGTCTTCGATTCCCAGGTTTCCCAATCACCAGATGTACATTCTGACAAATAATAGATAGTATGTTGTCTGTCTATGTATTATGGCAAATAATAGATAACACATTGGAAAATATACCTAGTTTATAGGCACTGTTTCTCCTGTTCCCAAACAAAGACCTTTGGACATAACCTGGCAGACTTATACCCCTCACTTCCTGATTAATTTCTCATGACTGTAGCACCTTCCTCGGGGAAGGATTTTGCTAATCATTCCGTCACAAGGTTTCCTGTGCACATTAAGTCTGCAGTGATTAAGTTTACTGGTGACAATTATACCAACCAGAGCAAAGAAATTTTCAGTTCCCCCACTAAAAAAAGATGATTGTTGAATCCTTCCATAGATCAAGCAACTTATGTGAGCACGTGTGTTCTGAGAGATGAATTTTCTCTCCTTATCAATGCTGGTTATCAGGCCTCTGAAATGAATCAGCCTTCTTTTTAGTGATTCCCAGCGTTAATGGATTGGTTTTCAGACTTCTTTATTGTTTCGGATTGGTTTGGGTTTTTTTTGTCTTGAAAAAATCATTCTGTATTTAGTTAAGTTTCTGTATTTTAGCTGAGTTTCTGTATTTTATGCTCATTGTCTAACCACAGCCACCATGTACCAGTTTGTCTCTATCAGAAAATTGTTTTAAAGACATGATTTCTCATTTAGTTGAGATAGAAAGACAGGCTCTGTGTACGTGTTGTTTTCCACCACTTCTTGACTTGACTTGACTTGATTGATTCAATCAATTTGCCTTCTGCTGTATGAATTCCAAAGAGAATCAGAAATATCCAGGTAAACCAGAGGAGAAGGAGGCCAAGTGAAGACCTACTGACGCTGAGTCTTTGTATTGTTCATTATAGTATACAGTAGTGTTGGGAGTGGGAATATTTTCTGATAGTAATGAGAAAACCAGTGAAAACAATCAGAAATTTTTGTTCTGGTGCAAGCAAGTAATAGCTGTGATTCCAGCCTGGACAGTTTATAATGTAAATGTATATATTCTTAGAAAAGTATAGTTCTATAGTTTGTTTTGTGGGTTGTTTTTTTTTTTTTTTAACCATACATTATTTTTTGAGTTTTAAAATAGATTTTTAAGTTATAAAAGCTTCAGAATTAAAAATAGGATACTCTGTGACCTTCTTACTACTAAGACTTTGAATATGCCTTTCTTTGTCTACTACTCTTGTCACAACTGTGAATGACTGTGGTATTTCAAAGTGCTGTAGAAAAGCAGCAGTATGTTCATGGTAAAACCTCTACAAATTTTTTTTTTTTGTCAGTTTTGTAAATATGAAAATATTTGGTTTTAGTAGGACCAAATCCATTACTATTTTGACCTTTTCTATTTATGACCTTTTGAGCAACTGCTGGAAAGACCAAGCTATCTTTATAGATATGAATTATTTTAAACATACATAATGGTACATAAACAGTTGCTGGATGTTTCACAGCTTACCTGTGCTAAAGTTCCATGGCAAACTAGGTGACACTATGAAATGCCTCAAGAGAGAAAGAAGAATGCAAGGCTTGCTTCCACTCTCATTTAGATTTACAGTCTAAGTCACATTAACTTCAGTGAGATTGTCATTGAGTTCTGAATTTGTAATTAAAATTTCGGTGAATTCCACCAACTTATTGTTCTTTGGGGCAGGGAGCGTTTGCCTGAAGCACACCAAGCTCATTCATTGTATAATAGAGCAGCCAAACCCTAAAGGTTTCATTTTGTTTCTTTTTAGCAAAATTCCAATTTACTGTACTGATTAAAGGAATTCTGATTTAGCCCAGAATGATAACTTAATTGGAAGTAAAACTTGTTTCCAACACAGATATTGGGATGAGATAAAATAACTGTAGTTCTGTACCAGAGGAGGAAGTGTTCTTGTGCAGAGTGAAAGCCACCTGCCTCTGTAATGCAGACTCCTGTAGCACAGAAGGACATGCCCCAGCAAAATAACCCACATTCTTTTTCCAGTCTCTGGAATGAAGTTCATAGATGGTCTTTGAATTGGCACAACACGTGCAAATCTATAAAATGCAGAATAACAAAGCTGTGGTGAGCAGACAAACCATGTGTATATGTGTGTGCCGTCTTTTATGACTTCTCCAATCGGAGAGATGGCCCAGTATACTGTCATCTCTCTGATATGTCAAAACTTGTATGGAGACTTCATGGATCACTGATTTCAAAGGCTGTTCCCATCCCCTTATTAGATCAGCAGAATTTCTTAGCCAGTGCAGCGCGTCGTTAGACTGAAGATGTACTTCAAATATATATTTGTTAAGAATGGCAATGCTTATAAACAGAAATGTAACAGCTTCAATATTCTTTCCAAAACCCAGATATGTTAACGCATATGATTGAAGGTTATGGTAAGACATCATTATCAAGCATTAATAATGTAAGAGTGTAAGACTAATGCATGCTATGGGTAGAATTGCCTTTTAAAAGTGATATATGCAGCAGCAGTACCAAAAATAACAAGAATTTTTCAGTGTATAAATACTGTAAGAAAAAGAAGTGTGCTTGTTGAGAACCCGCAACGACTTAAACGCATTTCAAATATGCAAAAGCAAGAAGGGTTTTAGCAGTGTGAAATTCTTTAAGAAAGGCAAACATAGAAATGCTTGTTCATAACTGTTAAAGATGTGGGGAAGTTATGAAAATAAGTGAATTCAACCAATACACATATGAATAATGTACTAAGTATAACTCTCTTTCTCTTTTTTCCTATAAAATTTTTGTCTGCCTCAGAAGAGCTTCATAAGAGTTGTTTTATAAATGACGTCTTATTTGCTATTAATGTAAGAATAGTCCTGAATTTTATACCATGAAAAGCAATCGTTTTAGTCATTGTGCCATTAATTTTGTCAAAAAGTCAATTTTTGTAATTTGTTTGATTGTTTGGAATTATCTCAATTTCATTCACCGTTTAAAATTTGAAACTCACTGAAGCTATTTAATGACTTCTGTGATCATGGGCTTCCCTTGGTCCCACTGAAGTCCATGGCTTAAATAGAGACAGAATTTCACCTTTTTTTTTTTTTTTACTGATGAAGTATTGTTTGGAAGAAGGCTGAATGTTAGCTAGAATTTCCTTATTATTCCAGAACTCTGTAATTATTAAGTCTTTTTAAAAAAGGTTGGATATCTCCCATCAGTAAAACTTCAGTGTTCTGTGTTGTTTATTTGAGGACACAAACCTTACAGTTGTTTTAGGAACAGTTTTCACAGGTCAGATTACATGTTTTCAGTTGTGTCGCAATTATGATGCGCTCCCATGGGAAACTAAATGTGGGTTGAAGCTGAGGTCTTGCTGGTGACTCTTCCCACACACCAGCACGTAAGTAACACTGGGAGCTGCTCTGATTCCATTCACCTGCAAAGAGGCCTCATACCCAAGAAAACATTGTTTCACATACACTGTAGCGTAAAACCTTCTAAACGATCTAAACCCTTCTGTTCAGCTAATGCAATTTCAATTAACATTTCATTTTACTACCTGTAAATTTAAAATATGAGTTAAGGACTGCTCCACATAGGAAACGGAGTTTTTAATTACTGCATTGTGGTGACAATGATTTTATAAAGAGGTGGTATTTGATTCCAGTAGTTCTGATTCCATTCTTCCATGTAAAAAAAAGTAAGGAATTCAAAATTCCACCTACTTATTGTATGTAGCATTCACAGAATCGCAGTCACAGAATGGTAGGAGTTGGAAGGGACCTTCAGAGACCATCTAGTCTACCCCACCCCTGACAAAGCAGATTGTTCTGGAGCAGGTTGGACAGGAACACATCCAGGCTGGTTTTGAATATCTCCAGCAAGGAGACCACAACCTCTCTGGACAGCCTGTTCAGTGCTCTGTCACCCTCAAAGGAAAGAAGGTTTTCCTCATGTCGAGGTGGAATTTCCCTGTGTTCCAGTTTGTGCCCGTTACCCCTTGTCCTGTCACCGAGTACCATGAAAAGAACCTGGCCCCTGTGTTCGCTTATGAGGACATCCCAAGCAATCTACAGCAGAGAGAAACAAAGGAAATAAAACAAAATTAACATAATAAAATACTACCCTCCTAAAATCTAAACACAGTAGTTAATGAAGTATTCTGATTTAAAATGGAAAACAAAGGAAGCCTGAGGGTAGATGTATATAGATGAAAATAGAAGTTGTCCTTCAAAAGCCATGTCTTTTAATAACAGAAAGTGTTTTCAAGGGCATAGACAAATGAAATGAAATACTTTATTATAAAGATCACAGTCCTGTTGGAAATGCTTTTTGAAGTGGTAGATCCCATGTCAATATGATGTCCTCACCACCACATTCAGATAACTTGTAAATGTGGATATGTGAACATTTAGGGGATAAAATAGGACAAGAAATCTTAAATAAAGTCAATGACTTAATGATCTGATTGAGTTCTTGTACCTGTTCTATATTAGTAAGATAGAGCTGTGATGCAGTCGGGTGCTAGACTGAACTCCCTGCCTGGCCTGCCAGACAGCTCTGCTGCCTAAATGGAGGGTGGTGGCCTCCTAAGGTGGCCAAAGCAGTGTTGCCAACCATCCCAGGGTGCCGGCTGGTGCTCTCCCTGAGTCAAAGTGCAGTATTTCTTTCAGACAGTTGTGTGAGGCACAAGGTTAGGGAGTATCCACTATCACACAAGGCTTAGTAGAAACCCTAATTCTTCTGAGTAGTGCTGTGTGGCTCAGCAGAAGTGTACGTGGACATTCAATTAATATAATTTGTGTTCTGTTGAGATTCTGTTGCTGCCATGTGCAGCAGCTTACTGTCAGCTCAGGGTTGCTTAAAATTACATCAGCTGGTAATTTTCCAGAGGAAATCAGATGGATGGATGTTCCCCAGGCACACGACACTCTTTGCTCATGTGTGTTCCCAGGATGTAGAGCAGGACTACTATATGGTCCATACTATATGGTTCTGTGTGCTCTAGAAACATTTTCTGCTCAAACAGTCTCACTGAAATAACTGTCAGTATAATTTATTTTATATCAAAACTAGATCAGCACCAAAAGGATCTCAGATGGAAAGAAATTGAGAAACGACCTTTGCCTTTATGTTTTTTTCTCAGCTGGGTTGACTACGTGTCAGCTCAGTCCAAGACCTGCACTATTCTTTACAATTCCATGCAGTCACGATCAGAAAGGTATTAACAAACTGAATTGTCCTGACTGAAGTAATGCAAATTACCAGGAGAGCTGTAGGGAATAAATTTAGAGAACTCATCAGATAGAGCTTTGTTGAGTAATGATTGAGAAACTCAGAGAATTTTAAATGTGTGAGCCCAATGGATGAATAAAGTTAAGTCAAAGGTGGGCAAATAAGTAGCCAGGGCTAATGTGATGAATCTGGAAAAGAAGAACATTTGGATTTAATATTTGGGAACAAATTTTCTCGTACCGATGTGATTTAAATGTTTGAATAACTTCCAGAGGTGGTTTCTCTTAGGAAGTTTAAAAATAGTAATTAGTAGAAATATTCCTGCACTAGTAGAGGGATTAATTAAAGGCTGTAGTCTTTAATTGTCTCCTTCAGTATAGTATTTATTAATGCTGTCTATGTGACATCAGGATTTCAATATGGGGGTTTCGTATAAAACAGATCGCAACCAGTTTAATATGTGAATTTCAGGTATGTTTTTAAGTGAACTTTGACTGCAGTGTGTATTGTGCTTCTTTAGTTTAAATGCAGACTGTGTTAGAAGAAAACTGTCAAACTCTGCACAGCCTGAGCCATCAGGGTATCACACAGATAAGGCACATTTATCTGCAGATATTACAAAATATGTTAAAGAATTTAGCATCTCAAATTGCAAATCATAATGACGTGTCATTGCTCTGGAGAAATGTTCAGCTACTTTGCTCAGTTACAGAGAACTCAATTTTTTAAAATATTACTGGAAAGGCACAATGTTTGTTTTATCATATCCAGTTTACATGCAATTATCATGTTACTATGCCTGTATGAAGTTCCTCTGGCTTTTATATCCTCTTGGATACTACACATTTGTATTTGTGATATTCCTCATTATTCAGCTTTGATGAGAAACTATCGCCTCCCTGTAGAAAATGGTATTCTGCTAAATACCACAAACTGCAGTCCAAAAATTATTTGGGAGGTTTTTCCAAAAGTATTTTTTGGAGAAAATTCCCATTGCTACAAGTCTCTCTATTTTGTCAATCTCAGCATTTTCCAGAAATATTGAAGCAGTTTTATATTCTAAAGACAAGAAATAGCAAAGCTTCCATAATAGTACCTTCCTATCAACATCTTCCTATGAATCAAAGGATTTATTTTTTTTCTGAGTATGTTCCCTAAATTCTTCTTACCTTTTTTGAAGACATTTTTAACAGCTGCCTTCTTAATCTTTACTCCCTTAATCACCACAGATTTTCAAACATCATAGAGAATGGTCCCAAAATAACATCAAGCCAGCTTCCCAGCACCTTCATGTGCATCCTGTCCAGGCCTATGGACTTGCATGTGTCCAAGTGACCTAATTAGCATCAAATTTGATCCTTCTGTATGATGAGTAGTACCTGTCTCTGCCAGAGACAGGTACTTTGCTACTAAGCAAAGGCCTGAAAGGCCTGGGAGTGAGCAGCAGACTTTGAGAGTAAAGGCTGAAGAAGTGAAGATATTGAGTCTTTTACCAAGTTATCCTTTTCTATATTCTCTATCACTTGATCACCAACCATACTGGGCAGCAGGCCCACATTCTCCCCAGTCTTTCATTTGTTGCTGCTATGGCTGTAGAAACCTTTCCTGTTGAACTTGATGGCCTTCAGCAATTTCAGCTCTAGCTGTTCTTTGACCTTCCTAATTCTGCCCTGTGTATCCAGAAAACGTTTCTCTATTTCTCCTTGGTTGTCTGTCCATGTTTCTGCCTCCCTGATGCAACAGTAGTGAGGAGTTCCCTGGGAGCAAACCTTAGAATCTTCCCTTGTTTGTACAATGTTCCATAAAACCAGGATAAGGCTTCTCTGTACTAGCAAGGATTGGATTCTAGTTTCTGTATTTCTATTCTTTCAGCAGAAATTGCTTGGCAGCAAGACATAAAAAAATTCCTTTTTATGGCCTTGGAACTAGTTGTGGTTTTTTGAAGTCTCACTTTGATTACTCTGTTCCAATAGCGAGGTGTTATAGGACTTCGCAGTACTGCGTGCAACCCTGGTCATGGCTGTTATGGTGGACTCCAGATGGGTGAACAAAAGTGTACATCTTGCTCCCTGCTGGCACAAAACAAGAGAAAGGGCTGTTTCCTATCAAGATGACCTTAAAATAATGAAGAACATTGAGAGTAGTAGATTGTGCCAAGTTTGGAATAATGCAGTATAAGTGTGGGAAGAGGGCCTGGATTTGTATGGTTAATTGAAAAGAAGGATTCAGCTACTGATACAGCTTTTTCTGCAATAGTGTTACATTACTTCCCAAGTGAGCTAATTAAAACAAGATAAAAGACCAACAAAACCCAAGTACTAAAAGAAGTGTTTGTGTTTCAAAGCAAGGCAGTTTTTGATTAAAAACAAAACAAAAAAAACCCTAAAGATATTAGAAGCAAACAAACAAAGCCTTTATAGTGTAATCCATATATGGGGTCTATGGTGTTTTCAAATATAATTACTCTGTTTTACCTTGTGTAAATGAAAGAATAAATAGATCCACAGGGTTTTTTAGCCAATGGAAGGGTCCCCTTATATTTCCTGTAAAGGTAGTGGAGGTACAATCAGAAATCAAGGTCAAATACGCTGGTAGAGAATGCAATACAATAGCCCAGTTGATGACCTACATCTACAGCTATTTAATGTCGGGAAAAAAAAAGCCAGAAATATAGAATACACTTTAAAAGATCCTACTGAGGCAGAAGAAACCTATGCCAACATAAGGAAAATGCAGTATACTCAGTGCACCAGCACTGAACATGGTGCAGGAGAGATGCTCCAGCATCTGCAAATTGAATGGCTTTTCATGATTTAGGTTTATCTTTTCAGACTCATTTAACTGTGTCTAAGCTCCCTCCGTCATCACCAGGAAGAGATAGGATGTGACTTAGCCATGACCACACCATGTTGATTTCTGACCTAGTTTAGAGCTTCTTCAAAGCTGCTGAAGATCAGAGGAATGCAAAGACAAAAATCTTGCTTTGATCTTAGTTCCCCCCAAAATTATATTGCATACTCCATCACTGAATTTTGGACTCGAAGAGAACAATGAAAACAAACCAACCAACCAAATAAACAAAAATATTTAAGTCCTTCTGAGTTGCATAGTGGTGTGGCTGATAAAAATAAGGAACTTTCAAATTGGTGATAGGGAATCAAATACCCTTCCTGTCCATGGACAGACACATTTGCAGGATTTTCCACAGACATTGAGGTTGACTGTAGGAGAATGATACATTTCTTCTTCCTTTGTGCATATAAATTCTTTCCCCTAATAAGCATACACGTTATAGGAGTTTTAAAAGAAAGAACCAAACTGACCTTATTTTTTGTTGCTATTTGTATCTACGTGGTGTCAGGGAGCCCCAGGCATAGACCAGGAACTATTGGCTAGGTGCTGCAGAAGCAGGAAAAAAAAAAAAAGAGAGCCCGTTTCCTCAGGAATTTACACTTGCAGCATGAGATGAAGGACAATAGATGAAAGCAGTCAGTAAGGGAAGCATAAGGAAAAAAAAAGACAATTGTAGCAGAATATCAAGCCATGGGTGTCCACGCACCAGCGATTTGATTGCCGTCACGGCTGTACATAGGAACACTTACAGAGATGAATGAAAGAGGTCTGAAAAAGGTAAAAAAAATGTATTGAAGAGGCAATGGCCACAAACAGAAACAGAATCCATCTGGATATCAGAAAACACTTTTTTATTGTGAGGATGACCAAGCACTGCCATGGGTTTCCCAGAGAGTTTGTTGAGTCTCCATCCTTGGAGATATTCAGAAGCCGTCTGGACATGGTCCTGGACGACCTGCTCCAGATGACCCTGCTTGAACAGGCGTTTGGATGAGATGATCTCTGGAGGTCCCTTCCAACCTCAACAACAGGGAGATACAAAGATATTTTGTAAAAGCTGGTGCTAGCAACAAGAAGAAAAGTGAAAGCAAATGTTGAGTGGAGTGAGGAATTCTGTAGGTGGGAAGGTGGAGACAGTATGAAAATAAGTGAGGAAGGGAGAAGAGGTGGGTGCTGTGATGAGTAAAAGGATGCCGGTAAGTTAGCCAAGAGTGGCAAACCGAGAAGATTGTTCAAAAGATAGGCAAATACGCTGAAGATTAAATGGGAGTGCAGCGTTTTCTCACTCTAAGGAGGTGGAAGGTCCCATTTTACCTTTTTTATATTACAGTAGGCTGAGCAGGCTGCTTAGTATCACAAAATATCCTATTAACAGAATTCTGTGATAAGGTTTTCAATGACTTTTATAGACAGGGAAGGGGGAAGGTGCAAGTATTTCCTCCTGGCTTGCCCACTATGTGCAAAGTCTGTCAGAGACCCCACAACAGAGGATAAAGGCTGTGGAGCAGATCCTGCACTGTTGCTGTTTCGAGGAGCTCTTCACTTGCTACAGGTGGACAGAGTGTGCCAAGGGAATCAGTATCCTCCTCACCAAGCTGACACTTGGGATATGTCAGACAGAGGTTTGCTTTATGAGTTAGTCCTAACCAAAAGCCGCTGGCTGTTACAACTTCATAATTGAGAGTCCTCTGAGAAAAATTGTCTAACCTCCCTGTGGAGATTTTGGTTGCAAGTAGTTGTGTTGCTAAACCTTAGCACACGTTTCATTGTCATATTTCCCAGCTGTATTTGGATCCTAGTCTGCTGAGCATAAAAACTCTGCAGCTAAAAGAAATAGAAGTAGAATCTCCTATCAGCTACTGAAATTGTTATTATCTTTGGAAAACCTCTGCTTCGCTGTCTGAGACAGGATAAAAATCTCTTGATCACTGAAAATTCTAATTAAAACTCTGACCAATTCAACTATAAAAAATATGAAAGAGGACAGATGGTATGAAGGTGTGCATGATTATATGCTCAGTAGTGAAATTTAGCCGGAAAGAGAAAGGAAGCAAATCAAAGTGATGGAAATGAAGGAATTCCCCCCATAACGCTGTTTAACAAATTCCTTCATAACCTTGCCTGGCAGTGCCTTTGCAGTATCACTCCCCGGGCTTTGCTACCTCATTGCAACCCCCACACTTGAGGGGTTACTGGCAGTGTTAGGATGGGTTCTTCTAGCTAGTGGAAGAAGATACTGTTTTGCCATCCATAGGAGGGATGGGGCTGTTGCCTTTTCTTTACTGGGATTGTACTTAAGGGTAAGGTAGAAACCTCTGATAGGAACACAGTCAACAGGAGGTGCTTTGTGTCACGATTAGGTTGAGCTGACTATGATTTAGTGACCTTCTTGCCTCACTCCTTAATGCAAGCTTACAGTAACAAGGAGAAAGGGTTTTTTAGGGGCTGTGAGGTGAAAAGTTGATGTTACCTTCTATGTTGAGGCTTAGGCTGAATCAGCTGGAGCAGAGCCTGCACCTGTGAACTTCTGGGCTTCAAGCAGTCTCTACCTAAATTCTGTATGCATTTTTTTATCAATTTAGAGTAATATACTGCACCCTAAAATGTTTTTGACTCTTGGCATTAGTGATTTTGTCAAAGAAAGTCACTCCAGGCATAAGATTAAAGGATGTCTTAGGAAAATCATTCTGGTTTTTGAACGTTTCATCAGTTCCTCATCTTATGTATGTAGAGTGTGTGTTTGGAGTGTTTACCTTAATGGCACATAGTTTGTACAGAGCCTAATTTTTATATAGTACCTTCCAATGATGACAGCTGGTATGAACTCAAGAGACCCTTTTGTTGAAGTGTGGCAATCCAATTAGGTAAGTGAGATTCAGGAAGAAATCTGCATTACATAGGCAGTAAATTGTTCGAGACAGGTTTTTCCCCTTAGAAATGCATTGTTCTCACAGAATACTGTTAATGTACATAAAAACACTCTGTATGTGTTTTTTGTTGTTTTAATTACAGGCTGCAGTTTCCACTGTTTTCAGCACTGCTGTAACTTTTCAGCTTGTCAGTAAAATCTTTATTTGTAAAAAAGTGTTGGGCAAAGTGTAGTGATATATTTTTATAGTGATCTTCATGTAACTGAACTGCATTTTACAAAATAATTACTTTCTTTTGCTGCTTTATCTCTTCCTTTCCACTTTTTACTCTGAGGGTGCTGAGTAATATATTGGTTTGTGAGACAGCCTTTACTTTCAGAAGTGCCATTCCACATAAGTCATCAAGGCAAAAGAAGGTAAAACAAACCAGCTACTTTCAATGCTTTATTTCTGGTTTTTGATTAGGGAATAAAAAAAAATTTCCACAGCACCTTTACTTCACCAAACTGCAAAAGTTTACATGATATGTCTTATGAAGGCACACAGCATTCAGATAAAAATAAATGTTGAATACCTATCTTTCTCACTGAAGTTTTTCATTCTGTATATTTTCATTGTGTGGATGAGTCAGGAATTCACCAGGAAAACCAGCATGTGATTGAGAGGTTATTCACACTATGTAACATTAAGTAGTTAGCTTAATGCTCTTAATCACCCCCTAGAGGCATTCAGTTCTCTCTGTTCTCTATATTGAGAATTTCATTTCTTAACTTTGGGTGCACTAAATTACAGGGCACATGCTGAGGGAGTTAAATAGATGAGGTGAACACTCTTATAAAGCTAAATACCTGTTGAAGATCCCAGAAGAGGTCCTTAGCAGAACAGGGACTGTACTTTAGGGCTGAGGGGCCTCTTCAAACACAGGATGGTGAAATGCATCAGTGTTTTAGTCTACTATGTACTTAGGGTACAGATACAGACATGAGCTGCCATTTCCATCAGTAGCACTGATGATCATAAATTTAGATAAAGTCAGCTCTAAAATTCCCTAGGATTGCAAAAGTCTGATAGTAAGGGTCAGGTTCCAGATTTACTCATATCAGTTAACCTGATATTATTCAGTGACAATCACTTCGGCATTACAGTAGCTATCTGTTATCAGACAGACAGATTGCCACAGTCTGTCTACTCTCCTTGTCTGGCACAGACTAGGAAACTGTCATCCTTAAGATCACAGATTCACAGAATCATTTAGGTTGGTAGGGGCGTCTTCAGATCATCTAGTGACTAGTTTTGTGAATGAGGAGAGTCAAGTTTATGTTTTCTTTCTGGGTTTTAGTAAGACTTTTAACACTGTTTCCAACAACACGCTCATAGTCAAGCTGACAAAATATGTATTAGATAAATGAATAGTGAGATGGTTTGAAAACTGGCTGAAAAGCCAGGTCCAGAGGGTTGTAATTAGTAGTACAAAGTTGAGCTGGAGGCAAGCCACACTAGTGGTATATCCCAGGGTTTGATACTAGGGTCAATACTGTTCCTCGAACATCTTCATTAATGATCTAGACAATGGGACAGTGCACCCTCAGCAAGTTTACAGATGATACAAAACTGAGAGTGGCTGATATACCAGATGGTTGTTGTGGATGCCCCATCCCTGGAGGTGTTCAAGGCCAGGTTGGATCGGGCTTCGACCAACCTGGTCTAGCAGAAGGTGTCTTTGTCCATGGCAGGGGGGTTGGAATTGGATGATCTTTAAGCTTCCCTCCAACCTAAACCCATGATTCTGTGCTTCTGTGATTGTGCTTTCATTCAGATGGACCTGGACAGATTTGAGTATTAGGCTGAGAGGAGACTTATGAAGTTCAGCAAAAGGAAATGCAAGTCTTGCACCTGGGGAAGAACAACGCAATGCACCAGTACATTGTCCCCAGACAGAGCTCCAGGAATTCTAGCTGCAGTCTCATAAAAAGGTCAAAATGCTGCCCTCATCTTCCCAGCCTGTCTTTCCAAAGAGCCTGTGTCAAATCATTGCAGAAATTTAGCTGAGTTATCCCATCATGTCTCAGTTAGCTTAATGACTGTAACAGCACATAGACTTCTGATTCCTCTTGTTGGTTCCCCATGCTGAGTCCGTTTGCATCAAAGTATTTCAGAGGGGCACCAGAACAGTCTCAAGAGCTTTCCCCACAAGACTGTTCCATAGACACTTCTTCTTTATACACCTGTGCTTAAAGTGATTCCACTTCAGCATTGTTTTGTTGATTGCTAGGTCCCTTCTATTCCCATCTTCCCTGGCTTTTAGCTTGCCTACCCCATTTACAACTTTCTCACTTGTTGAGGAATCTCTACCTCTCCTGTAATTCATGTTTTAAAGCTCTGGGTTTGGCCATCCTGTTGGCACAATTGTATGCTTCTAGTCACATGCTTTGGCCACAGGAGCCTCCTCCCTCATTCTGCATCGTTAGGTTCTTGCTAAGAAATGGATTCCAGCCTTCTACTGTTATAAACTTATTGATATCTACCTCACAATCATATAATATTGTGTCCTTATTTCATATAGAAATACTGCCCTAGAACATCATTCCTCTTCTACACAAGAAACGATTTCTAATTTCTGGTCTTTTTTCCTTATAAGCCCATCCATTCACTTTTATGTCAGTACTGGATTTCCTTTACATGACTCTTTGTTTTGGTAGCAAATGAAGGGCCTAAACATAATTGTCCTTTGCATTTTTGAGATGCCCTTTGGTATGAATGATATCCAACATAATTTCTGTGTGGGACTGGAAGATATTACACATGGCCTATAAGATTTGCACTTTTCTGGAACAGTATATGAAGACTACACAGATAGCTTAGAGTGTCTGAAATGGCATTAAAAATGGTGGTTTCGTACCAATTCAATTTTCATTTCACTGTTATATCGCCCTTTACAAATGTAGCATCTTTGTCTTCTGCCTCATCCTTATTCTGCTAAGCTGAATATTAATTTAGTGTCTTTCTATGCAAGGGCCCAAGTAAAACTCTCAAACTGAAGAGAGATCAGGTTACCATGTCTTTTCTTCAAAGTATGTTTTAAAGCCCTGCATAGTTTTGTGGTCAGAATATGGGCTAGCGTGTTCTTGGATATTTTCCCCTCTTTCCTAAATATTGGTATTATATTTGCTGTTCTGCAAACTTATGATCTGATAAATGCATTAAATGCCCTCACTCCCAATTTGAGAGGTCATGTACTGGTTTTCTGCAATGGAATTATCAACTTGTTCCCTGCTTTTTTCCTGTAAACTCCCCCAAAACTTCATACTAAATCTTCTTTCTCTCTTGAGCCCATGATGGCTGGAATTCAAGAAAAAGCAAATGAGGTATTCAGTCCTCTGAAATACCAGCTGAAAAACTCAGAAGATTTAGGTTGTCTTGCTGCTCAGACGTGAAAGGTTTTTACCAGCACTGTCTTACTTTCTGCTGCTACTGTTTTTGCTTTGGCATTGCTCAAAGGGAGTCTGCAAAGTTAGATATTTCAAGCAGTAGGAGTCCAAAAATATATGCTGTAACTATAATCATTCCAGGTATAACTAAATCTTGTTTATGTATTTGATTACCCCTGGCTGGCTCACCTTCTGGCAAGGAAAATTCGTCACTTCAGTAGGGAAGAGGTGGAATCCTTTAAAACAACTTCCTAAATAATAACAGAAACCAGAGAATACTTCTGTTAATTATTAGTTGTACCTCTCAGATGTCTGCATATTTATGACAATTTACTTATTTTTCATTTGTAATCAGTCACTTGAGGAAATGAATACAAGTGCTTCACAGAATGCTATTTTTTTTCTCATTTTCCTTAATAGGAAGAGACTAAAATTAAATAAAATGACAGAAAGGAGAGCTAGTTGAGACTTGTCAGGTCATTGAGGTTGTCTGTCTGCCAATGAAGCTATGTTGCCTGCGGTATATGCAGGTGCTTTGTTTCAGTCTAATTTTAAATGAGTCATACAGTGAAGCTCCTTACACCACCTCCCTTGGGAGACAGCTCTGTAATCTAACAACCTAACAGGGAGAAGACGTTTCCTGATACTTGGCTGGAGATTTCCTTTTGCACAGCATCAATCCACTCTTCCTATTTGTATCCACTGAGGCCATCTTAAATCATTTTTGTACTTAATCTGTATTTGACCCTCCTAAAAGAACTAATGATCATACTCCTCCCTGATTTCTCCCACCCTGCATTCTGACTGATAATTTGTCCACTCTACCTATTACCAAACTATCCCTAAACACTTTCTAGTAATTCTTAGAATCAGTACATTTATTCTGATGTTATTCTTTCCTGATATGTTTGCGGTTTTTTTGTTTTATTTGTTTTGGTTTTTTTTTTACTTGATTTGGCACTAAGGTGCTCTGAATAATGGACCCGAGGTGTAAATTATCAACACATCACTTCACTGCAGCTCTTCCTGTCAGTGTTCACTGTCTTTTCTCCACCAGCTTCTCTCCTTTAACACTCTCTTCACTCACATGCGGAAAGGTTTGCTGTAGGTAAGCTAGGACCTCACCAGAAAGCATTACAGGAAGGGAGAAGAGGAACCAAGCTGAAAATGTAAATGGAAGGACTGAAAACAAATTAGTATTTGCAGATTAAATTAGAGGGAGTAATGTGGTATTAAAATTAAATATCCTTGGGGAGTGACAGGAAAATGCAGGATGTTTAGTCTGATGTTTAGGTTTGAGGTACCACAAATTTAGGTAGGATGACTGGAAATTAAGTAGATGATACAAGGTGGAAAAAAGTTAATCTGGACTATTCTTATTACAGGAGCAAGGAGATATATATATATATGTATTTCATCTTTGCTTTATTTCACATTAGAATTGATTTAGAAAAGCTTCAAGTTCTGTGGCACAGAGGAAGATTGAGTTAATGGTGCCCAGGTCCCTCCAGCCTCTTCACCCAGGTCTGCTGCTCAGAGGAATAGAATCCTGCAGCAAAAGCCCTGTCTTCCCTTCCAGAACAGCTGGATAAGGGACTCTCTGCCCACAGAGGCAGGCTGTCAGCTTCACACCACACTGGCCCCACCTTGTACCTCCAGCAGGGTTTGGATACCAGTTATCATTACTTATTAATAACTTTGCTTTATTGCCAGTAATTTTCCCCTGATATGTTGTATTTGCAAGTCAAATCAAGTACAGTATGTGTCCTTTCTCTCTCTTGGCTAGAATTACTTCATTTTGCCCTTTGCTGACGCCGTCGGTTTCCTTGCACACCTTCACTAACTTGTGGCTCCTTTGACGTGTTCTTGTTTTCATTGCAGCAAATATAAGTAATTCCTGGAGGAGCTTTCTTGCCTCCTTATTTTAGTAGTTCTTCAAGGGTGATGCTTGCTGGTACAAAGTACCCCTTTGCAACTTTTAAGGTTCTCCAGCCTTCTTCCAGCTAAAGGGTTTCAGTGGTGCCTTATGAAGAACAGTAAAGACCAAATATCTTAAATCCCCAAAGAATTATTTCTCAAAAGTCAGTGGTTTTGCTTTCATGAAACTGTTTCTTAATAAATGCAATCAGTAGCTCCTCGTTGTCTTCACCAAATATTCCAGTTTTCACCAGTTCATTCATTATTTCATACTTTTTAATAAGACATATATTTTCTCTTGCTTTTGCTACTATTTGTACTTTCTAGACTCTGCAATTTTCTATCTGTTCCAGTACTTGTGTGGTATACTTAGCAATGATATCTTTTGCCCTAGGTAGCTTAGGAGCTTTTATGAAGATCTGTGTTTAAGGTAGATTTTTACACAACAGATATATTCCTGAACGTTCCCACATGACCTGTGAGAAACTAACTGAAAATGACTGTCTTTCACCTATAATTGGAGAGCAAGGATTGCAATTGCAGTGAATTAGATAGCAATAAGTTCAGTAAAGTAGACATCAGTGAGGTTGAGATAATATTGCTTCTGAAGCACCACAATAAAACGAGATTTCAGACATATGTGTGAAAAGGGAACTACATCTGAGCACTTTGTCTCCTGCTATTCAACACAACTCATTTAGGTTCCTAGTAGGAAAACATGCCTTTTTTTCCCCACAAACAACATAATTTTTTAAATAACTAAAGTGACAACAGCAGAATGAAAAGCAAATTAGAGAGTAAAGAAAGGAAAGGAAGGATGTATAGACATAACCTGAAAGGTTCCAAAAAGGCCTAGAGAGGACTTTCAACATTAGAAATGCAGCCTTATAAAGGAGAGAAGATAAAAAATAGTGTATCTGAATGAACACTGAATTCTGAGGCACTAACAATATCTCAG
This sequence comes from Tringa solitaria, assembly GCA_026413425.1. NCBI lineage: Eukaryota > Metazoa > Chordata > Aves > Charadriiformes > Scolopacidae > Tringa > Tringa solitaria. Next base: position 13,013,327 of record JAOXJM010000001.1, read on the forward strand.
GAGTGTGAATAAAACTTTGATTGAATATGAGGCAATATTTTGCTATCATTAATCTTACTATATAAGTTAATTTTAATTAATTTATACAGTAAAAGCATTAAGGATTGAATTACATTAGTTGTTTATTGAATTAAAGAATTCTTACACTAATACATATTTGCTGATATATTCAAATCAGCAAAACATTCTTGAGAAGATGTAGCCTGTGTTAGCAAGAGAGGTTTTATAAGGACAGAACTCCCACTGGTTCCTTGAATAAGACAAACTATGCCAACAAAAGGCGTTCTTTGCTAGTATAAATATGTCCAGTTTGCGGCTTTTGCTAATGCAGTTGTGTTAATTGAGGGGGCTGTGAGGGATATTTTTTCACACCCACAATCAAGTTACTGTTACAAAAATTCTGACTATTCCTCAGTCATTTCACAATTAAGGAAAAAACTAAGACATCTAGGTGGCATTCATCTGCCTCTTCTGAGGAGGGTATAGGAGCATCTGTTGGGTTTTGGATAATTAAAAGAATAGTTCTTGATTATTTATCATCTATATATTTATCATCTATCTTATTATTTATCATCTATCTTATTATTTATCATCTATAACTAGAAAAATTTGTGTATTGCACCTAAAGCTAGAAAAATTTGTGTATTGCTTTTCATAATTTCATAGTCACTCTTTCTTATGCATTTTATAAGTCTGCAAATGAAATTAAGTTGTGTTAGTGAACACAACTGGACAACTGATTGGGCAACTGGTATTTGTTTCTCAGGAGATTCACAGGATTCTCAGTGAGGAGATTCATATCCATAGTTTTACATTGATAAAACGTGGCAATTGCATCACCATAATGGTGATACAATATAATAAGGCTTCCCAAGCGTGTCTCATACTGGAGAAGCTACAGACATTTATAGAAAGCATCTTTCTCTGGTCATCTTATTACTGGGGCAAAGTTGTTACACATCATTTAGCTAATAAAATTCTATTAAAAATTTTAAAGGAGTCATTAGATAATTCAAAATTATTCTATATATGTTTAAAATATTAATCCCAAAATCAATACTTATCATTTTTACAGTGCCCTACACTTAAGATGCACATTCCAACAAGAAATGGATTGAGAGTTTAGAAATTGGATCATGGAGTATATATTTGCTAAACATATAATGACATGTTTTGAGAAATAAACCTGAATGCAGTCTGCATCTAATAATGTGAAAATACATGACTAGAAGCATCTTATTGCCAGTAGGAAATGGTTATCATAAGGCTAAGAAAGTAGTTAAACTTGAAAATTACTGATGAGATGGATTTAGATGTTTGGGTTTGGGATATTATAGCTTTTATTTTCCCATCTTAAAGTCACTTACAAAATCACCATGCTATCCAAATGTGAAATTATGATATACTCACCCAGGTCAGTTAACGAACCTGGAAAAACCTAAATCAGAAGGTGCTGATTTGTGTTCTGTAATCAGTTAAAATTATATTTTCACTGATAGTTATCAAAAATTGTCTTAATGCATGCTATTTAGTCAGTGAGTTTAAAATAAATTATTTTAAGAAATGAAAATACAGTAAATAATATGGCATCTACTTTAGTGGTTATTCCTTTGGGAATTGAAATATCCCTTCATTAGTACAGTACCTGTTTGTACTTTCATTTTACTGATTTTCTTATGCTTTATTCTGTGTTCTGGGTATTTGGATCTCAGCAGATACATTAACAACCAATGTGAATATTTGTTGCAGTATTTCCATAAACATGTTGTTTCATGATTGTCCTTCATTTAGGATTTTGCATATTATTATTCCTGTTATAACCCAGAACACATGACCTCTCTGTTCAAATCAAATCATTAATCATAGCTTAGAATTTTAATAATCCTTGAAATGAACTCATCGATAAACAAGTTACCCACACACAGTGCTAATGTGATAAGAATAGGTATATATGAGAAATTGTAAAATTAAAAGACAGACACATTTTTATAACCATATTGTTTTTTGGTTTTTTTACTTCACATGAGTATGGACTATGAGTATAGTCAGAAAAAAAACTTTCCACAACTGTGTAGGAGAAAGTCTTTACTGTCTAGAGCTAACACTTAATGGGGCTCATAAGTTCCAGTGGAAATTTTCTTATATTTTTTAAAATCCTCAGAGTTTTTTGTTATTACAGGATCCTGAGAAAACTCAGGAACCTGTATTAGGAGTCACGTCTCTGGTGTTAAGCAGTTTTGTTATCAATTATCTCAGTGTTAATTAAAGTAATGAAAGAATTTCTGAAGATTTGTCCTAACTTT
>JAOXJM010000001.1:13015729-13030269 GCA_026413425.1 Tringa solitaria
GAAGATTTGTCCTAACTTTTGAATCCGGTTACTTTAGGTTAAAAATGACCAGCACTTAAGATGATTGAAAATACTTGTGGCAAAAATCCTAGTAGTGCCAAGGTGAGATAGAAGATTTTCTGTTGAATGCTGTTTAGGGTTGTATTCAAATTAAGGTTTACAATATTATTTGGGAAACAAATCCAGAGAAAAGCGTAAGCTGTAAGCAGTGTGGATGAAGGAGATTGGGAATTTTACCTGATTACTCAGAGTATTTATGTATTTATTCAATTCAATTTTTAATCAAGTCTGGAGAGACCAGCATAATGAAAAGATTAAATGATCTATATACCTATGGTGAAAAAGTGATTGCAAAACACACTCTCAAATATTTGAAATGTGTAAATGTCAGCAAGGAAGATAGGATATTTAGGATGTTGTGAGGAGTATTAACAGAATAGCCAGATTAAATTTAAAAAGGAAGGATTTCATCTAGCTCTCAGGGTTAATTTTGGACGGCAAAACTCTTTGGAGTATAGAAGGTTTTTGAAAAGAAATAGCAGAAAAATTCTCATTTAGAAAATCAAAAGTAAACTAAAGCATAGACTGAGAAAATAATTTTGGGGAATTATTATCCTAATGTGTCTCTGGAAGCCAACTCTAAGAGCAAAATAAAACTTTTCCATCTGTAATTTTCATAAAAAATTCTAATTTTTATTTGTTTATTTCACAAGACTTATTTTAGTGTCACATGGTGAATAAGCATTGTTTACTTACACTTTATACAAGATTTGAGTAGCTTTCAATTAGTGTTAGGAATTAGAATTCTTATTTTAAGCTAAAATGAAAAATCACAGATGAAACTAACATCTGGCTACAAATAACAGAAATTTGTTTTTCATAGGCACTAACCTATCCCTATGACTCTTGTTTGTATGTTAGCTGCAATTTGTTCTCCTTTAATTAAAACTTCAGTAGTACTTGATGTTTGCTTAGGTTTTCTTTCAATATTTAGTGTAGAGCTTCTGAAGGATATTGGATGTATAGACAAGAACATCAGAGAGCTCTTTTTACCTACGAGATATCCAAGACCACCCACACTGTTTCAGCCATTGACAGCAGAGCCTGTGTCTAGGAAGACTATAGTTTCTAATTATCTTTGCTGAGGATGGTAACAGAACTATTGTCTCTAAAAGATTTTTTGATGCTGACAGAAAGGGTGGGAGTCAGTTCAGCGCTAAGACACTTGTGTCTAGTAGTCTGATGTCCCACTGCTGTCAGTTAATGAGAACCAGTTAATTATCCAAGGGGAACCTGGAGAGGGATTCAGCTGATCAGCCACTAGATGTCAACTTCAGGCTGAACCAAATCATTCCCTCATCTCTGCAGACAGTTTCAGGCCAGGGAATTTCAGTTGCTTAAACAAAGATGTTTAGTATCATTTGGAAAACCATAACTACCTTTGCAGTAGCAAGTAATATAGGAGCAGATCTGTAAAGAGAAACACACGTGTGCTGTCGTCCTAGCGCTGCGTACATCCTGCACATTATACTCTATTCTGGCCCTGCAGATTGAACGCACCTTGGTGACCAAAGGACATCTTCTGTGTTAGTTTCATCAGAAAAGGGTACAGTTCGTGTGCTCTGAGATGGCTTCAAATGCACAATAATACATGGTAAATAGGCACAATGGGTGGATATCAAAGGTGCACTTCTGATCCAAATTCAAATGCTAATTATATGCAGACCTTGTGTGTCTCACTGGACTTTAAGCTGCTGTTCCAGAATGGCACATGTCTCCTGTAGGTCCTGTTTCAAATCTTCCAGCCCTGTGTGAATCCAGGGTATCTTACTGAGCCCAAAGCGGCAGGGGGCACTTGCATTTAGTCAACTGGATTGTAATCCTGATCTTCACTGTATATCCTGTTTATACACTAAAGGTAGACACCTAAATTCAGATGTTGGTATTGATTGCTCAATCCCACTCAGTGAAATGGATTGAAGTTACAAAATTCAGTTGCTATTGTTAACAATGAACTTTCTATTGCAGAAACTTAATCATCTCTTTTTTTATTTTTTTTTTTTTGACATTTCTGACATTCCCAATTGTTTCTAGATTCACTTTGTGCTCTAGTTTCACATACTTCATTTTTCATTTATATTCCTGTTTGAGTAATGTAATATTTATACATTTGGTCTTGGCATCCAGTGAATGCTAATGATAGTCAGACGTTCTCTCAGTCCCAGAAGAATCAGCAAAGACGTTTGTTAATTACACATTGCTTATCACATAAAATCTCAGACAAGTATTTGGCTGTGTGTCAGATGCCTCTAGCTTGCAATTGTAGAATTAAACTATGGAAGATTTGGGAGTGCTCTGTTTTCTGCTTTATTTTAGACCAATGTTTCTAGTTTCTATAACGGGTAACCTTGTGGTCTTTGTTTTATCCTGCATCTAGCCAGAGTCTGGAGTAAACTTGTTAGTTAGTCATGGCTGGAGTTTGAGAGGGTTTCCTTTACACAAATTATAGTATTATTTTGTTCTTTAGATAGGGCCTTCTGCACCTTTGGACTCAGTAGGATACCCTCTATTCAAACAATTGCAATTTTTTTCCCCTTATTTTGCTTCCCTTATATTTTCCACAACATTCACAGCCATGGGAAAAATCCATTCACAGACAAAATGACTATTGTAGGATGAGCTGAAGTGTTAAGAGAGACCCAAAATAGTGAAAACCAAGTAACAAATCTGGGGACAGCTCAACTGAGGGCAAATCAGCCACAAACTGGTCTGAGCCTTCTTCAGAGCATTGGGTCCAAATGGCCACTCCATTCTAGAGTCCATTAATTAACTGCTGCTTTTTTCCCCATCTCTTGATGCTATTGAAGGTATAACTCATGCTTCTCTTAATCTCCTATATATTATAGCTATCAGATCAAACTGCTGGTAAAAATAAAGTGTTAGAATATTTTGCTCACAGCCTGACACAATAAAGTATCTCCTTAAATGACTCACTGAAAATAAAAATTCCAAATGCTGGTGAATCTGAGTCATCTGATCCACTAGTTTATAAATAGCACAGATACCTTTGCTTGCTTTCATGCTGTCTCTAGCCATTACAGTTCATTAAGATCAGATGCATGTTGCTTTCCTCTGCTATTTGGATTATTCAAGCCATTAAGAAGACACAGGAATAAGAGAGAAAATCATGAGAGCTTTTGTGTCGATACTGTTGCTAGGGAAACCTCTTTCTTTTTGTTTCAGTGCATGGGACACCAGTGTCACTTTGAGTCTGATTTGCAGAAAGACAACTTCAGAGGAAGGTGTCAGGGATGAAAAACAGAATTAATGAAATCCTAAATTTCCATTGTAAATAGAAAAGGAGTTATGCAAGATGCTTCAAAAGCAGCCTGAGTGACCTGTGATTTTATTATTATCTTTTAAAATCTGAATAGAATTTTGAAGGGAATGTTAAAGATGATAGATATGAGAGACTTGTGGGTCCCTCCAGACATGTCTTAGGTAATCTCCCATGCCTTTTTTCTGAATATGCAACATTGTGGTGCATCAGCATTTAAGCAGACTGGAGAATATCTGGCTGGAACGACAAGCAATATTTCACTCTCTCCAGAGCTGTCCTCCTCTGCTCACAGCTATCTGTACAACCTCACTTTTAGCCTCACATGCCTGGAAGGGTTTCCTGACTTAATCTAACCAGACTTCAACCATTCTGTCCTTTAAAAGCCCTTTATAAACCACATTTCTTTATATGTATTTTGTGAAGAGCAATAATAAAGAATTTAGAAATGAAAACCAGAACAAATGCAAACCCAGTTTGAAGCTATAAAGTCTATATAACACATGAGAGATTTCACCACTGGATTGCCTTATGTCATATAAAGGCCTTTTGCCATTCTCATTTTAATCAGATCTTGAGAAGTAAACTATACATAAAAGGAAGTTGAAGCAGCATCAATGAAATTATTCTAAAAGTAGTAGTGTTTCTTCATTCTTCAAGGGGAGGAAACATTGACAGCAAAGAACCACTGGAGCAAAGCAACCTGAATGGTTTTATCAATTTCAGTGCAATACTTCCAAGCTACAACATCCCCCTACGTCTCACTGAGGAATCGGAGTATTCATCCAGTGGCTGGATAAAGAATGTGTAAAGTGCTCTTTTCAAATTATGATACTTACTAGGTTCTGATTTCTTCTTTCTCAACAGAATTTATCTTAACTATATATTTTTCTTTCTTTAGGGGTATTGGATGAAGAAAAAAGGATGAATTAAGATTGATTTTATGCCTTAATTATATTTAGAATAGACACAGGAAAGCACTATACCTGCAGTGCAAGAAAAAAACTCTGTACTGGTAGGGGCTGAACTAGATAATACTATGGGATTTTTTCTGTCTCTCATTTTTTATGTTCTAGATAAATAGTACTAAATAAATAATAAGTTTTGAGCAATCCTTTGGAACACTAAAAAAAACAAAACTTTTTAGAGGGAGTGGGGATTTCACTTATTCGTAAATAAATCCAAATAGGTTCCTAACATCAAAGCTTGCTGTCTTCACATTGGTTTTATCTCCTTCTTACTTTTTTTCTTTCTGTTGCCCACTCAAAATAAACATGAGAAGTGGAAGCCAGTTTTTCACGAACCAGTATCAGAATCAGGTTACAGTCTGAGACAAATTTACATGCTAAGGCTTTTTCAGTCATTTTGTGAAAACTAATTTTTCAGCTACATTTACTAATGTGTCATTGACACAGCATGTTCTCAGCATAATCTATGAAGGTGTCTTCATTAACAAGTCACATTATACAGATACAAACTGTGCATCCACGTAGCTTGCAGCAGGTCAAGAGAATTAAAAGTTATTCCAATCTTTCTTCCACTACAGCACATGCTATAGCTATAACCAAATGTCCAAGTACGTTATGGCCTGGATGGATGTACAGTCAGATGAGTGAAAACTGGTTGGATAGAATTTATTATATAATTTATAAATATATAAAGATGTTTATAAATATATTTAATATTTTATTAAAATAATTTTCTATATAGTTCATAGATGATAAACAGATAATTACTGTGATAGCCTAACTAGGATTCAAAATTTCCAGGGAGTTTCTGTAATGTGGAATGTTGGTAACAGCCTTGATAAGACTATACCTCTTGCTTGAGCACTTGAAAAGAGATTATTAACGTGAGAGTAAAGAATTATATCAGTTAAAAGTCAGATTAGTTGAAATCTGACTTTGTGCTTGCTTGGTCAAGGTTACAGTGTTTCAGTGGTCTGTGATGCATTCCATATATTGTATATCATTTATTCTTCAGTTACAAAACTGTAGAGGTAGCTAATATCATCTCATGTATCAGTTTTGCTCCAGTAGTTTGTCATGCAGTTACTGTCAATAACAGGATGGAATCCATGTTTTTATATATATGTACATTTCATTGTTTTTGAAGGTTTTGATATAGGTCTTCCTGTTATGTAAACTTTTGTACATCCAACCCTCGAAAGTTTCTCAGTGATAATGACTTATTAGGAAGCAAAATATTTCAAAAAACTATTTGTGTGTCTGTGTTAGCTTGTCACTGTTAAGCTTAATTCATTTTATTCTCACAGTTCCTTCTGTGTAGCACAGCCCCACAAATATCTCTCTTATATATTAGTAGGCATAAAACAGTATATAAAAATTGTTTTCTTCTGATAAGCAAAGGCCATATCTTTCAGTGCTTTCAGTGTGAGTTTATCTTGTGTTTAACTGGATCATACACTACAAAGTCATAGAAACCAAACTCCAAACATCTGTAAACAGATCTTTTATTGAGTGGAAGGGTGGGTGCTAAATGACAGATGACTGATTTGGAGAAAACTGCATTAGATGATCTAAGTTCATGATAATAGCTTGTAAACATTAAGGGTTTTTTGTGAAGGAATGATTAGCGTGGGACACATATACACAGGTTATGATATTTTGTCTCATAATTGGTGGCAGTTAAAAGTTATAAGAGCACAGCAAACCACATTAACTAAATGTGAGCTCTCACTGTGGTGCTAGGACAAAGAGATAACATGATCATAGCAGAGGATCAGGCCAGTAGGACCTGGGATACATTCCCTTCGTGTGTGAAGCTGCTTGAAGCTCTCCTGGCTGTCTCTGTCCAGTTGTGGTGTGTGCAGTTCAAGTAAGAAGATGACAATTTAGAGAAGAATTCACAAGAAATAGTAGAGGACTAGAAAACATGATTTATATGGGCCCAGACATGAATCTGTCTGACTTAGCAAAATAAAGATGAAGTGGTGACTGTTGCATTTTGCAAGTACATCTGCAGTCTTTGTAGAAACAGCTACCAGGTAATGGATAGCTCTTCAATCTCGCAGCCAAAGTATAACATGATCCCCTGACTGTAACTTGAATCTGTTCCGATTAGACATAAAGTACACGTTTTTAGCAATGGAGGCAGTTAATGAGATACCTGGGGTTACTGTATATTAAATTTTTAAACCTAAGATTTATTTTTTTTCCTAAAAGGCAGGCAACAATGTAGATGACAATACAGGGAAGTTTACAGAAGAATGTGTCCATGAAGGTACCATGCCAATTTACAGTTTGAGAACCTGGATATGATTACCAATTAACCAGATTCCTATAGGGAAGAAGAGAGATGGCTTGCTTCAGGTCATATTAGCTCCTGCAGAAGCCTGCTACAAGGAGTATTTCACAGTGACAAATGCCAACAGCCTGGACGAGGTCAGAGCTGAAGTCGTTCCGTGGCAGGAGTCCTTTTTCTCTCCAAGCTCAGGTCAGAAGTTGTGACTTGCCCTGTGCAGTGCTGTTGCATAGCATCATGAGTGACTCTATTTCTGGCATCCTCGGCATTCACAGCAGATGGGGCCCTATAATAGTTTTGGCATTCCCACTATACTGCTGCCGGTGTCACACTATGGGGCAGGCAGTTTTGTGCATGAAGTGCTACTCTGAGCATGGTTAGCGGCTACTGTGCTTATTGGGCATTGCCAGAAAGTGCTGTGTGAGGTGCAGGTGTCTCCCATGCCACCACAGATAGCTTTTGGGGGCACTGGAGCCTGCACAGGTGCATTCACACCCACAGGTGCTCTGCTTGGGTACCGCACAGCACGTGGGCCACATGCACGTGAGATTTTGGCTGCTTAGGAACTGCAGAATAGATCTGTCCCAGAAGGACATGCAGTCTGTTTAGTCTATAAATGTAAAATGTCCACTTAAAATCTGCAAAGGACATTGGAGCCCTCTCTGCTTTTATAGTGCCAGAGGTATTTGGCATTATCAGTGCAGCACCTTCCCAACACAGAAGCAGTGCCAGAGGTTTCTGATAGACTGTAGCTGTGCAACACGTTGACCTCTTCATCCAGTGAAAAGCTCCCTCTGGTTTCCTTCCTGTCCTGTTCCACTCTGTAGACAGCATCATCAGCCAGGAAATTGCTTTGTTTTCAGACAGCTTAACTTAAATACCAATGTTTTTAAAAAGAAAGATTCACAGAATGTGTTGAAAACAGCTGTAAGTTACGAAGCATGTGTGGGCAAAGCAGTTCTTTAAAAATATGGTTCTTAATCTCAAATGTCTTCTTCTATAATGTGTTTGCTAAGAAGCTGTAATCCAGGTTAGAAAGACAAAATATCAGGATGCAAGTATGTGAAATCTTAGGGATAGATTTGCTAAAACAATTTACATCTTACTATTTTTCTGTTCCTTTAAAAAATGTTCTCAGTTCAACAATTTTTACTTAAATTAAAATGTAATCAGTTGAATGACAAATACCTGTTAGCTTTCCTCATAGAAAATAGTTCTGCACGTTAACTTTTTAGTTTCATCTAATGAAATGTTATGCCTGAAGAGGTAAAGAAAAAGTAAGTAACATGGCTATAAGTGTGTTTAGCATGCTATTCACTTGGTGACTGACGTTTACACTGGCAGTAGATACGTTAGATCTCTCTGAAAAGCTTCCATGAAGAAAGTTCTTATGCAAAAAATGTAACTGCAAGGAAAAATATTTTTAAAGGAAATAGATATTTTCATTTTTCCAGAAAAATACAGTCAGGTGATTAATCAGCATGGCAATTTATAAAACATGTCACTTGGGTGAGAAAAGCACCCATATTCACGGCAATACATCCTTCATTTTGTTCAAATAAAATTTCTTAATGGATTTGTCCAAGGGTCTCTAACCACTGTTGGAGCAGGTAATTCTGTTTTAAAGCTTTCTCTCCCATAAATAGTCTTGCTGTTTAGTCAACAGATAGATGGACATAAGTGGTCAAGTTACCTGTCCCAAACCTCATTCCAAGTTATAGGAAGTATCAGCAAAATCAAGCAGTCCTGATTTTTTTCTTTCACATTTACCCAATGCAACTTTTATGTTCATTTAGTACCCTCAGGTTTCTGAATTTCCAGTTGTTCATTTCTGCAGTGCAACCAGGTGCAACATTCTTCATTTTACAGTCATCTGAAGGGCATTTGGTTCTGCATTTAGAAAGCTTTTTGGACTGCTCATCTGAAATATCTGTAGTTAATCTAGGCTTGCAAGAAACTGAAGGAGGTTTGTTAAGGTAATACTAGAGCCAAAAAAGACCTAATGGGTTAAAAGACACTTGCATACTTTATTGTGCAGTGTTTGAGTTGAATTAATTACATCAACATGACAGCTGGATTTCACTCCTTTGTTGGGGCATTGACAGACATCCTCCCCAGCACCAGCTGGCCTGGTGGAGAACCAGCCACCTTGGCTGCTCAATGTCGATTTCTCCCACCCTTCTCTTTTCCATAGTTCCCATTCATCTGCCAGCAATTTGTACTTGACAGCCCTCTGGTTTGCCTCAGAAAAATCAGCTAGGAGTACTTGTGTGAGCCATCAATAAGCATGATGGTCCAGTAACAATGAGAGGTGGGGGTCAGGTACAACTTCCACTAGCCTTGGATTTTGTTCCAAACTTGCAACGCTGCTGCAGTCCAAAAGCTATTTTGGGAACTTTACACAAAAATAGGTCTTGCTCAGCAAGGTTGGTGAATATAGTGACAATGACATCTGAAAAAGCAGTAAATTTAGTTCTTCTGGACAAAAAGTGTGCACAGAAATTCAGCATTTCCAAAGAAAACATAAAAACTTTGTAGTAAGGAGGCACTGACAAAGTTTATGCTAACACAGCACTTCAACTAATGGCACACAGCAGCAATTTATAGGATCATTCTGAATGACGCTTTTAATGTGGGACATTCAGCTTAAAAATCAGAACTGACAACAGCTCTGTAAGTTTTTTCGTGCAGCCTGCTCAGTAATCACTGATCTTGCCTTCTGTCTGAGGATCTCATTCTTGTGCATTCTCCCTGCCTGTGTCACCTTTGATCTTCTGACACTGGGAACCATTAATAGCAGGGCTTGCACCATTGGCTTATTTTATAGTAGTAAATATGCATTCCTTTGATTTACTATGCATTTTGGTTAGAATGTACATACTGCCCTAGCAGGGATAGTGTCTGCATCATGTTGTCATTGCATGGGTGCTTGTAGTATCTTCAACTTGGCAAATCTGTAATTCTGTAAACTTTGCTGTTTAGACATACTGGTTCAAGTTCAGCTGTAGCAACTAGCCACAACAGCATCAAAGCTCTTTAGAACTGAGCAGAATTTGGCACACTTCATAATAAATGATTAATTTTGCAATTTTGGACTGCCATAATTGTGTTTTGTACAAACAAGTCAGACCAAGTGTTAGGTGGGCATAAGTATGAACAAGGAATAGACTGTTTTTAGAAATATGGAACTCAGCTTTGTTGTCATTTATGTTGTCAGAGACACTGATGTCATCAATACTGTTCTAGATCTACATGAGGGTAAGAGAGTTCATTGCTGTATTTTTGTCTTAGGAGGAAATTGTTGGTATTGCCCAAATAAATTGTTCTACAAGGGCCTCTGCATATTCCCACATGGTGACCAAGTTAGGGACAAGCTAAGAAGAACTTTCAAAACTCTCTTTCACTTGGGTGCATAAGAAATCTTGCCTAAACATGACATTACTACTGTATGTGTGTGTATAATCTATGTATATACATGTGCACACATATGGCTGCATGAGTTGTCATCCTTTCTGGTGTGGAGAGGACATACGTTGGTCCACAGATTATTCCTATTTTGTCTGCTAGTTATTGTTTTCTGTAGGGAACTCTACGTCATGCCTTTGCACACAGAACTTGCCCACAAGCTCATAGACCAGCATTAGAATGTAAAAGGAATTCGTACAACCAGCTGAAGACTGACTCCCGTGTCTAGTCCCAGTCATGTCTAGTCCTTCTTATCCTTCACTCTCAAGGACAGTAATGTGTCCTGTGGGTGTCAGAACCTGCAGCAATATTGTACTTCAGAGCCCCTGAGAGTATCAAGATCATCCTTTGCACCCTGCTGCTCTGATACCTGAAGTGACCGTGTACCTGCAGCCTCATCACTGCCCTCTGTCAAGAAATGTAGGCTCTTTGCCTTTTATCCCAGAATCACAGGTACAAATTAAAAGACATTATAGAAAACTCCTGTAATGACTTGGTGGGTACATCCTTTCTCGTCCCATTACTGTATGTCTGACACCTTTATCTTAGTGATGACTCCAGACCAACCTCTGGCACTAATAGCTGTAACTGCGTATGCCCAGGGCATACAGATGCCCAGCAGTTAAAAGCACAGGGTCAAGAAATATTGCTGGGAACTGAATTGGTAAGGATCCAACCTCCTCTGTAATAATGCATCCCAGCTTTTAAGAGGGAAAAGTGGCAGTGGCCTTTTGAAAGTTTGTAAGGCTTTTCCAGTCTACACCAAATGATGAGGAAGAAGGTTTCCTGCCTTTCCAGTGCAGCTGTGTGTTCCCTGCTCTTTCTTCCCACCTCACACTTTTTCCACTACTTCTCTCTGTTCCTGTTCTGGTTTCTCCAGGTTCAAATCAGAACCCCTTTGCTTTGAAGCTCAGGTCAGCACCAGGCAAGGCACTGGGCACTACCGTTGCTAAGAGCAGCCCGTCCTCTCCCAGTTGCATGCTTGTGCGTTGACAGGGTCAGAGCATGATTGAAGGGTGAGAGATGCACAAAAGCAGAGAAGGCTTGAAATTAAATAGTCTTTGAAGCTTTTTCTTAACTAGTCTCACTCTGGCACATACCCCTGCCTTAGGGGGATGATCCAGTGGAATAGCAATGACCTAAAGCTACTGCTCTGCCCACTCAAGCATGCAGAAAGGAGAATTTATCTCAAAAATGACCATATGAGAATATCTGAGCTGCAAATAAATGTTTGTGAAAGATGTTCATTAACATTAAAAGAACGAGGACTTTATATTTTTTTTCTGAAAAAAAACTGTTAGTTTGTTTTTTTTTCTGAAATAGTGAATGCTACACAGAAGAAAAAAGAAAAAAAAAAAGTAAAAATCCTGGTGGGTGAGACCTTTATCTCTTCTCTCGTTTATTACTAGTGCCAATGGAGTAGCTGTCCTAATTAAAAAGAACTTGCCCTTTCAAACAGAGGAGCTGGATTCTGATCCAAATGGCCTTGTAGAAAAGAAATTGCTGAATGAAGTCATTACTCTAATTAACATTTATGCTCCTAATGTTAACAATGTACTTTTAAAAGGAACCAGTAGCATAGATATTCCTCCTTAAATCATCTAATGGTCTGGTGTGGGTAGTGATTTTAATTGCCCTTTGGTTATCAATTTAGACAGATCTACTAGGGGCAATTGCATTGTAAATCAGATATCTCAAGAAAGTCATTAATGAGCTAATGAACAATAGATGTTTGCGGTGATGAACGGCACAACTGATAATGCTTATTTAGCCCAGTGGTGTACTTAAATGTTCTGTGTTGCATGCGGAAAGAAGTGACCATTCACCAGTAACTAGGTAATAATGTATTAGCTATTAGTCAGTCTGCTCCATGGGTTTATCTTCCACTTCTCAGGATTAGCCCAGTCCCCTGTGCTCTACATCCCTAAGTTGTTTCTGTGGTTTGTAATTCACTGAACAGTAATTTGGAGCCCTGCATCTCTGTTTGACTTTGTTTATATATTTCTTGTCTGCCTTTAGCATAAATCATAATGACAGCTTAATTGGTTTATATTTCTGAAGCAGTTTGAAATGTGAAGTGTTGCATAAGTGTTCAAGGTTGTTATTACTTTGTGACTCTTCCCAACCATTTTCTTTCCAAAATGAAAATTAAAGAGAAATTATTTGCCATTTACAAAAGTAAATATGGTGAATCCTGTCATAAGTAATCACTCAAGGATCACCAAAAAAGCCTCTTTGTTTCACAGCACTGCACTTTTTAAATCCTTGAACTTTGAATTTCCTTCATAACACAGTGAATCCATTAACTTCACTGGAAGTATTTGATTTATCCTCATACAAACAGAGAATTAGGAGAGGGTAGTTTCATGATGGAATAAAGGTCCTGGAAAATACAAGTCTTCTGCAAAGGTTTTGCTATAATTATAACATTGGACCATTTGACACACTTAGAATCTGAGATTATTACTTCTTTATTTCACAGGAGGAACGTGTATAATTGCACTGGTCTTTACAGCACGGCGTTATTACAGACTGAAAGTGCCCTTCATTCACAGATGCAAATTTTACCTAAAGAATTTACGTATACCAAGCTGGTGGGTTTTAATGTTGTTTTTTTTTTCCATAGAGCAGTGTTGGCTGGAGACTAGCTCTCTAGCTTTTCCTTTGGACATGGCCAGCACTTAGCATGATCAGAGAATTTTTATCAGGTGCAGTGTTCAAAAAATAAAGTCGCACAGAGACAGATGTTTGTGCATTTAATTCCCTTTGTTGCTTCCACTGGCTCACAGGGCAGAGTCAAGAGGTATCCATGACAAAGTAGAAAAGTCTTTTACCCCAGAACAGGATTTTAGGATCAGAAATGAAGCAGGCAGGCAAAACAAGGACAGCCAACAAAAAGTAGCCTGGAGCAACACAGTGTGTCAATGAAAAAGAGAGAGATAAGAAACACTTGGACAGTTGTGCATGTTGGCTTCAATCTGTAATGACTGTGCAGACTACACATCAAAAACATTTGGCTGTCCTTGACAGAGAACAAAAAAGCCAGGATTTTTCAGCTATAACTATTTTTTTTTCAGTTAAAATTATTTAAACAGTCAACGTGGTGAATAACAATTAATTTATTATACGTCTTCTGTTTTTTTAGTTGTCTAACTGCCTTCAGACAATTATTAGATGTCATCTTAAAGAAAAAAGGTGAAAGCTCTTCTCATCTTCTAACAACCACGTTCTGCTGTTGATCAGCTGGATCTACAGCTCTCACTGGTGTAAACTCCATTTGTGTTGTGTCTTTCTAGAGTAAATTAAGGGCAAAATCTTGACCATCAGCTCCAATAACACTTAATTTAGTCAACACTGACAGCTGCTGTATTTCTGTAGTTCTATGCATGCAGAAACCTCCATGGCCTTGGGACCAAAGTGTCTATTTGTGCCTAAATTCTGTCATAGACAATAAATGAGTGGGAAGCACCGATGTCCCACACACTTCCACAGCAGTCCTATCCATGCTCAGAGAATGCGTAATATGAGTTGGACACATAGCAAAATGCACAGGCTCTCATGGTGGTGATGACACTTTCTTGATAGACTCGTGGCCAGTTTCTGTGTAGCCTCATGGCTGAAGAAAAGAAGCAGTGGAAGGTCAGGGTTTATTTATTGTCTCACCTTGCACTCCCAGAGAGTGCACTAGCTATGGGATGAAGGTTACCCTCCATTCCTTCTTTTGGAAGAATGACACTGTTGGGCCTGAAAAAGGGCAATCCAGAAGTGGCCTGATTATATAATTTAGAAGTGAGAAGACTCACCAAGAGCGGCCAAGTTCATTTGTTAGAGATTCCCGGACTATCTCCTTCCCTACTCTCTTCTTCTACTAACATGTGATAAACTCACACCAGGAAATATCTATTACATTATTCCCCAATATCTATTAGTTTGCTTCTAATCTGAAGTTTTTTGAATGACTCAAAAATAATTGCTTTTGTTTAAAAAAAACCTTTTTTTTTCCTCCTGGCTGAAAGTTGTGTTACAGCACAAGGAGGCTGTGTTTTTTTAGGACAGGTTTTTAGGACTGGTGATTGCTTCATCATGCATCTTTATATAGTAACTGAGCTCTGGAGGAGCTAAAATTCCTTGTAATAGCACAAGAACTCATTAGAAGTAAAGTTATGGATTAAACCTCCCATGAGAAACGTAAAGCTCTGTATCTCTGTCATATCTGGACCAAGGTGGTAGACAGCAAATTGAAAACATATCACATTAGAAAGAGATATCAGACTGGCTTTAAGGCAAAATGGGAACACAGAGTCTCCATTAAATGTTTAGTTATTGATATTTAAATTAAATCCTAAATATTTAGGATTTATAATACCAAACTACCTTAAAAAAAACCTGATGATTTACATTAATGTAGCAAAATAATAATCTTCTGTCGATGAAAATAGAATTTATGTAGTTTTTTCTCTGGGTTGTTTTTGGT
>JAOXJM010000001.1:13031055-13044636 GCA_026413425.1 Tringa solitaria
AAACATTTCTGGTATAGTAACTGTATGTTATGGAAACTATTTCCCATTTTTGACTCAAAACTTTATCTCAAAAGCTTCAGAAGTTCTACAGTTTAATTCATTTTTGAATGTAGGTGCTTCTTCTCACTGACCTTCAATTTCTCGTCTTAATTTTATGTAAACTTTGTAGTTATTCCTTCCTTTTTACCACCTTATTACATAAATACATTTTTGTACAACTGAAATACGTTTGATTTATATTATAGGAAATTTATCATTTTCTTTGCTTTTTTTCAGAACATCTTTTATTTCTGTAAATTTTTTCCTTAAAAAAGTCTGGGTCAACCCTATGCAATTAAGTTCTTAATGACATTATTGAGCATTGCATTACACATCTTCTATTCTTCCCATGAGCTGCCTTCCAGTTTACAGTTCCAGCTTTCCTTTTTATTTGGCAAAAGGAAGCCACCGCTGTAAAGTGAGCTGTCTGCAATAATGCCAGTATCTCGTTAGAAAGGATAGTCATTTTATAACCTGATGGTTCCCTGATTTGCGTTTGTCAATAATAAATTTCAGTGAACATGATGCCTTCCCATACACTTATTATTTTTTTTCTTTTTTTTAGTCTTTCTGAAGCTTCAGAAATATCCACTTCTGTGGCCCGGAATAAACGTGATAAAATTTTGTCTAGAAATGCTCCTAGTCTTTTCTCATATTTCATTTCCAGATAATTTGCAAGGGTATCAAACCATCTAGGCACTACTGTCAAAAGGGAGGGACTCTGCTGCAAGCTGTTCTCTAATATGGCAAAGGACTTCTACGAGAACCTCAATAATAATGTATAAATTATACAAAATCAGAATTATACGGAACTGGGCAATTTGCAGTTTGTTAAGCCTGAATCTTTAAATGATGGCAAAAAGCATGATTCAGTGTGTTGGGACCTTGGCTATTAAAGGTCTGAATCATGCCATCTATCATTTGCCATCCAAAAGGTGTCTGGACCTTCTTGTAAGGTCCGTGACCAAAACCATGTACACTTCCAGAGGTCAATTCATCCCACCTAAGAACACTACCCAAGGTAGGTGGGTTGAGAGAGCTGGTTACTTTAAACTAGACACCTAATTTCTAAGCAGCAATAGTGAAGCAAGTTAAAAACCTCTTCTCTCTCACCATTTAGGCATCAGACACAATGACAAGTGACTACTGAAGGGCAGAATCCAGACAACAGCCAGCTCACAACACAAAAGATATGTTTGCTGTGGAAAGAAGTATCTTGGTATCTCTGTTTAGCTGCAGCAAATAATATATTGTTTAGGAATTGAACCATGTTCCTTTTATGGGAAAGTAGAGGTTTCAGATCCTTCAGAAGAGGATGTCGGATGACAGAATTGCTTTAAAGTGTGTAAAATACTATTACATAGTCATTAATGTATTTATCAAGCTGTATTGTTGCACAGTGTTATTCCAATATACCGCATTCATACCTCTGTGATTCTTTCTTGCGAAGTTCAAATGCCCTTTTGTATTAATTATTAATTCCTGTCCCTTTGTCGATGACTTTCCTTAAATCAGTAAGAGTAGCCTTTTAAAGATCTCTATCGAGATTTTTCACTTCTGGTATGCTGTACTCAGTATAAGATCAAAACATGGAAGTTAAAGGTCACTTCATATTCACTGGTGGCTGTGATGATGTGCAGTGCGTGCCACACACTGCTGCATCTGATAAGTAGTCATCTCTCTTCTAGGCCATTATCTAAAATTGATTTGTTCTGCTTCTCAGAGAGAAATAGAAACTTGAAGAATATTTGGGAGAAATAAGGTCAGGACCTTAATCTTTGAGGAATCTTAAAGCAAGCCTGTTCCCTCTCCGTAGCTACTTCTTCCTGTTTGGTTTATAGTTACTTTATCTGAAATCTATTTACACCTTCTACCCCTGGGATTCCCAGGTCTGGTGGGAGAACTGTTATTTCCCAACTGTGAGAGATTTAGTGCTCAAGAGGGTTGTATCTGTTCACAGGCTTTGGTCTTGGTAAGAATAAAAGGGATGATGAAAACAGTTCAGGCAGGATCTAATTCTGTAAAGGTGAAATTGTTTTTTTGACTTGCTTCTTGTACTTTTACACAGAATTTTTATGGGTTAGCCTCGCATATATGTCTAAATTTGTAGATGGGCTACTGCAAATAGCTAAAAGATTAATTAACAAAATCAAAGGAATACAGAATATTTATAGAATAAAACCACTCTAGTACTTAAAAAAAAAAGTTAAAAGAAAAAGCAGCTATGTAAAATGGGACTACGGAAACATAGATGAAGAAAACTCTGGAGACTGTGCTCTCTGCAATACACTAAAGCATGAAGTAACCTGTCTGAGGAAACATTTTTTTAAATGAGAATTGACTTTGTATGCCTTAATTTGGGTGTCTTCAAAGTTTCTGAAAATCAGAATTGGTTTAGGTCATCCCCTATGCAGATCCAATATACCGTATCAGTACCTTAAGGTTACAAAAATCGTTTTGTTCCTAAAAATTATCTTGCAAAATGAGAGTTAAGAAATTGAAACAAACTCATATACCCTTACTTTTACAGTAACACTTACTTTCCCAGTCTGTCTGTAAAAGGGAAGTTCTTAATGGGGGCAGTTGGGGTCCAACAGTAAGAGAAGAGCAGGTCTGTCGTGTTGGAAGGTTTGATAGCCCGTCTGTTCCCATTCCTGTGCTTGTGAATTTAGAAACTTCCTCTGCAATTGCATTCATTGGGGGCCAGAACACTCTTGGGCAAAAATCCACAGCTATAATTAGTGATTTAATTTTAATGTAGATGAATAGACAATCCTGAAGCCAGTTATTAAAATGTCATTAGTTGACACAGAAGTTAGCATATCTGCCGCATGTCTGTTAGCAGAAGCTGAGAGACCAACCCAAATGAAAATTCTGCCTGGGGAAGAGTCGCAGCAACACAAGGCATCAAAAATCTTCCTACTTCTGGGAAACAGCTGGATAGCCCCTGCCGGAAAATGCTCAAGTGTTTGTTAGGAATGCACAGGCAATAACTCTGACCCCTCTGTTCCAGCAGAATCCTGAGATCTAGTGAAAATATTCCTTTTGAGTAGCTTTAGACATAGCTAAAGCCCAATGCAGTTAGAAAATAGCAAGAGTGAAAAACAGACTTTATAACAAGTAGCCCTGGGGATCCCTATATCCAACAAGTATGGAATTAGTTCTGTATATCGTGTATAACTCATTCTGACAGCACTCCCAAAGTAAATAAATTTTAATCTGTATTTTTAATTCAGACATTAATGTAACAGCAAGGCTTAGAGAACTAAGCAATCTGGATTCAAAGGCTTAGTTAGAAAAAGAAGGGCAAAGTCTTCACTTCAAGTCTCTGGCTGAAAGTATAGAAACTAAAAGTAGTGGCTTTTCTTAGTAAAAGTATAACTTTGCTTGTAAATATTTCAAAGAATGCAGTAGAAGTTAAGAGCTATTGTTGAAAAACATTGTCGCAAATCTATATTTAATAACTTTTTTCCCCTAAATCCTGACAGACCTGAACTACGACCTGGCCTGGCCTCTTTGCCATTTTAATGATTCAAGATCATGAGTGAAAATAATAACAATGTAAATCTAAAATCTAAAAGCTTTAGAAGGCTTCATTTTTTAGTTCCCCATATTTAAGCACCACACTAAGAATGCAACTTTGATCCATCAAGCAGCATTGCAAAACCATCATGAAAATGTATGAACCCAAGAACAAAATCTAGTCACTCAATCTTACAGCAATGATTAAAAAAGCCCTAATTATAGTATAGTCACTCGTCAAAATAAATTACTCAGGGTGAGTGGGTGAAAAGAAGTTTGGAAGGCTTCCTTCAGGAGGTGGTAATTGTCTTGATTTTGTTAAAATACATCACTAATTATATTTTAACAACGTCTATGTACTGTTTTCCTCTTTGGAAATTTTATAAGATGGTTGTAAGAATTCTGAGAGAGCTTTTGCAGTTTTAAAATATTATGTACTTGTGCATTTGTTTGTGCTGCAGAGCATGTTTCATGGCATACAAAAGAGTGCTATAAATGACATGTAGAGATGACCAGAAATGTTAGAATAATACAACTTCATAAGAAGACACAATTGATTGGACTGACTTCCATGGCAAACTTACATGTGGATCTAACAGCACAGTGAGATGGGAGTATGGTGACACCACATGGTTGGCTCCTAGAGGTCTACACAGAATTTAGGAGGTCCATAGAGCCTGCATTTAGGAATCTTTCCTGTCTTCAACACCCATTGCACATGAGAACAAATCCTTCAAAGAAGGTGTCTGCAACCCACCCACCTGGGCTGTGTTGGCCATGAAAATTGAATGAAAAGTTTTGAAAGACTACCAAACACACTACCAACCCTGGTGGTTGTAGTGCCAGTGTGTTGCACCTGCCCTAAGCAATACCAAAAACACAGGCTTTTTTTCTTGCTGTCTTCTGGAGGTTTCCAGAAACCTAAACTTAAATTTGCATCCAAAGAATGGTCAATGTGTGGACTCCAGACTGCAGCAGACTTGAGCCTGACATCCCAGGGCTTGCTGGTTGTAGGCCATTACAGATGGAGAAATTGGTTTTAGATCTCCTTTCATTACTAGTATTGCATTTTTTAGTTGCTTCCAAAGACTGGGGTTTTGTTAGTTTTTTACTATCATATGGAATGATGTTCTGACACCTTTGTTATAGATTATAAATAGATGCTTTTTGATATATGCAATAGGCCTCTAGTCATAAACAAATGCAGCTATCATCTTTGAATCAAATAATAAAATATTCACATTTATTATTTTAATTAAAAAATAAGGTGAATTCTGCCTAGATAAAATTCTGTATGTCATTGCATTTTGTTATTTTCCGTATGTACTTGTTTGTGATCAAATGTAACTTATATCTAGACAATAATTAGACTCCACAGCACCTTCCCCTTATTATCACTAGTAAGTGACCACAAAAGCAATATGTAGAGATTTAACATTCATCATAACATTTGCAGTTATTGTTCTAATGGCTGAAAAATAACGTTTGTCTTTCATTTCCTAGAGTTGTGGCTGAGTCACACAATTTTGACTGATACTTCAGCAATTCAGTTGTATAAACAGTACAGACAGATCAATCTAAATGAGGGTGCTGAATAAGCAGAAGCAGGGGTGTATTTGTAGCTGGGTATTGTTTCATCCCACTCTAAAAATAAGTGTGAAAATGACTGTGTATCTCATTCTGTGCTCAAAATCTGAGTCACGCCATAGCTGGAAATATTCGTATTAAAAGCTTTTGGCTCTGGCACACTTCTCATTTTCTGTCTGATTGTTCATTCTCACTATAATTTCCTAATTCCTCAGCACCACTGTTAACTTTTCACATACTTACACTTTTAGATTTTTTTCATTTCTTAAATGAGATCAATGGAGCTTCTGGAGCCAAGGACTCTCCCAGCAATAACTCCTTCCTCCACAACCTGATGGCTCATGTAGACCGATGCCAGGAGCTAAGGGAGTATGTCCTCCTTCACAGCCAGGGATGTAGACCTGGCAAAAAGTCGTTCTTCTCCCTTCCCCATGTAGAAGGATGGAAAGTGGAGATGTCCACTCTATGCTCTGTTTTGAGCTCTTTCCTCATAGAAGTGGGGAGCTGGTGCTCGGCAAGGCCAGGCAGAGGAAAGTGCTTGTAGCTCAGTCCCTGTGATGTGCTGCAAAGTGAAGCACATCGCGGGAGACACATTTATAACCACGTCCAGTAATTGAGATCACTGGGTGTCAAGCACATCTGCCCAATAGATCTGAGTCCTGTTATCATTTCAGCATGATGATTCTTCTGCTTCTGTACTACCACGCAAATGCTTTGCCTTTTTTTCTTCACTAAGGGCTTACCTTTCCTCAGGAAGCAAGTTAGGATCTATTGCTTCATCATCAAACACTACATCAATAAAATAAAAGTCTTACTATTCCTGACATAGGTGAGCTTAGGTTAAGAAGAAAAATAGCTGTTTTGTCCTCCTCATTTTCTTCTTTTTTCTGCTTCATCTGACTTTCTGACTTCCTGATTTGGTCCTTCTCATCAGGGCTAACCTCCCCAGTAATTTTCTCTGGCTCCCTCATTGCAGAATCGGGTAGACCTTTTCATACAGCTTAGGGGGTGGCAAGGAATACTTGTAACTGTTCAATGGCTCCCAAGCCATTTTGGCAGAGAGCGGGTTGGGTTAGGCCATCCTCAGTGTTCAGCTGCGCTCAGGAACAGGCTGGGAGCGCTGGGGCAATCAGGCACAGCAGCAAGATGGATTAAGCAGTGGTGGGTTTTCCGCAATTAAATACTCGTTCTGCACTGCCTGTCTGCCTGAAGGCTTTTAGCCAGGTCCACGCAAAGAGCTTAGCTTAAGCTCTGCTGGCTTAAACTGACCTCTTGACTTTGTGCTGGTGTGGCAGAGGAGTAGGCACACATATTTTAAGTACAACAAGAAGGCATGTGAATAAAAGAGTGGCTGCACTCAGTCGAACCAAGGGAAACTGTAGCCCCACATTCTGTCTCTCCTACTGCCCCTTGGTAGATGTTAAGGCAAAAAATATAAGAAGAGGGAAGGCATGCAGAGATGCATTCTGCAGTCCACCAATCTGTATTGTATGGAACTCTTGATTCAGAATTTGTACCTTTACATTTAATACGCTTTCATGTTTTTTTCTTCTATGACTTTGTGTAATTGCTTTTTGACTGTATTTATGATACTGGCAGCATCTGACAGTGAATGCCACTATTCTCTTATGCTGTGTGAAAAAAACAGCACTTCTTTTGCTTGTTTTAAACCTGCTAATTTCATTGGGCATCCTCTTGTCCTCATGTAGTGAGAAGCCAAGCATCCATTCATTTATTTTCTAGGCACTTTCCCAGGGTTCTCCTGATTTTATACATATCTGCCATATCCCCCTTCAGTTGTCCCCTTTCCAAGCTGAAAACTCCAAATCAATTTAAGCAGTTCCAAGCTTTAATTGCCCTTCTTTAGTTCCCCCATGTAATTTTTGAGAGGCAAGTACCAGAACAGCAGGCAGCATACAAAAGGGAGTGGTTTTGTATAGTGCTATAAAGGTGTTTTCTGTGTTGCGCTCCATTCAGTTTTTTAAAGCTCCTAACTGCTGGGGGTTTTGACTGCCAATAAGCATGGGATTATGTTTCCTTTTGGTAAGCTTTCTTTTTTTTTATTAATTCATTTTTAAAAAAAATTAAACATAACTGAAATTATTTATTTGGTGTACTTTTTGTACCCACAGGAAGCTGAATTTCAGTACCTTATGATTGGTGTTTCAAGAGTAGCATCTTGAACCAGCCCTGTCCTTTGCGCAGGCAAGATGAAAAAGAGGTGGTTTTTCAGAGATTTCCCAAACAACACCGCAACAGAAGTTACAGTGTTTAAACATTTAGTTTCTGCATTATGCCTAGATATGACAATCAAGGCTGCAGGACAAAGTTTTCCAGTAGCTCTAATGCTAATTTCTAAGGCACAGGCAAGGAATTTTAAGGCACTGAGAAGCTCTTTTTGTTAGAAAATACAGTTTACATTGATTCTATTTTTTTCTTTAATGTAGCATTTTTTCTTCATTGAAATGGCTGAGTCTCTCATCCTGTGTGGTTTTTCCTTTGGAACTGTACAGACTCTTTTCATAATTTTTATGATGCACTGATTGTTTCCATAACTGTAGACGAGTTTCTTATTTTTATTTGCACTGCTTATGCATATATTTGAATTAAAGATGGATGGATGGATAGATAGATAGATGGATAGGTAGGTAGGTAGGTAGATAACAACTAATAATTCAAAGCTCACTTTTAAAGCAAGGGTTACTGGATTCTAAAGCCTATAACATCTTACATTAGAGGACAGAAGTTGGAAATTTTACTGCATCTTCAGTTTGAAACTGAGTAAAATCGTCTTTGGTTCCTAGTCTTAAATGTCCTTTTTTCATTTCTTATATTTTTATATGTCATATTCACATAATGTTTTTTATTATGACTTTTGTCTCTGTCTCCCACTAATGCATACAGTCGAAGTGAAAAAGTGTTTAATATCAAAAAATAGAACAAGCATGTCCTTGATTTAAAACATGTTATTACCTATTCAGGTTATTAGCATTACTGCTAATTAGAACTGCACTCAATTTTGTATGACAATGGCAAAACTAAGAACAAAGGAAAAAAATCCAAGGTACTGCATTTTTAGTTTCACAATTTGTATCACACTGGTCCTATAAGCCTGGAGTTTGTGTGCTGATACTTATTAAATCAGTGCATACTTCATAAATTTTGTGAAGCCTATGGTATCTGTGGTCCTGATTAACTTTCAGACTGGTAAAATGTCTTAGGTCAAGGAGGAATTTCCTTTTTCCACAATATATAATATTTCAGACATGCAATCTCACCAGTAAAGATAACATGCTCTTAAGGAAAGACAAAAGTAGACTTCCAACTGAGCACTGCCTTCAAGACTGTGGGCTTTCAGATACTCTTAAAATACCTTGCACTCCCAGAGCTTAGAAGTATGATTGTGACCAGATCTGATTTTGACTTTTTTTGGAGGTACAGTTTTGAAAGGGGATCAATGTAGATTTCCTTTCCCCACTTAGACCGCAAATCCTGCTCCCCTGCTTTAACCCGGGGACGGAGAGAGAACTCCTGCAGGCTGTGGGAGGGCAGGTCACAAGCAGCCATACTAAGGCACAACTGATTGCCCTGTTGGCATCAGGGCTCTGTGTTAAACCTGCTACCATCTCATAAAATCAAAAGAAAAGGTTCAGTGAGTCTGTTTTTCATTCTGCCATCCCTAAGCCCAGAGTAAGTAAGAATGTGGGCCATTTAACACAGCGGATTTTTCTAGTGTATTACAATTACAGAAACATCTGTTATGAATATTGTTTTGCTAAACCACTGCAAAAAAATTCATAGACTATTCAGTACTTGCAAGACAGCTCAATTACTTACCTGTATGGAGGGTGTCATGTGGCTGAACACTGTAACTCATTGGAAACACATGGGAATACTAGTACCAGAAATAGTTTTTACTCTGCCTGCAAAATGCATCCTGTGATGGTTTGCTGTGCAGATATAACATATTTCATTACCTGTGTCACACTCATATATGGTTATAATACTATTTTCTAGTTGCCAGTATTATTTGATCACACAGAAGCCCTAAACTGTGTGATAAGAATTAAATATGGTCATACAGTCCACAAATATCTTCAGCAGCTTAATATTCTTACAGAGGTGCTTTTTTCTTTGGACACTATTTTAAGTTTCCCATGCTAACTGCTGAAAATCTACTTGTAAGGCATCACGTTCGCTGCTCTTCAGTGCAACTTGCATATATAAAAAAAAACTCTGCATAAATAGCGTGTTTTTATCTTTATGTCTTATACTACTCTTTATGCTAGCTTCTAGAGAGGACTTGCTATTTTTTTCAATAGTATTTTATTTAATTATTATAATATTTTATTTTTAACCATACTTTGAAGGACAAATTTGAGGTATCAGTAAGAATCCAGTTTTGAGACCAGATATGCTAGAAATGCAAACATACAGATTTTGATAGATAAGATCACACCGTGGTTCATCTAATCTAATAATGCTTCTGACAGAAAGAAGGATTCAGAGGAAGTTGCCAGAAATTTCATGAGAGACAAATAGAGGGTAATCTGTCAGGCACCTTAAGTCTTCTCAGTATTCCTTAGTACTTTGAGATAATTTTAAACCCTAAAGCATAAGTTTTCAAGTTTCTTTGAAAATATAGTAGCATTAACTATTACAAATCTGGAGCTCATGAATAGCAAAAATTTGACAAATGAAAAATGAGACATTGCATGCATTACTGAAAACTGTAAATCTCTGAATCATTGAACAATTATTTACTTTCTAAGCAGTTAAGAGAATTTGTGGGGTGTGAAAATGACGTAACATAGTGAATAGCCAGTATTTCTATGGTCTTTTTGATCCTTCAGAAACTGTTGTATTGTGGCATAAATGTTACAAAACTAATTTGTCCTAACTAATGATTTGAAATAAGAAAACAGTTCTGATATGCTGTCTATTTGTCAGGTATTTGGATGAGAGGAATGTTAACTTACCCTATTAAATTTTCAGGAAGTGTCAATATGGAATATACTTGTGAGCATGATTTGATTACTAGCGCTATCACCAAGAAAATTAATTACCATTTCATGAAAGGTGAATATTTAACTTCACAGAAAGTGTTTTTAATTAATCTTTATATTAGCTGATGAACCGGATCCTATGTCACATAATACCATTAATCTGAGACAAAAGAAGAAGCAACATCGTATATATTTCTGCAAATTTATCTGCTATTCCTTTCCTTTTCTTTCCAGACAACTATTACGGCACTCCGAAGCCTCCAGCAGAACCAGCTCCATTGCTGTTAAATGTAACAGATCAGATCCTCCCAGGTGCCACTCCCGGGGCTGAAGGCAAACGTAAAAGGAATAAGTCTGTGAGCAATATGGAGAAGACAGGTATTGAGCCACCGGAGGAAGAAGAGGAAGAAAGACCTGTGGTCAATGGAAATGACGTGACAGTAACACCAGGTCTGTTCTTCCTTCTTACTTTGCAATGCGTTTCTGTTATTCAGAGTCCTCAGTTACCTTCTTCTGCAGTGAGAATATGCATGTTCAGGTAAGGATGTTCTTGTGAGACTGAAAACCAGGAATCCTGAATAACAGAATTTCTCTGAAGCCTAAAACATATTACTTAACCTCCATTTTGGGGAGTCATCTTATTTATCTCAGCTACCATAAAGATACCTGTCTCTCAACTAGTCCCTTTGAACCCCCTTTATACACCAAAGAGAAAAATATCTGCTTTCTGAATATAGTCCATAAGACCTAGTTTACATTTCTAGATTAGGAAATCAATCACAAGTGCCTGTTTCTCTCCATTGACTGTAGAGGGAGTGTAGAGAACTATAATCTGGTCAAATGCATCTTGTCTCTGTGTTTCAGGTCTCCTTGTTCTCAAATGGTGATACTCACAACAGAGCTCACTACATTATGAAGTGAACTTTTGTAAATTGTAATGAAATCTTAGCAATATCGTGGAACAGTAAAGTTGTCATCATATCGAGGGATTTGTGGCAGTGATGATGACACTTAGCTGGCAACAATGTCAGGAAGGACCCTTTTAAGCAATGTTCCAGAGCCTGCATAAAGCTGACAAGATTTCAGATGTCGAGTTCTAAAAGACAGCTGTTGTTTTACCCCTCAGATCATAGTTCTTCAGAAAAAAGGGGCTCAAGATACTGACTGGTATCTTGAGTGGAGCACTCCAGCCTTCTTACCAAGCAGGTAATCAGCTTCCCCTTCAATGCTTCAGCAAGTCATCATTTTACAGTACTTAATCATTTCTATTCTGAAATACCATTTAAGAAATGATTTTTTTTTTGTTGTTCAAGTAGGAAATTAAAGAATTCAGACTTCTATATCTCTCTGAGAAATAACTCTGTGAATCCATTTTGGTGAACTGAGAAATTCAGAAACAAATTATTGAAGCAGAAGTCTGTAGTGATAATCATATGGATGAGAAGATAAAATAGAATACTGCAAGCTCTCTAAATGTATAGGTTAATGTGAAACAAAAATTCTATTACCTGATCTTCTAAGCACTGTAAAAAAGCTTTTCATAATGCAGATTCTATATACACTTTTTTTTCTCCTATTGCGTTAGAAAGTATATCTAATTGAATGTCTTTCCCATCAAGGGTGTTTTTCCTACATTCTTGTCTGTGGTTGTTGCCTAACGTTACATATAAGGGCAAATCCCTATGGAGAATCCCTCCACACGTACAAGGGGGGTGTAGCAGCGAGCAGTGGGGTGAGAGTGGATCCCATTCTCCCCTCTTGGCTCGCCAAAGGGCCGCAGTGTTACTCCCCGGCTGTTGCCACCCCGTGTTGTACGGGCCTTGCTTGTCCCTTCCGCACAGCGTTGCGTCTGTCGGCAATGCTCTGGCACTTTAGTGCCTTTCCTACACGGCTAAGCAGAAAAGGATGAAGCCC
Source organism: Tringa solitaria (assembly GCA_026413425.1). Lineage (NCBI taxonomy): Eukaryota > Metazoa > Chordata > Aves > Charadriiformes > Scolopacidae > Tringa > Tringa solitaria. The sequence continues at coordinate 13,043,124 of JAOXJM010000001.1, forward strand.
AGAAATCCTTACATAAAACATCAGCATTACCTCTGTTGCCAGGATACTTCCACAGCGAAAGAGGCAAAGGCAGGATTTGGTCTCTGATGTGTATTGTAGAAATCATTAGAAAGATCATCCTTTGCAGTTACTCGAAATGTGCCACATAAATGGACCATTGCTGAGGAGCAATTTCCAGGGCAACAAGTTTCGGCTCAAACTGGATCAAGAGGCAATGTTTACCTGCTTTTCTCTATGCACTGTACACCCATCATTTGTTTCTCCCAGGCAAATTCCATGTGAACGACGACAAGGCAGCACCCAAGAAACAGGCACTGGCATGTGCTGGGTTACAAAATGGAACACATGAGCATCGGTGTAAGGCAGCCCCCGCCTCCCCCTCCTCGCCCCCACAAAGTCATTCCTGTCGGTGTGGCCAGCAGAACAAGCAGTGCCTGTGTTGGCTATCATGCTTTCATAAGCAGGGTTTTGTTGTTCAGTTACACTGATTGAGGACTTTGGGGATTGTAGCAAAGCAGCTCTGTACGTACATGCTGTGTTGCTTTTGTTGGACAGTATAGCTCCCACGGACCCTGTTAGGGCAGTCATTTTCTCTGTGGGCTGACAGAGTCTTAGCTACCTCCAAAATCTGTATGTGCATTTGCAGTTTGTGTCTTTAAACAATCAGGAAAAACAGAATACGTTCAATTATTTTTTTTTAAACTCTTGGTGAAGGGAGCAATCTAGTTTCTTTATAAGTAACAAAAGTAGGATATTTGTTATTTCCAGTGCTTTTAGAAAGTGTACTCTATTTTAAATGCCTCACTTCTGACTGGAGTTTTTTATTAAATATGGGACTCTTGGGACATCTGAAACATTGATACATTTTTTTATAAATGCTCAGCAACTTAATGACTTATTAACTGCCTAAGGTATCAGAGTCCGGCAACTCAAAGGACTACTGTAGCACCTAGGACTGCTAGGTTGAAATAATAAAAGGTATAAGATGAATATGAAGAAAATAAAGCCATCTTTATCAGACCAATAAGTGACATTTGTAGTTGCAGACATCTCTGTGCGTTTTTCCGACCACTTTTTAGTGTCTGTTGAGATAAACTGCATCTGTTGAGCTTTATTGGTAAGACTAAATTTTCATTAATTCAGTTCCACATACCTTGCTTAATAGGCCATCAGATTTCCCTCAGACACTTGTATATGGACAGACTGGAGATCTTCAACCATCTTCTTATTAATTTGTGCTGCCCAACATCTTTATTCTCTCTGATTTTTGTCACCAGTCTTCAGCCCAGAACGCAACAGGAATCCTTCTCAGTTCTCAGTTCCTCAGGATGGGGCTTTTGGCCATTTTAGATTGGAGCACTCTCTGTCCTTCATCCTGGATCAAGTTCTCTCAGGAAAAAATAGTATTAATTGGGAGATGGGATTTATCTCCCAGCTTCAGTAAATTACATAGAATAGAATCATAGAATCATAGAATGGTTAGAGTTGGAAGGGACCTTAAAGATCACCTAGT
>JAOXJM010000001.1:13051239-13073296 GCA_026413425.1 Tringa solitaria
CTGTAGAGATACTGTTGGACACCACATTTATTAATTTCTGACTTTATGGAAGTAAAATCAATAAAAAGTGAAAGATCAAGTACTGAAAAAGACATAGGAAAGGAAGACTCCATTCTGAGTATGTTCTTGTCACAGTGAGACACAACATTGGGTATAGAAAACATTTGGCATTGACTGCAGGAAACTAAGCCTCCCACAGATTATATTGGTAGTAAAATCACAACCACTTTCTATACAGTTACTGTATTGCTATAAGTTGATGGATATCATATTGATTTTTTTGATGTATGGATATAGGTAAAGCAATTAGTGTATATACTTTTTTAATTGAAAAGACCTGCTGTCTGTAGTAAAACAGCAAGGTGCTTGCTTTAGGGGTGTACAGCTTGAAAAGTTAAGACACAAACCAGTAGTGTTGCAGGATATGAGGCTGAGTTCTGCTCAGTGCTAGCTGATGCTCTAGAAGGACTCCTGGGACAGAATGAGCCAGAACTCTTTGGCTTGTTTCTTAGCTCTTTATTAGTTTCTTGTTTCAGTTTGGGTTATTGCTTTATTTTCTTTTATTGTCTTCCAGATAAAATGCATCATCAGAGAGACCCTTGTGTAAACCCAACAGAATTTTTCTTTTTATTTCAAGACTTGCAGTTCATAGACTATTGCCAGGAGACTTGCACCTGGTAAATTCTCCACCATTAACTTGGATATCCAAAACCTGTAATTTCTCTTCTCTTGTAGAATCAAGTGAACATGAAGAGAAGAGTACAGGTGTCACGGGTGAGGTACCTTCCACCCAACCTTGTCCTGCACCAGGATATACTCAGCCTGAAGAAGCAAAGGAGGATATGGATGTAACAAAGCAGACTAAACCTGAAGAGAATGACGACTTAGGCCCGCTGCCTGATAACTGGGAAATGGCTTATACAGAAAAGGGGGAAGTCTACTTTATTGAGTGAGTCTTATTCTTTCTCTTTCTAATAGCTGTATCGTTTTTAACTTGGTGGGGAAATGGTTTACACGGTGGAGTGGAGCATTGCACTCCTTCTCATTAAAGCACCAGGAATGTTCTGGCTGTCAAGGCTGCTGAGAGCTGGTGGCAATCTCTTCGTTACTGACATACACTGAAGCATGCTGGTTTTTAAGACAGGGAACAGGACTGCTTATCACTTCAATGGCAGCAATTAAAGCTCTTGTTTCTTCTGTGGAAAGCAAGGCTTTTGTGCTGTTCCGGTGCTCACAGGAGAGTAGCACAATTCCTAGGTTCTTCCTTATGTGGCCAGAGGTGGAGACGGTTGAGCTTCTTGCCAATTTAAAGAAAGAAATATAGGCATGATAAAAACTAGCTGGTGAACAGTAGAGGGAGGCCAAGCTATATTTAGAAATAATAAAATAAATGAATGGACAATAAGGAGAATTAATTATGTGTAGAAATTTTTTCCTGTTGGTAGGCTATACATACCTGTTGCTACTGTTGCTAATTAGCCAACAAATGGATATGAAAGTTCTTTGTTCTCTAAGTGCAGTCATTAATACACATTCACCAGAATAAGAACACAGTAAGTGAGTGAGTTCATATAAGCACACAAAAAAGAAAAAGAAAAACATCTTCATCAGCAGAACACTATTACAGTAGCATTTATTTTTGCTTTAAGGAACTGCCTTAAACAATTTGGAGTGTTAGCCATTATTCTGATTATTAGTAGGTAAAAATAACATTTGGTGGTATCATTTCTGCTCTAAGTCCCAAGTTTCATGAAAAAATTTATGACTATCACATGAATTGTAAACAAATGATAAGAATAAAGTTTATGCACGTGATTTTTCATAAACATTGGCATGACTATAGCTTCTGGCTTATACATGACTGAAAAGAGCAGTAACTATTAAAACATAAGTGTCTTTGCTGAAAAGGGCAAAAATATGCTTATTCTAGAAAAAGAGTAATTATTGTAACTATGCCCAAGCAAGCAGAGAAGAACTAGGATGACCTCAGGGCTAGCTCAAACCCTTGTTTCCTTCTTACTTCACTCCCAAATTTAATTTTTCTGCACATATTGAATGCTCTGACAGACAGCAGACTGAATTATGTGGCACTTTTATTTTACTTGTTGTAACAAAAACATGATACGTTTAGGGGGTGAGGGATGAGATAATGGTAGGTTACTAACACACCAAACAGCAACAGTGGTAAATACCGCAGCAGGCAATTTAATCGAAAACAAATGTATATTTTGTAACAAATACAGTGAATGCAAATAGCCCTGCTGCTCTACAGAGCAGCCATTCCACTCCACAAATTCCTTTGATGTTACAGTTTACTTCCTTTCCTGGAAATGCTCTGGTTTACACTGCAGTTCTGACAATGCTCATCATTCACTTCCACTAAATGAATGTTATGTAAAGCAGAGAAATCAATCAGAGGTGCAGACTGGATAGAAAGGCTGTTATAAGGGCTCCATGCCTTTGGGATTATATTCTTGAATTATGTAATTGCAAAAAAAGGGCAATTACACATCTGTAAAAATACCAGATTATTTACTAGAATCCTAGCAAAGCAACAACTCTTTGATCATTTGCGTTTTCATATTGCACAGTCTTCACAGGGTTAAGTAGGAATGTAATGCTGTGGGGAAGCTGTTAAATTGCCTCTTTGTTTACAAGTCACTTTGGTTAATGGCACGAAGAGACTCCATTTGCTTTCGCAAAAAAACGGAAAGATAAAAAGACAACAAAAACCTATTTGTCTAACAACATCTCCCTGAACAGTAGTAAAGATTATACCAGATTATTAAATAATAGATGAAAAACAAACATTTTTAAAGTGTACATCACAATGGCTGGAAAAAAGTCATACTAGGCAGCAGCTTTTATAGCTTTATTTGAGGCTTATGTGAATTGTGACTTTAAACCCTAAGGATTTCAAGCAGTAAGGGATCTCAAGTTCCAGGTTGTCACAGGTATACCCAAAGGTCTTAGATTTCATGACAGTATTTTTATTCATTCACCTCAAACTAACCTCTAAAATTTGTACGTGAGCTCATTTATCAAAACTACCTCGAGAAGTAACCTGGCAGATTTACAGTGAGAGGAATGACTTCATAAGAAGAAAGATAACTGTCTGTAGTCAGTATTATTTATTTGTTAATCATTAATGGCCCAGTTAGCATTTTTTAAAGCACACTGGAAGGAATTTCCTCAGCCTCAATGTCTAAAAATTAAAAAGGTTCGCTGGATGATTTAGATGACAGTTGTATTTCAGAGCAAGACTTGGTCTTTTTCTTCCTTTCTTTTCCTTTTTAAATGTAGGTGCATGACCTTATGTTTACCTGTATTAGCATTCACAGTCAGAACAGGAAGAGATCCCTTCATACTGCATAATACTTACCACTGTTTTTCAGGAAGAGCTACTTAAGTACATTTCTTGGGCTGTTTCCAGCCTCACTTACATATGAATCCGAATTTTCAAATATGGGCACACACAAACAGGAGTCCATCTCCTACGTTTGATTTCATTGGGAACATATGCTAATGCGAACATGCAATAATTTAAACACTGTATATAAATTGGAATACCACTAAAAATACCCTCCACTTCTTCTCCTTCTCTCCTAATTTAAATAGGGCTGATGAGTGTGACCTATTTTGGCATGCTCAAATAAATTTCATCACTGATTTTTAATTTTTCCCTTTCCTGGGGCTAAGGAAAAGCTGCAGTTCCCCATAACCTTCAGACCTGACCTTGCCAACCACTCTCAAACCACATTCTAGAGACATGAGTATTGTGTTGTCCTCACAAAGTCAGTCAACAGATATTGACTTTGTTGGATCCCAGGCAATCGATGTTTGCTGTGTTGGTCCAGTGCGGTGTTGAAGGAAATACAAAAGGACCAAGACTCTCGGTGCATCTGTTATCATGTGCAGTCCACTTTAAATGCAACCCTTGCCCAACTCATCACATACACCATGGCATTACAGGCTCCCCTGTAGACATGGTTACACATTAGGATGCTTGTTTATAAAAGGCAGAATTGATTTTGCCTCTCTCTCCAGCCCTGTATCCACCTACAGGCAGCAGAGCTCTCTGGAAAGGGTGTGGGGAGAGTAAGATATTAAATCAAGAAGAGCTGCAGTTCGTTAAGCTGAGCTGCAACTAACCCTTGATGAATAGTCTCAAGGACATTACATAGCCTATAACAAAAGCTATTTACCCCTGTACTGTTCCAAAGGACTTATGATTTCCCTGGCTTATACTACCTTAGTAATTGTTTTATTAGTGGAGAAAAGTCTAGAATAAACTCAAACCTCTGTAATACGTCTTTAAAGGAACATCTTCTTTGACTTCTGGTGATGATTTTTAGGAGAATTTGGCTACATGACTTTTAACAAACCACTTCCCAGTATATCTCACAGCCATTCAGTTTCTTCACTTCAACACTTACTTCTCCATGCAGTGCAGTCAGCTTTGCTTTTTGGACTTCTTGCAGTATCTTTTTCTAGTTGTTAAAGCTGCTTTTTTTATGAGAGCACCATAAAAGACTACAAAACAGCTATAAAATAGGCCTCTGCCAAGGACTCTCCTCTTCACAGTAAAAAACAGCCATTATTTTTTGAATACAGCTGCTGCTATTTCAGGTGTTACCTGAAAAGATGTACAGCTACACATTGGAAAAGTAAAATCCTGACCTAGTTTGTTTCTAAGAATATTGCTACTGACTTCAATGGGATCAGTATTTCTTCTTAGTAATTTTTAAGGTAGAAAAGTCTTTTGATTGCAGGAATAACATGTTTATCCTAACATCTTGCTTACCTGAAGAATCATGATATATTTAGTTGTTCCTGGTTGCTCCATCAGTTCACCCTCAGAAAGTAGAATATATTAGTTAAGCCTGGCTACACCATTACATTTGATAACTTTATCTTTTGTACTAAAAGATACTACAAGTATTGAGGTGAAAGTACACCCTTCCAGCTGCTCAAGATTACTTCCATATCCTGGAGTAATTACCCAATCTCTTATAAGCTAGCTTGGCACTTTTGAGAGTATGTTACATTATTAAAGTATCAGTGCATAATATTTAAATTTGCAGTGTTTTGGTTGTATGGTTATTTCTGCTACTTTAATTAAGCAGCAATTAAGATGAAGGATTTTTTTTTCACATGCTGTTTTAATATTTACTTCTGATGTGATTCTTCTTTGGGAATCAAGCCATTTTATATCAGTGTGACTTTACTGTGTGGACAATTCTGAATCATCAGGACTCTTGTGAATATGATCGTAGATGTCTGTAATTCTTTTTCCTTGTTTATATGTTGCATGGAATTAATCAGTTTTGGTCGGCATAACAATGATCAGATCTCTGATGCTCTTTGGACTTCAACATGACATACAGTGGGATAGGCAATAGAAAAGATCTCTCTTGGTTTCTTTCTCCTGAGACCACTTCCTTGCATCATGGCAAATTAATTAGAAATGGGGAGATGGTAGAACTGGGAAGAATATGGGGAATGCTGATTTTTTTTTTCTTCTCTTGTCTTTTGATGTGATAAAGGCATTCTCAGTCTGTACTAGTGGTGTATTGTCCCTTACTCTCACTTGTTTTTATCTATGCGGACATCCAGGTCAAACTGCCATCTCAACTTCTGTTGTCTTTCCTCATTTTATTATTTCTTCTCATTCCCCTAAAGGTCTCTGCTGCTCTGCTTTGCAGAATTCCTCTTCCAACATCTTTCCTCTGATGTCTGTACTGGTGTTATAATTTTTCTCCTCGGTATTTATTGAGCTAGAAGATTCAGCTCACCTGGCTTGCCATATACCATTAGGTATCTAGCATAAACCAGCTGCCAAGGCGACTCCTGTGGTCAATGGAGAGAGATAATTACATCCAGAGGCTGATTCATCCTGTCCAAAGATAAGGACAGAATTTATTTGCCTAAATGTTGGGGCTTCTACCAGTAAAGATGCCCAGAGATATCCAAGGGTACGTCTGCAGTAGTATGTAAGTTTGTGTCAGGAGTACACTTATGAAATAAATCTTCCAGTTTTCTCACCACACTATGGTTTGGTTCCGGTTTCAAATTACATGAACTGGGTTCCTTTCAGATGAAACTAAAAAGAAAGTTGATCTCAAGGAGTGCACCTAATTGTCTCCAAGTCCTGAACCCCTGAACTCAGTCCATGAGGCCAGATTTGAGTTAAAACCAGTCTGAATTCCTTCTGATCTAAACGACGTCCATATCTAACTTAGCAACGTTAGTGGACTGGTGTCAGTGAAACACTTGGTGCTCATGACTCAGCACCCACAACTATGAGGTCTTTTCATGTGCCACAGGCTACACGGCTGTGAATGGTTTGTAATGCATTAGGAGAGCTCATGCTGTATATCATCTGGTTTAAATTCAAGTGAAAGAAGCTTACAAGCTGGAGGAATGCTTAATGTGTAAGTAAAGATAACTGAGAGATACACATGAAAAGTGGCCTCCTGATCTGAGCCAAAGCACTATTGTAGAGGCATACTAATAGCCCAAGACATCTCCATGAACCTGGAAATATGACACAGTATCTGTCAAAACCAGGACCCTTCTGGAGTTGCAGCCAGAGCGCATTTGGGGGATGCCATAGCATCTAGTATGTCACTAAGAGCCTATGGTTCTGTCCCCAGTCCCATTGGAAGATTGATAAGATAAATTATTCTGTGTAGGTGCCTCTCCCTTGAATACAAGGGCTGAAGTCACATGAGATGAAGCCCAGTCTTTGTCAGAAATTAACTGCCTGAGTCAGTTACTGAAATGGCAGAAATTACCAGAGGAGACTTTAGGTATTTATATATTCCAAAAAAAATCTTACATAACCATCTTCTGCTCTTGCGAATGCCTAGAGGCACCACCACTGTATTTAGACTTAGTCCATAAGTGGTTACCTACTGCCTAAAGCCAGCTGGGATTCACAGGACAGGCACCCCCAAACCTGTGTCTCTTAAGGACCACATACTCCAAGCACACGTAACAGACTGACAGCATGAAACTCCGCGCACACTAGCAGTCATTGCCGCTGCCATTCAAACCACAGCCCTTTTGTAGCCGTCCCTACAAGGGACGAGCAAGAAGTTTGGGTAGCACCCAGTATAGGACTAATTGCAAAATTGCCGTTTTAATGCTCTGTTTTCCTGTCACTGTCCCCCTAGACATAAATTACTTGAAAATCATTATTGTGCTATTTGAAAAGCTCTGCAGATCTACAGGTCTTAGGCATAGAAAAAGGAGGGAGGAGTAAACATTTTAGAAGTCAGGTGGCCTACAGTGCACTTTGTTTTTCTCGGTTTCATATTCTCCCCTTTGCTCAAGCTGTTATATTGAGGACCATCTTGAATGTAATGCATTCAACAATAAAAACCCAAACAAGCGCATATGTGCTGTCCCCAAATACACTGAAGCAGCACGTTGGTAAATACTCATTTTGAAATGCCTTTCACAATAACATGCAAATTACATACCTTGTGAGAGTCACAATTTAGAATAGGTTTGCAGTGTTTTCGACAGACATTAAGGCTATTACTGTCAGTAACTACTTTCTACGTTCCCTTCAAAAATGTTTCAAGAGATTGTCTCAGGGCTTTGATAGTACAAGAAACTTTATCTGTCAAAGTGCTTTGAACTGACAGATTGCTAACACAAATCCATTATATTCAAATCTTAAGTAAAATAATATACTGTCTAACAAATAATTATAATAAAAAGATAATACATTGTTAAATAAGAAAAGCCACACTCCTAATGTTTTTTACTTCCTAAAGATATGGATGGGTATCCAGTGAGATTTCAAGAGAGACTGGTCCTGATACCTAGATCCAGTGGTGAAAATGGGGAACTGGGGCATAATCAGTCTTTGTGAAGTCTTAAAAGCAAAGTTACAAAGAAAAGCTGGAGAAGAACAGGGGGTTGAGTCAGGGTTTCTGGGAAGCATTCTGAGCTTTCTTTCACTCTGCTTAAACCAGCTGAATAATATTTTTTTTTGTAGATGTTTAAAATTGTCTAGAATTGATACTGAAGAACTCTGATTATAATAAACTATTTCTCCTGGGTGTAAATACTTGGTAAAAAGGGAGGATTTAAGTTAGTTCAGCAATAACTATTTTATTGACTTTTGTCTACCATATTAAGCTCTACTGCTTTGCTGAGTGACTTATTTTTTTAATTATTTCTCAAATTTTCAATACACTTCAGGCCTATAAGTGGTTTTTATTTTGTAGAGCAGGTAACAAATTAGGATGAATTTTAAAATGTTATGTTATTCCCATGCTCCACCTATCTGAAGTGAAGCCAAAGGGATCCTTCATCGATTGCTTTCAAAATTTCAAAAATTAGGTATTTGGTCTTAAGACAGATTCTAAGATGTGAATAGTTGATTTGCCAGTAGTTAGCTCAGTCATCCTAGCCAGTAATCAAGACCACTGAAACTGTGTAAGGATGGGCTTTCTAAACCTACCCCTTAATGATGAGGTATGGTTATTGCTGAGTAATGAAACAGTGGCCAGTGGAAAATGCTGGTGGAGCCACAGCTGTATTTCTCACAGGATGCTTTTATTACATCACTTCACTCTCATTCAGTCAGTGACAACTGCTCTGACTGCCTGTTTGTGCATTTATTCCACAACTGCCTGGGCTATTCATCTGCCATCCATTCATAACTAATCTGTAAATCCACAGCCCATTTTCCTTCTCATCTGTCTATAAGACTTCCCAAGTGGACACAAATGGTTAGAGCTAGTGGTAAGGCAGGCAAGTTATACACTGTAGATTTTTCAAGGTTTTTAGTGCTTAAGCAGCATTAATGCAAATGCTTAAAAAGCATTAAAACAAACCAAAATCTCTCATCCTTTCCTCAGAAGGCAGCCTTCCCAGTCCTTTGATCATCTTTGTGGCCCTTCTCTGGACCCTCTCCAGCTTGTCCACATCTTTTTTGTATGTCAGGAACCAAAACTGAACACAGTATTCCAGGTGTGGCCTGACAAGCATGGAGTTGAGTGGGATAATGACTTCTTTATCTCTGCTGGTGATGGTCCTGTTGATTCAACCCAGCATCTGGTTGTCCTTCTTTGCTGCAGTAGCACAGTGTTCACTCATATGGAGCTTGTTGTCCACCAGGACCCCCAGGTCCCTTTCCACAGAGTTTCTGCCCAGCTGGGTAGATCCCAGACTGTGTCCTGACTCCCAGATTATGTTTTCCCAGGTGCAAAATCTTACACTTGATAAGGTTCTTGTTAGTCCACTCTTCCAGCCTATCCAGGTCTTCCTTCAGAGTGGCTCTCCCTTCTGAAGTGTCCACTTCCCCACTCAGTTTGGTGTCATAGCAAACTTCATCAGAATACACTTGATCCCATCATCCAGAAGATCTTCACTTATGAAGATACTAAACAGCACTGGGTGCATATCAGTCCCTGGGGGACCTCACTTGTGACTGGTTGCCATTTTGCAAAGGAGCTATTTACCACCACCCTCTGGGTGTGGCTGGTCATCCAGTTCCCCACCCACCACAAAGACCGATTGCCTAGTCCATAAAGCAATTTTTTATAGATAAAAGTTCTTACAGATGACTTGCTTTTACTAAGTAGCTGAATGGGTTTGAGAGACAGGAACCAGAAGAGGAGATTGAGTGCTTTAAGAGCTGATCTAGATGAGATGCCATCTTTGTTCTCTGAAATTTCTCTGCAGACCGAAGGACCAATCTTCTGTTGGAAACAATGTTGACTTTAATTTGTTTATGGTTTTGTTTAGAATGGCCACAGTGCACAAAACTGGAAGACATCAGTCCTTCTGGATTCATGGAAACCACATTTATGTGAAGGGAAGCATAGCTGTTTGCTTACTCTTGTTCTGAGTTTCAACAAAAGTCTCAGAGGCTATAATTCAACTAATTCACATTGTAAAATATTAATATTGGATTGTGCAGAAAGACAGCTTGGCACCTGTCTTTACAGATGCCTGAAAACTTATTTCTCAGGTCTATTCCAGAAATTTCATAGGGGAGCTTTCAGGGCTGGTGAATTGGCCTGTTCTGATGCTGTGTTGACTTGTCCAGAAAACGCTGACCAGCTGGGTTGCAACAGATTTGGTTGTAGTACTGACCTTGCCATTGGCTTGTTTGGTGGCTGTGGATGGTCACTTGGTGACTCCGTGACTCCATGTTCCCACCTTTAAAACAGGAGTGATGAGTTTTATTTCCTTTGTAAAACGTTTTGCAATCCACTTCATAGCACAGCAAACGTCACTAATAGTAGTCTTGTGTATATATTATCCTTATAAAGCCATGGGTAACTGTGTATCCGACTTAGTTCCTGCAGAAAGTGGGGGTCCCTAAAATCATTCAGGATGAGCAGCTGGGAGAGAGTTGTGTAGACATGCCTACTCTCCAGAGATGCTCCTGCAGCTTCCACAGGTGTGACCAAGCTGACCCTGAGCTCTGGTGCTGCTAATGGGTCCTCCATGGTAGTGGGGAGCTTGGTGAGAGCTACTGGCTGCACCCGAGTAGCTCAGTAGGTGCTGGGGTGATGAGCCCACACTGACCTCCCTATTGCTGCAGTGACCTTGTTGGCAGCATCTCCCCTAGTTAGTGTAAAGCTAGCTCAAGTATGTCTGCACGAGCTGCAGTTGGGCTGTGACTGCAGTATAAAAATACATCCTAAAGGAGACCACAGGCAGCCGGAACTTCAGAGAAAGCGTCTTAGTTACATTTGCAATCAAGCATGGGCTGCAGGCATCATTTCAAATTTACTTTACCTTTGGCTTATCATTTTTCATACTCTGCAAACATAGCCCAGCTCTCCAAGTAGGGGAAGGTTTTGTTTATCCTCTTCACCCGCAAATGGTGTTCTAGACTAGGGCATGCTTAAAATAGGAATTTAAATGCCTCAATTTTCATTTTAGTTGCCACTTTATCCGTACACAAGTCTCATCTACCTTTTTTCCCATCCAAAATGTGGGGGAAGCTTTAACATTGTGACAATAATACTGAGAAGTAGGTAGTATTGCTCTGTTTTTAGAGAAAGAGAGAAATCAAGGCAGAGGAAAAGTAACCTGCCATGGACTAAACAAGGAGTTCGGGTGGCATTTCTTTTTCGTTAGGGGAACCAGTGGTGTCTGGACCACATGGTCTGTATCAGTTAATCAGTAACTCACCAGCTAACGCTCAATACTAATCCATCTTTTGCCAGGTCCACTGTTTTTGTACACCTTATACTGACTTTTATAAGAGAAGTCTTAAGTACACTTTAAAATGATACAGCAAATTAGTAATAAGCTAAATAATTCAATACTATATAAATTGTTTGGAACAAGCATCCTCCTAGGATGTATCAGATAAATAAAACATGGGTTAGAAGTGACTCTGAATGATAGTATTGTAGGAAAGGCATCTCAAAAAATAAAGGAGTAATGATCACATCCGTTTCTGTTTTCTAGTCTTCCTTTTTTAACGTATTTAAAATATTTGGCTCCAAATTCTAATGCATATGGGAAAGGTATACATTGAAAAGATCTGGTTTTAAGTCTCATTAGCTGTGCTAAGTATCAATTCATTTGGCAAAATAGTCTCACGAAAACAGGTTGTGCCAGTTCAATGCTGTTTGATGGCTGATTCCTCAAAGATCTATTCTGAGTATAGAAAGGAGCCACATGATTCATTCAGCTCGAGCATATCTATTTTATCTTGATAGAAGGATTATATATGGAGAGATAAAGGTTTGTTAAACAAAGTATCATTAATCATTCTGTCCGGAAATGTAGACTTTGCAGGAGCATGCTGTAATTTGCATCACTTTTGCTATGCCTTGCCAGTGCTGCTGGTGAGAAATAACAAACCTGTATTTATGAAAAGGACAGGTTTAAGATGAAAATAATTCTATCCGAAAACTGTGAGAATGCTACAGAATCCTGTCGCCTGCACTCGTTCAACGGGAGAACACTGTATTTGTAATAAATTCCTTTTGCTCTGGATGAGTTCTGCATTTTCAATGAGGTTAACTTGGCAACATTCTAGTTGATTTTAATAAAAATAGCTGCTTTGAGGACAGGGAGCTGAGGTTGCCAAATTTACAGCTGCCTTGCACAATTACTCTTACACCTCCTTCAGGGCTACTTAGAACCAGTAAGCAAATTAAGTGTATCGATTGCAATTTTGTTGGACTAACCCTTTATTCTTAAGGAATAAACTTGATTCCTTTCAGTATGTGTCTGCTCAGAGTGATCTCTTTTCTTTTCAGCCATAACACAAAGACAACATCATGGCTGGATCCACGACTTGCGAAAAAGGCTAAACCTCCAGAAGAGTGCAAAGAAAATGGTAGGTTATTAAGTTTTCGTTGCTGCTCAGAGGGGATTTGCCTTTGTGTGTGTGTCTTTCTCTCAGTTCTTACAAAAATCAGGCATTTGGGGGAATGATGAAAGGTGTTTAATTGCTGCTTTGGTTAGAAGCCATAAGTGATACCAGTTCTCAGTGTGCCATGTGTTTCTGCTTTTTATTCCCCTTTCTGATGCTATCCAAAGCTGAGGATCACAAGTGTGTTTTCTGCCTGTTGTGTGTGTGACTCCGGGACTGACCCTCTCCCTCATCTCCTACAGAGAACTTTGGTCTGCAGAACAGAATCCCTTTTCAGATTCTGAGCTTTTAATCTACAGGCGATTCAATGCATAAGGGAAACTAGCAGCACCGTGGGAATATGAATATTGTTTGATTTGTATTTAAAGGTACAGTGCTATGCTATTTAGTAGCCAATTTAAACAAAATCGTGTCTGATAAAACAGTGTGTGGGAGGGAGAAAAGAGATCAGTGGCTGTCAGAGTTCAAGACCGGATTTGGGGGGGTACTGCATTGTTAATGGTTTAAAATTTAACAGCGTAAATACTGTTGAGGATGCTTAAAGGAGCTGTAGCTGTTGTGCTGGAGAGATGGCTATATCGAGAGATTCAGAGATATGAAATAATTCAGATCTTATCGAACTACCTTACATGCATTCGGTATAATTTCTGTTTTTTCTCTGATAAAGTTTCAGTCATCAAAATCATTTAATAAAGCCAAAGTAAAAAATGTATTGTAATAGATCTTTCTCTGTGGAGGGTTGTTTTCATTGTTTTATAGTTCCATGTCAGTTCAATTAGCCAGCTAAGAAGTAATGATTTGTAAAGACGGCTACTTATTTTATTATTGTGAGATACAGAGGAGTAAATGCATGCATTCTATTAATGCATGCATTTTATTAATGCATGCATTAATTCAAAGCATTTTTAAATATTTTAAATGTATTAATAGGCTTTCATGTACTGCATCTGATTTATTTTAAATTTTCCAAAATACGTTAATTTTCTTAATGTAAATATTATTAACAGAAAGAAAACTCGGTGCCGTTTTGGGCTGATAAAGAGGTCACTGAGGAGTTGCTGGCTTTATAAAATGCAGGGTCAGTGGTTTGATAAAGAATGTTCCTGGGTTTTTTTGCAAATAGCTTCATTTTGAAGGGTTGCTATATTCCAAAAATCCCTTCCTTATTTCAGCAGTAATTCTGACGTTCTCTTCTGACATCAGAAATTACATGTCTGAATGATTTTGTGATGCTTATTCTAGCACTGACAACTCTAGCTCCCGGAGTAAATTCTACAGTGAATACAACAGAAGTGTGTTACTGAAGCAAAACAAGGGCACAGGAGTTTTGCATTATAAATCTCTCTCATTACTTATATGAAGCTACTTCTTTGATTGCTCCTTAAGGAATACTAGTGGAAAAAGCAGAAGAAATATCCACCAATATCTATGGAGTAACATATCACAGAGTTACTTGGAGTAAATGTGTGTTGCTTTTTCATTATCATTTATTTTTTATTTTTTCTGGTAACTGTTGTATACTGAGATCACAAAAAACAGTGGAATGTTTTAAAAAATGCCGAAGTGTCTGAAAAAATTTAAAATGAAGGTCAGTGCATTAAAGGAACAATATTATTTGGTTGTTATTTGACTACTGGAATATTGAATTACTATAGTATGCTGGGTCATGTTGTTCTTTTAAGAGTTGCTCAGCTCATTAATGCAAAGTACTTGAAGTGAAGCATAAAAGACTAGGGAGAGATCTTCTAGTCTTACAGAGATTGTTCTTGCAACATCCTCTCTTTTCCCAAGGTTCTTCAGTTGTTAAAAATGTGGGTTTGGGTTTTTTTAATCCAATACCTGCAGAAGAAAAGTTTATTTAAAATCACTAATATGCCTTAAAATGACTGTACTTTGCCATTGAGGGCACCAGGGACTTTGTTATAGCACACAGGGATTTGGAATTTTTGTTTAAATTTAATGTCAGATCAAGGATTAATTTCACATGCATTTCAGCTGTTACTAGGTAGGTGGTTTTTATGCTAAATATCTTTTCTGTTACACTTTATGATTTATTGTGGTATATTTTACTCAGAGATACAAAATTTAGAAAGAGGTCAGTGTTTTAGACAGGAAATGATACTTACCTTGCTGCTGTATCGCTATCTGCATAACTTGTGTTTTTCATTGACATTCATTTTGTCACATCTGAAACTTATATTGATTCTCTGAGATACATTATGATGTCCTTGTCACCTATCAGATTCTGCTATCAGTTTTTCATTCTGAACAACTTGACTTTTGTGTTCTCCTGTCGTGGCAAATCCTGACAAATCCTCCTTCTTCATTCTGCCACCAGCACACAGTTTCCACACCAAAAAACATCCAAGCAGCATACAATATTTGAGTCCTGATGTTCTGGGCTAGCAATATTAAGAGCCCCCCTCTGCTCCAGGCTTTTCCTGTCTTCTACTTTCATCTCTTCAATGCTCCTTTGCCAAATACAATTTCTTCATTTTCTCTAGCTTCTGTATCTGAAAATCCCAGTGCTCGCTCATTTCTCTTTGCAAAATCTGAACCAACCTTCCAGCACATCCCTCCTCTTGGAAGAATTTTCACATGCTTTTGCCAAGAGATTGACAAGCTCTACCAAGTCCAACTTTCTTTGCCTCCGTGCTGTGGACTCTCTCTGTTTTCCTTTAATGACACCCACTGCTCTAAACCCCTTTGTAGGTCGGGTTTTAAGGGCTGATCTTTATTTCTGTCTCTGTCATGGAACTTCTGTGTAAGTTTCAGCAAATTACCTCGACCCCCCCATCAAAATCAGTTAGCCAATTTAGAGTACTACAGAAGTTCTAGTTCTACCCCCTTCATTTCTGTGAGCTAGATTCCCTGGTCAATACATTTTCTGTAAAGTTATCTTACATAGTAGACACACAGGATTTACATGAATACAGGTATATTATGAGAGTGATCTACTAACAGAGTCTGTTCTTTGGGAGAGAATATGGAAAAGACTGACAAGTCCCATAAGACAGTAGAAAATGTAGTTTCATTTTAAAAGGCAGTTGAGCCTTAATGACATGAAATACCTCAGGTTTTAGAAAGTTCATTTTTGGTTAAGAAATGTAATAACTAATTTTTTCAAATTCTTTAATTAATTTTAGGAAAATTTCCATTCTGGAGAAAAGTGAACATTTACTTCTTTAACCAATTTGGGGATTAAACAGCTGTTGAAATTTCCTGGGATCAGAGACATCAAATTTCACTTATTTCATTACTACTAATTTTACTTACTTCATTACTAATCCATTGCAATCAGCAGTCTCCTATACCCTTAACCCTCCCTTTCTTTTTATGTCAGCCTCCTTTCTCCTATCTCTCAGTTTTCAAATACAAATAGGTTTAAGACTATAAATAAAGCTTTGATTTCACCTAGCATTCATCTGTCATCTCTCTTTCCATCTCCTCTACACCCACCAACTTGACTGCAAAATATAGATGTTTATTTAGGGTGAGCTGAGTTGCCTTTCAACTTCATTGACTGTGAATATCAGAGCTATTTTGACAATTAGAGGGCACGGATATCTGGTTTACATATAAACACCTGTACATAGACAGACTACTACAATGAGGTATCTTCATCTTGAACTGAATCCAACCCTCCTGTTGTGTTTTGTTGGGTTATCCTTTTTCCCATTCCAGTAGTTAATGGCAATACCTTTTGATGAGCTCATTGCCATGCACAGCTTCAGC
Organism: Tringa solitaria; assembly: GCA_026413425.1. Classification (NCBI taxonomy): domain Eukaryota; kingdom Metazoa; phylum Chordata; class Aves; order Charadriiformes; family Scolopacidae; genus Tringa; species Tringa solitaria. The sequence goes on from JAOXJM010000001.1 coordinate 13,067,342, forward strand.
ACTCTTCTTCATGCCAACGACACACACATTTACCCTTGTCTTCATCTTTCTATCCTAGTTTCTTAGTTGAGCATCTTGTTTCATGCTACATATGACATCTTCCATTGAACATCTCCCTTCTTGAGTCTTCCAAGCAAATTCCCTTTTGCTAATATCGGTACTTTCTGCCTCCATATATCCTTCCCCTGCCACTTCACAATGTATAGGACTTCTCCCTTTTCCTTTCCATCCAGACAGCAGAGTTCCTTCTCAGGGTTTTGCATGAAACATGCAGTGTGCCCATGCAGTCACAAACTTGGGAATTCATCTCCCTTTCCTTCTTTGAGAACACTGTCCTCAAGTTGATTAATCATCTCTCAGCATTTCAGAATTTCTCAAAAAAACCCAACATAAAGTTGTAGATTTATTGCTATAGCTGAATTTTTAAACATATATATTTATATAGTTAATATTATTCTCACCAGGATAAAAAAAAATGCCCCAAAACCAGAAGACAAATTAATTTAAATTCAGAATCATAACTGTGATCACTGATTAGTCTATCTGTGATCACAAGAATATAACAATCCCAGGAAGCCAGTAATCTTTCACTTGAGTAAATAAGCCCACTTTTCCTTACGTTTTTATGAAACCTTATGTGGTGCATTTGTGTCTTGTCACATTTCTTGTGAGACACAGGAACACCTTTGTTACCTGCATGTTCAGTTTGGAAACCTTTAAATGGCAATTAGATTTAAGAACAAATGTTTTCAAATGGTTTTGTGTTATATGAGCGTCTCAATGCTGAAAAGTGCTTCTTTCTCAAAACCTCACCATTTAACATACAGTCCTTCTTCACGTTTGTGGTCTAAGCTACTTCCTCAGTATTTTTACATGCCCCTGTCTAATCTTAGAAATGACTGATGACCAGCAATTAGTCTGCAATCTTGACTACTTTTCTTGTTTCCAGCGGGTGTTCCTCCTCCCTAAACCATCTAACTCTGGCAGAAATTAAACTCAGTCTTCCAGTGACAGAGGAAAGTTTGTATGAGCACCTCTATTGTTATATTCCCACAAACTTCACTAGACTTTGTTAAAATTAATAACTTTTCATAATATCGTTAGAGTGTTTGACTGTTGGCATGAAAGAAATAAAACCTAGGACTGTCTTTCTCATCTTGCTTACATTTAATAAATTTTTAATTTCTCGTTAAGCGTTCAAACTGCATAATGAACTACTCCATATATCCATTTTAACTTCAGCTGCCAGTGAATAATTCCTATGCAAAGAAATCCTGTAGATTTTTTTGAGGTAATATTATTATTATGAGGAGTAGAATCCAACCTACTCTACTGCTTTAAGAAACAAGATATGAAATTCATTTTTCTATTTTGTATTTGCTATCTGATACTTTTCTTCTTCCTTTGAGAAGATTATTTATATGGATTAAAAATAAATAATTAAAAGAAAGAATAAATAATTAGTGTTATCATTAACTTCCATAATTCTTGTTTCATGATGAGCATCTTAAAAATCTATTTGTGTTTGAAACCATTTTGTTTTATTTATAAATTTTTTCTTTTCACTTGCAAAGATTTTGCAACTGAACATACAAAATGAGTAAGAAATGGTCTCAAAACTGGAGCATTTGTTTCCTTGTTTTAATTCATACTGAATACCTGTCCATATTTTTTTCATCAAAAAAATATAAGTGACTCAGGCTGCATTATGACACAGGCAGTTTTTTCAGTACTTTTAGCCACACTTCTTTTTCCTTATATACATAGAATTTTTGATAATTTCTGTCACGATCAAACTATAGATTGTCTGCATACACCTCCTTTTAGTAAGTGAATGCTGCTCTATAGTTAAGCATATGCATCACTCTATCCAACAATTAAACTTAAAGAAAATCACAAAAAAATGAGAAATAATTTGTCATTGTTTACCTCATTCTTCAGTATGCCGTAGTAAGTCTTATCAACTCTTTATATTTTTGTATCATAGATGCATTTGGGCATTGGCATGCTGGTTTTATGGGTAAAGCACTACTTCTTAATTCCCTTATACATATTTTCATTTTTCAGTAAGAAACTCTTTAGTGTGAGGGTGATGAAGCACTGGAACAGGTTGCGCAGGGAAGTTGTGGATGCCCCATTTTCAAGGCCAGGTTGGATGGGGCTTTGAGCAACCTGCTCTAGTGGGAGGTGTCCCTGCCCATGGCAGGGGGGTTGGAACTTGATGATCTTGAAGGTCCCTTCCAACTCTAACCATTCTATGAATCTATGGTTCATTGGAAACCAAATACTGAACCTTTTTGTCTTATATGGATACTGTTTATGTATGGCAATGCCTACTAGTGGCATCTTGTAGCAAGTCAATAATTATCTGGAAACAGGTTTTCACTTGATTGAAATAGTAGTAGCCCTGAGTTTGAAACCAAATCTTTCAGCAGTCTGGGGTACAAAGGGGTGCGGGACTTTTGGGCTGATTGGGATGAATCTGTATCAGAGATTTACTTGTGAAACTTGGACAGAGCAGTGCTGTACATGGGTAGAGGAGGACATGGAATGAGGAGGAAGTGCCCTACACTGTGAAGTGGAAAAAGCGTTAGGAGGACATCTTTCAACTCTAGATCAAGCCCCTGTGCCTGTTGAATGAATGGATCCTAATATGAACTGAGAGAGAAGGCCAGCTTTGGGGTTTGCTTTGTGCTGCATGACTCTGAGCACTGTGTCTCTCAACATGGTATTCTGCTCATTGCTTCCTACTGATTTTTCTCTTTGTGGCTTTTTTGTTTGTTTGTTTTGGTGGGTGGTGGTTGTTTTTTTTAAAGTTGTCTCTGCAAACCAAATCATCTTGTGCAGGCCAGACAAGTGCCTGCTGAGCTCAGGGTGTAACATTACCTGATGCAGGGGCAATGTGTTTATCTTTGAGATATCTGCTAAATTTCATTGAAAACGTAACAATAGATTCAGACTTTAACATAGGGAAATGGTGAGCAGACAGGTAGTGTGAATCCATAAAGTTCATTTCCCCAGGAAAACAAAGTAGAAAGAGATATCATCTTCAGAAAAGTAGACTTTTTCCTAATCAAAACAAGAACTCCTAAAATGGTACAAGTCATGATTGATATGTGATGCTAAGTGCTAGTAACATTGTGTGTTAAATGGTACCATTTGTTTAACTGTAGTCAAGGGTCTACCAGCATTACTATTTTAAACCTTGTTTCCAGGGTATTATAGTTGCTGTTGGAAATATGTTGAGGAAAGTCTCTTTTTCAGACTTTGCACCAGCATAGCTTAATGCTTTTCTTCAAATGCTGAAATGCTGTTGGTTATTAAATAGGTCACCGTATAAAATAATGCTTTTATATAGAATGAGACATGACTATATTTAAAGAGAACTTTGTTTACTTTATTAGCAGTTCATCTGTGTATTTTTTCAGGAAAGCTGTCTTGGAGAACTTTAGCTTCATCTTAATTTATAACATATGACTAAGCCACAGATACATAAAGGTCACAGAAGTGTCTGTCTCTAGTACAGTTTTCAGTCTATGGTCCATGGCAGCCATGCAATTAATAAAAAAATAGTCTATGTTAACTTTTATTGTTCATTTTGGCTTCAGTTAATATAAAACATTGCCAACTACATTTAACAAACTTTCTGTCTATCCACCTGTCTACCTCACATGAAATTTCAGAAATGTTTAAAGTAGGTTTAACTTCTTCACTGAAGCCATTTGGAGGTTGGAGTCTAAATGCTAGTTAAGATTTTCCATGAAAAATATGGAATCATTATGTCTGAATACGGTCACGTTAAGTGATTTCAAATGGAAGACAGGAGATGGCTGAGGAGGTGGTCTCTCTGTGAAGGGAAAAGCCAAGAATACCCGGTTGTAGCTGATGTACTGGGTACTTTCTGCAACATCTGATATGGGATAACCCTGAAAGGGAATCCAGATGCCCGCATTGGGAATTTATTTGTAGGTAGGAAATTGAGTACAGAATGACAAACCAGAAAGGCTGTGCAAAGAAGAGGGAGATAGCTGAAGACAGAAAAGAGGAAAGGTTAATCACAAGCTTGCATCTTGAATGTTAATCCTCTCCAGAGCTTAGCAAAATATTCAAGGCTCTGAAGTATCACATCCGTCTAAAAGCCAGAGTCTGGCCTCCTCTGCATCCTCTGTTGAGGAAGGGGCTTATACGTGTTTGTCAAAAAAATGCATTGGGACCTTTTTTTTTTTTAGTTTAAAACACAACAACTTTCTCTATTGCAGGCTGGAAAAGATACTGTCCTGCAAGTGAGAAAAAGATGTTGAGTAAGCTCCTCTGACAGGTGGGGTGCAGAATATAATGTCAGATTAATCAATCCAGAGAGAAAACAGGAGAGCAAGGTAGTGCATGACATTGTCCCCAGACATTTTAAACCATCTTCTCTGGTATGGTTTGAGTTGCTGTGCCAAGGACTGTTGTTTTTTTTCCCAAGGGCAAGTAAGCAATGCTTACAGAGTTCAGCTGAGAGTGCCAGGCACACATGAGTAATTTTGCTGCAAACTTTTGATACTGCTCTGCAAAGGCTTTTCAATTCAGACATCAAAACCCCTCCTTTTCCAGGCCTGAGTCACTTCTGAGTAGGGACTGCCCATCACGCACTCCTGCCTGGTGGCTTTGTGATATGAACAAATGACTAGGAATTAGGAAATGGATTGACAGACTACCAAATTCGTTTCCAGTTTTGACTTAAATCCAGGTGTTTCCAGATGATAAGGATATTGCACCTTTAAACTACAGAGTTTTTACTTAGAACTCCATTTTGCAGTTTATTAACCCCATTTTTAAGTAGCATTTCATTCCAATCAGTTTTGTAATGGAGCTGGCATTACTTGTAATAATATTGATCACAATGAATTTTTTCTGTCATTTAAGTACATATTGAATGTGTTTTTTTCAGCTAGCATTTTAAATTTTGGGACAATAAAACAATAACAGCAAATCTTTTGAACTGTCATGACCTTTTGAAGGGCATTTTGTGCTGGCAACACCAGCTGGACATTAATTGATCAAAAAACCTTCAGTGACAAAGTCACAATAATGCTAATAAGAATAAGAAAGGGGGCACCTCATCAGTGTTTCTTCCTGACACTTCAGAAGATACTTCTCTGGACAACCTGGTTGCAGTGACACAGCTTGTAAGAGTAATTCTTCTTCATCCTTGAATAACATTGGGGACAAAATAGGTGTCCACATGTACATACCTTGGCTGTCTATGCCTCGGGGCCAACCCTGGGCAACCTGGTGGTATCTCCCTGGGGAAACTCTTGGGTGCACAGAGCGCTTCCTTGGAACACTCTTATCAGTGTGACAGATGAGTCTTTTAAGCTATAATGGACTATTAACTATTACTTTGCTTTCAGAACTATTACAGTTTCTCACGATTTCAGACATACAAATCCCTGTAGAGTGCTAACCTTAGTCTTAAATAGAGTTGGTAATTGCAAGGATAAAATGAGTAAAAGTATAGAAAAAATGCCTATTTCCCTTGATTGTTTGGCTCTCGCTGTCTTGCACTCACTGCTCTCACTGCTCACCCAGACAGTGTATTTAAATGAGGAGGTGCCTGAGACCCACAGACATCCTATGGGCTGTACAGATATTTTCAGCCTGACTAACTCTTCTACTGACCTGAGGATTTTAAAGGTTGCTAAATGCAGGCTGAAGAAGCTGGTCTGATGGTCCTTGATAAGGAAGATCGCAGGCTTCATTCTAATTAGTTCATGATGTGATGAAAACAAATCACTTCAAGTTTCAGTGTTTTATGAAACGGGGTCATGTAAACACACCTTTCATGTGGCTGTAAAACTTATTTGCTTGTAAAATGCTCTGAGATTCTCAGCTGAAAAAGTTCATAGAGATATAGAATCATAGAATCATAGACTCATAGAATGGTTAGAGTTGGAAGGGACCTTAAAGATC
>JAOXJM010000001.1:13075780-13094782 GCA_026413425.1 Tringa solitaria
GACTCAATGATCTCAGAGGTCCCTTCCAACCATGGAGATTCTGTGATTCTGTAATAAGTGGCTATTAAAGGTGGAAAGTATAAAAAGCAGAAATGTGGAGCACATATTGCAGGCTATATAAAAAGAGATTTGAATTTGTGATGCCTAAAAATACTAGAATTATTTCAGCAGAGACAGATAAAGAGGGAAAAATCTCTATGGATAAGAGAAAACCCTGAACCTAGCAAAGATAGGAGTGAAGGACCAGTGAGGCAAACAGGCAGTATGCTGGAATCTGGGTGGGAAATTTTAGAACTTGCTTCTTTTAAACATCAAATCTTTATGTATAATTAAATTATACAGAATATAGTCTAATGTTTCATCAAAATAATAATTTCTGATTACACATTCTGGTGAAGCGTTGGATCTTTTGTTGTCCACACAACTGTAAAAATGAGAAGTCCATAGAAATGCAGAGGGATTCCAGATACATGTAGTCGCTTGCTGTAAACAAACACAAATGAGCCATACTTATATATCTATATATGTGCATATTTCTGTAACCATGCAGGCCAGATTCTGGTAACTCCTCAGGCTGGGAGACTGCCCAGAGAGCTTCCCTCTACAAAGGAGTAACACCCAGTCTTTCCACTGGATCTCCTTCCTTCTGGTGCATGAAGGAGGGGGAAAAAAGTCACATCTTACTGTCAAAACTATTAACAATAGTGCAAACTATGCTATCAATTTTGTCTGAGAAATTATTTAATCTAGATAACATCTCTGTTAATAGCCTGTACCTTTCCTGCACTTGCACTGCAGCGATAACATTGTTTGCTCTGCTTGACTCTGGAGATAACTTAGAAGCTACAGCTTCTTCTGTCTACATAGTTAAATGTACCAGACATTGGACTTTGTTTCAGTGTAATTTTGCTCAACAAGACTTTGAAAAATGTGAGAATTTTTTTAGTTTTAGAAGTTATTGTTTCATCTTTCAGCACTGGCACCACCATGAAAGATATGAATCCTCTGTCAAATAGTTCTGCTTTTTGGAGGGGAAGGAGCAAGGGGTAAGGGAGAGTTGGATTTATTTTTTTAAGCCAGGAGACACCTTTTTCCTCTTTCAGTCCCAAATGGATTTTTCTTATCTGTTTTCTCTTAAGTAGTCTGTGATTTTCCCTTTTTACAAGAAATTTTTTGCTTACGGAATTTATAATTATAGTTAACTATAGTTAACCTAATAGAACAATTACTTGTGGGAGCAAGGTTTTCCTTTACAGAAGAATACCATTCTGCATATTTTACTCCTTCAAGAAAATTTTAGTGATCCCAGTTTTCCTATTACAGAAATAGAAACATTCTGTCCATATCTGAAAGTCCCATTCCTATATATATATATAATTGTATATAATTGTACATCACTTTCATAATCAAACATTTTAAGAGATACTACAGCAACCATTGATAGATCCATCATGATCATGTGCATCTGTTGAATCTGAAAGTCCCTGCCACTACTCTCACAAGGTGGAGCTCATGCTTTTCATCCTATGCCTTTAGCATGACCACCAGTTTATCTTCAACATGTAATATTTTTAAGAAATTTTCTTCATTACAAACAGGGTAAAAGAAGTCAGCTTTAGCTATTTTGGGACTGGTATATTTTGTATATTCAGACATTCATCTATTAAGGGTTTCTGCCTGGAACTGATCCCCATGTTTACTCCATTGGACTAGAAGAGTAATTTCATTTCTTTCTGGTTCAGCTGTGGAAGTGGGAAAGCTCTGACATCATTGGTGGTTTCAGGGGCAGGCCATTTTTTAGACTTTTCAGGCTCATCATTGCTTTTCTAGTAGGTTTAATGAGGGTCATTAGGCTATTGCAGGTTGTAGATCCATTAGTATTCATTAAAACTGCCAATTTTTTCTGGCAGTCCACTTTGTTCAAAGAAACAGATGTTTCCATGTACTTTTCTAACCCTCAGTTCTTTGTGGTCCCTTTCTGTGCCATGATATTTCTGCTTGGGCAGTCTGCCCCCATCAATATTTGACTTATCTTACTTCTTCACAACTCAAAGAATATGCCTGTATTCTGAAGCTGTCCATCAATATGCAAGACCATACACTGTTGTTCTGATGAGTACTGAAAAATGGTATGGAAAGACTTTAATTTGTATGGCTTCCCAACTATTAAAAGTCACTCTATGTAATACCTGTTCACTACATAGGGGACTTTCAAAATTGGTTGAACTTTCTGTGTTTTATTTCCTTCATGTCTTTGTTTTTTAAAGCCTTGAAGGATTTTATCACCTTTAGTTTCTTCTCTCCATACTTCTGTTCTCATGCTACCCTATGACATCTGGTCTCATAGTACCATATTTGTCTTCTACTGAGTAGTTTAGATTCTTCATTAAATTTGTGTTTTAATTTTTGGGAGGTTAAATTGTTTCTTTGGAATTTTGTTGGCCTAGTGAAATGATCACAATAAGTGGAACAATAATGCCTTCTTGCTCGAGTTTGCACATCACTTTTTTTTGTTTAAAAAAATTCTGATTGTAGCTCAAAAATATCTTTTCACATGTAAATTTCTATAAATGAACTAAACAGGTAATGCTAAGTAGAAAAATATAGTCCTAGTTATCCATTTCAGTAAATGGTATTGCATTAAAATTTCATTACATCCAGCTTGATTTTTCTGGGGTTCTTCTGCTTAAAATGGAATCTAACACATGGTTAAAAGTAGAATTTGATCTATCAAGGAGTAAAAGCAAACAATCTTTTCCTCCTAGTCCTGCAAGAAATAAAGTTGTTAGTTTAAGGAACATTTACTGCAGTAAAGACTTGAAGTATTTATTCTATCCTCACTATCACTAGATAGGCAAAGACAGAATTAGAAATAATTGTTAAGGGTAAAGGAAGGTAATAAATATGCTTTCATCTCTTACTTAAGCATCAGTAAGATTATGAGTGACACTAGTACAAGAGAAGAAGAAAGCTGGTATATCCTCTTGTTGCTAAATTTTAGGTTAATGTTGAAAGAACCCTAGAGATTTATTACTTTTTTAAAGAAGCCCAAATAAACTCTCAGTAAGGGAAAAGTGACAGGGGACTTCTTCAAAACGCACTGAATGGCTTCTGTTGAAATCCACTGAAGAGCATTGGATTAGGTGAAAAAATATATTGTCTGTAAGAAGAAGGTTTTGCCTTTTTCTCAGTGTAGGCTCCCATTATTGATTGAGTTAAAGGGTCCCTTGTTCAGATGAGGACTGTGCTTTTTGAGATTTTGTATATGCAACACGAAATATTGTAATTATGTCTTCATAAATATTCTTTCCAGAGAGAACAATGTGTATTCCGGTGGCAGTGCAACCCACATTTAAAATTTGTGTGCAAAGAGTGTATATTCTGCATTGTGGATGCCTTTGTGATAAGTTTTCCTTCTCTCACTTCTAATGGGTTTTGAATCACTGTGCCAGAGGTCACCGACAATTAATGGCTGATGGGCAGATTGCATGTGTGCTGGCTTTCTTCCCACGATTACTGGGACACTTAAAAAACTCTAATCACCCCCACACACATACATTTCTCTGCCAACCATCATCTCTGAGTTACTGTTGTGCTCATGTTTCCTTCATTTGTTCTTGAGATTTAGAAAAATGTAATAACTTTTTCCCCCCTTGGAATATTTTTTAGTAATGACAAGATTGGTATGAAGTCCAGCTAGAATATTTGGTGTGTTCAGGTTATTTTTTCGTTTCTTATCTTTTAATCTGAAAAAGAGACATAATTGCAGGTTGTTATTCCTTTCCTGGGATAGCAAATGTGCCCTGTTATTGCCATAGCTAGACATTGTTATTACAAATACAGTTGGCTTTGAAAAATCAATAAGAAAACTTTTTAAACGTTTACCTGGTGAAAGGGTGATGCTGATATTTATATAATATCCTGCTTTGCAAAACAAATATTCGTGTTCCCAAAAAGAAGACTTACATGAAAAAGTTAATTGTGGTTGCATGTGCAATGTTATACAGAGATAATGTTAATAATTTGGACATATTCAGCATGCATTCACAGTTACTAGCGTGGTCAATTTAACGCTTATATTTCAGGCAATAGTGAGGGCATGCTCATCTTATGTCCTTTTGACCTAATCCAGCTATTTCTACCATTCTAATCACCATAACTTCTGAGCTGCCGTTTCACTGTTTTGCTATTTTGCTCTCCTTATGTATGCAGATCTCCCACTGATGTTGCTGTAGGGAGCTATATAAGGAAAGAAGAATATTGAAATTCATTATTATCATGTGCAACTGAGAGGAGATGTTTGAACTGGGAATATTGCCCTTCAGCTTTTGCTGTTGTACATTGCCTTTCCTATGACTCGGTGTCCATCAGGTTAGGTTTTGTACGATCTTGTGCTGAATCTGAGGTTGAAATAGTGCGACCATGGTTTTGATCCTTCTGAAAACTGAGTCCCAGCTCTTATTTTTTAAACAATATGTGTTGCCAAATGCTAGTTCAGCTTTGCATATATTCATGCACACAGAATTTTGCAACACGAAGCAAAGCAAGATAAGCTTTTAAATTAGTTGAAAGAACTGTGGATTTCTTCTTGGAGTTTCTCCCTCTATGCAATCACCTTAAATCTTTGAGTTTAATGCCAGCGATATATTTTCTCCACAAACTTAAACCTTTGCCTTTGGGAATTGCTCATCAAAGGAGTTGAACTAAAAGGATAAACGTGATCAGGTGTTCCTAGGCTGCATAGCTCATACAATGTGGATTTTTGTCATGCTGTGATGAGATTCCCTGAGAGATGCCAAGTTCCTTGCTACTGTTAAAATTAAAATCACATGTGGCTAACACTCAATTTAAATTAATATAGAATGCCTACATCAGCTTGGATTTTACAGAATGTTACTGGTGTGACAGGCTTTATCACAGTTTTAAGTTGCATTTGTCTTTGGCATAAATAATTTTTTCTTGGAAGATAAGGAAAATCAACTTGCTCGAAACTTCAGCACCAGAATAACACACTAAGGCTGTATAAAAGCAAGTCTATATGTTGTAACTCTTTCAGGCATATTCAATGTTGGAAGTTTTCATGGACTTCAGTCAGAACTGGGAAAGAATAGTCCTACTAAAACTTCTATTATAGATCTAGATGACTAGCTGTAGAAGTCTTTTTGTTCTAAACTTACATGTGATATCGACCAGAAAAACTAGAGATATCCATAGTTTTAAAGCTGTTTTTATTCCTGGACAATTGAAACCTTGTTTTCATTCTATTTTACCAACTATCCAAATTGGTTTTAAAGTAATACATTATTAAATGAATCAGAGTCATTTTTTTATATTATGTTTATATATGTTTATATATATTAGAATTAATTAGAATTAGAATTAGAATTAGAATTCTGGAAGTTTTTTACTCCATAGCTGAAAGAAAGTTGGATTTGTTCTGAATAAAGATAAATTCTTACTTTACACATAGTGAGGAAAACATAGTAAGAACATAAGGTCTGCTTTACTGGCTCAGAATAGCTCTCTGCCTAACCTGTATCCTGTCTCTAAGTACCGCCCAGAGCAGATGGTTGGGAAAAGACTACAAGAAACAAAGCAGACATAATCTTCTCCCTCTCACACCTTCCTACTTCCTAGCTCTCAGTATCTTAAAGAATCTCTGAGCTGGAGGCTGCCTAAGGATCATTGGGCTTAACTATCCTATATAAATGCATCTAATTCCTTTTTAGGGCCATTTAAACTTTCCTCTTTCCCAGCCTCCCAGGGCAATGAGATCCGCAGTTCAGTTCTGTGTTCTCGGTGCGGGGCGGGGGGGAACACAAAACAAAATCAAACCACAAATTTTTTTATTGGATACCTGCTTGCTGATATTTTCCCCAGGTATTCATGGCTTTTTCATTATGAAACATGCTAAATAATAATTCCCTTTGCACTTTATCCATATCATTGCTAATTTTATATGCCATTATTGTATCCCTTGATGTGATATCTGTTCAGTAGGAGTGTCCTAGTCCACTAAATCTCCCATTTCCAAATGAGGTCTTCCAAGCATCTGATGATAGTGGCTGTCCTCCTCTGCACCTCTACTAGTTCTGCTATGTGCTTTTTGGGTTGAATCACCAGAACTACACCAATACTAGGGATATGAGTGCACTATTGATGGCATTGTGGTGTTTTCTGATTTAGCCTCAATTCCTTTCCTGAGATTGCTAACATTCTGTGTGCTTTTTGAATACAGCTGGGCTTAGGCTGGTGTCTTGAAGATCTCGAGTGGTAATAATTACTTTAGAGCCCATCATTATGTATGTATGCGTATGCACTGTTAGAGTTATTTTTCCCTTTGTGCATTTCTTTGCATTTATGGAGATTAAAATTCAGCTGCCATTTGATCAGTCAGTATTATGAGATTGTTCTTCAGGTTCTCACAGGCAGCTTTAATTTGATTATCCGGAATAAGCTTTTAGAGTCTTTAATCAGTATCTCAGAATCAGGAAGGTGACTTCAGAATCACAAGATCTTAAAAAGGAACGTGTGGCAATTTTTATTTACTTTCATTTTGCTTGATCCTTTAAGATGACTATTTGCATACTTTTATCCACCAGTGAAATGGACTAAAACCATGCTAAAAAAAAAACCACAAAAAAACAGAAAGTGAGTTAATACATCATCTTGTTTCTGAAATGGAGGCTTTAGGAATGCATGGTAACAGCAGCTCAGTTTAATTAGCTGAATTTAATTACCTTACAAATGAAACCAGCTGGCCCAACTTAGCAATGGAAAAGTGGGATGTTGGAATCCAGAGCTGGACACCATGGGCTCTTTGTAGCTATAGGCACCTCAGAAGGGTGTTTCATCTCACCCTGAGCTTTTATGCTAAATCAGACAGATTTTCCTCCTGAGACCCCTGTCCTCCCAGGCAGCAGTAAAGGGAGTCAGTGGGGATTGACCCTGCATGAGAATGACACAGGGGTCTTTCAAGTAGTTGAGAGGCACCCTGAGGTGTTTAACCAGGGAGGGGGCTTGCCAGAGAAATTGTTTTTTCACACAAAATTGCTCTGAGGCAGCAGCTACAACAGCCGTTACCTTCCTTTTCTTTCACAAGGCACAAGAAGCCTTTCACACTTGTCCTTTATCTCCACTCCCCTGTAACCTCCTGTTGATGCCGTGGTACTAAAGAGCTCTGCAGGAGATGGACAACAGGTAAATTTGTTAGGGAATACGCTGTTGGCTTCACTTCATTGCTTCGAGAATATTTTCTAGAATCTATTGGGTGTCTTGTTCCTAAAGGCAATACGGTTATGGTGGGATAGGGCTCTAGATTCAGTACTGTGTTTTAAGCACTGCAGGTAAAGGGCAGATTTTGTTTTGTATATATATAAAAAAAATTTAATTCTTAAAATAATGTTTCCAGATATTAACTATTAATCCAAAAACTTTGAAGAACTTTTAATGAAAAGATAAAAATTTGTGGCTAAATTTAAGCTAACTTCATCCTCTGATGTGTTTTGAAATGTGAACTGTGAATACTGTAGTAAAATTGAAAATATTAAACTGTTCTTCAAGATTAAAATTGTTTAGAATTACAGGAAATAAAACTTGTAACTTTAGAAATTTTTGCTACTGTTTTATATCTCTAGAGTAAACTTAGACAGCACCGAGAAAATGAAATTGAGAAAACTTTGTATTAAAAGAACTTTTCAAGAAATAATGCTAATATTTAATTGCAGCTTGGTGATCCAGTACATGGGTTCTTTTTGGCTTATTAGGAATATGTAATATTCACAAATTCAGATTTGTTTGTGATATAAAAGCATCACACTTTAGCAGAATTCTCCTATAGCTTAGTAAACTGCAGGACACTGCATCTGGGAGTTTCTGAATAATTTATCTGAAGTAATGAGTATCATCATGTGATGCTGTATCAAAGCAACTGCTCGAGTGAAAGCCAGCTGGGTACAGCCGTTGTATATCAAATAGTTGCTTGAGTTGTCTCTCTGGAAAAATTAGAGAACATAATGAGCAAAATTAGAAAACCTGGGGAGCAGCCTCCATGGATACCTATTAGCAAGAAGTAATTTGATTAGTGTGAAATCTGTGAAAGTTCATTATTTACAAAGTTTGCTAGCATTGTAAGAAAAATGCCTGTCTATATACACACATCTATTTATACAGCATGGACATACAAATATATATCATATGAGATGCGCACTAGGTGTACTTACTTTTCTATATCAGCTTTATGAAACACTAATAGAGTATATATTTGATCAGAATGTAGAAGGAACTAATTTAATGCCCAACCAAAGCTTTTGGTTTGAGTTTCCCAAAAGGCTTTATATAGTCCCAATAAAAGTAGATGCTTCAAAAAAGAGATCCAGGAGAGGCTGACAAAACACATTTGCTAAGGGAAAATGCACAGCTCTGCTAAGCACTAGACTGATGCTTTTATGAGGCATGTATTTTTAAAGTGCCGTTTGTGCCCACTCTGCACGATGCTGACTAGGAACACAGAGCCGTGCCGTGCAGAACTGAGAGAGAAGGACAGACCTGCAGAATTTTCAGCGGAATCAATGGATGCTGCAGCTGGTCTGCATCTCTCGGGATCAAGTCCTGCTCTAAACATCATAACTGCTTTTACTACCCTGTCTCCCAGTAAATCTAATATCTGAATGGTTTAACAATGAAGTCATTTACCACACCTTTTGGATCCACCATTTAAGACCACAAAACCAATTTGATGATATATTTGTGTCAATGGCTTTTGTAGTAGCTATGGCTAATTGCTTTTTTCTTACAGAGGGAAGTGCTGCTTCATAAGGTTGTCATTAGCCTGGTAAAAAGGAGGCCATTGATCAGAGGCATGAATAGAATGGCTTGTAAACTAAATTACCAGTTGGGGATTTCCCGAATGGCCAAGGGCACAGACTGTCTGATCTTAGCAAAACTCTGCATTGCAGTGGGGAACTCCCTAAAGGATGCATTATCTTACGGTGTTGACCTTAAATCAAGATTTGTTGTTTGAAGGAAATAAAACAGAAGGCTTTTATTTTCAAAAACAAATTTGAAATATGCTAGTTCAAATATGATCCAAAAGCAGAAAAAAGTCCATGGCAGTTTAGAGCAACAGACATATTTCTTTGACATATTTAGCTACATTTCTGTAGTGTATGAAAGCAAGAAAAGTATTCTACTGAAGTACATAAAATGTGGATATTGCAGCATTATTCTACTACATGGCAATTTGGAAGTGGAAGACTGCATAACAATTCTTTAATATTATATACTAACATAAAGCCATGACATTCTTAAATTTTAAAAATACCCAGAAAAGTATAATGTACATCCAGCCAATGCTTTTGTTTCTATTCATGCCAATATATTTCATAAAAATATGCTTTTCAAAGTAGTAGTGCCCTTTGACAGACAGTAAGAATGACAAAGTGGAATCTTTATCAAAGACCTACTGTTCATATTTAAATTCATTCTGCTAAGAATATAATATAAACATGAAATGTGTAGTGGAATGTTCTTATCAGCTATTGAATTGAGCTCAGTAATATCTTCCGAAAGGAATAACTATTAGTAAATTCCTTGACCTTAAATGCGAAACGGTCCATTGCACATATATGTACAGAGGTGTGCACCATCAGTACATCAGCTTGTTTACAAATTAATAGAGAAAGGTAAAATACAAAACTTTGATTCATAAAAGCAGTTTAAATATTTACAGCCTGAATCAGGCATTTTGTTATTTTCTGTCTTTTAACTTTGTATGTCATAAAAGTTAACTGAGCCAAAATGAAAAAGATAAAACTAACTTCTATTACAAAACTTAATCTGACCTCCAGATTTTGGACCATTACTGGAACAGATATTTTTAGTGAGGCCCACAGTATTATGATTTCATAGAATGTCAGATTTTTACTGATTATACTTAAATTGCTAAATCAGTGATAAGAGAACAGGGCTTTCATTTAGTATTGTGAGTCCCATCCATTTAGCCCTTTAAGAGACCTCACATCTGCTAAGCATGGGTGCCACATTCTGCCACCAAAACCTTCACTGAAATCCTCAAGTTGATTTCTCAAGCTCAGCATACCTTGAAAGGGCTTTTGAGAAGATACTTTAACAGGAGCTTGAAACATATTGTCCTGAGAAATACAAAGCACTCTTATAACATCCCTTTTGCAGAAGGTGAGATTGGTAAATTGCTCTGCAGCACCCCTGTTAGCAAATGCTAACCTTAGAATAAATTTCTAAGGAGGGCTGCTGCAGTGGCTGATGTTTAAGGAGCTTATGCCTGTTTGGTTTTTTCCCTCATGGATCCCACAGGTACTGTCTGGTACCACCCCTTTTGCCTTTAAACTGGATTCTGAGGATGAGAAGTACTCTCCGATTTCCACTCCCTGAGCTGGCAAGGCAAGGCAAAACAAAGACAGGATTTAGCCTCTGCTGAGTACTGGAATTAGTAGTGTTAAATACTTTATCACCACTGGGCTGAAAATTAAGTTAGTTATTATCAATTGGAATGCCATTCTGGAGTTCCACTATGGTTAGCGCTGCACTACTTTCATTATAAAATCAATTTCCTGGAGATGCTTATCTCCGTTGGTTGAATATATACCAGATTGAAAGCTGGCATAAAGGTGCTGGTGCTCTTCCAAGGTAGAAGTACTGACTGCTGAAGAGGAGGTGCATCTAAAATAAGAAAAAGCAATAGATTTTCTGTGTTTCAGATTGGCTGGTATTCTTCAAGCCTAAAGGACACTGCTCAGCTATTTTGTACTTAAAGGTACATCCCCATTCCCACACTATCGTATTGGGCACTGCTCCCTCTCCATCCTGGCTGTCTTTAGAGAAGAACCTCCTGATTAGTCCTTGCCATCCTTTTTCTCTCAGCTCTCACTTGTCCTTCAATGGGCCTTTGCACAAGGATCTACTCTAGACTTCAGCTTCACTAACCGTCACTACACCAGCATGGAGGAGATGGAGGAGCTGAGCTCCTACTGGGATCGTAGGTGCGGGCTGCCTGGCTCAAGAGGGATCCGCGTTTCCCTGGGGTGATCCGTCATTTTAGGCTCTCGCTGCAGTGTGGATGGGAGACGCAGTGCCCAGTTCTAAACAGCCGGGCTTACCTGCTGCCAGCACGGCCATGCAGAGCTCAGCAGGCTCAGCATCCCTGTGGCAAAAACAGGATCACCTGTATCCTTCAGGTTTCAGACCAGGAAATCCCCATAGTAACTGAGAACATAAAACTTATTCAACACAGAGAAGTTCACAGCTGCCCTTGCTTAGGCTCTGGCAATGTCACTGCAATCATAAGGTTACAGGAACAAGGGAACTACATCATGCTATTAACGCGTCTGGGTTTGGGGCATTCTAAGAGGATTTTGCAGATTTAACAGTTTTATGTGCCTACAGATACTTCTAGTCATGGATTTATTAGGATATTCTTTCTCTTTAAGTCTTATTAGATATATCTTCAGAAATGGGGTTTAAACCTGTCTTTTTTGAGGTAATTTAACACGTATATAAACCCCAACTTCCATTCCTCTTGACTAGAGGGCTACTTCAAAAGATGTTAAACTGTTTATCAGCCTCGTAACCTTTTTTATATCATTTCTATTCGTCCTATTTCCTTTTCCATCTTTTTTCCCCTCCCCACCATTTAAGTGATCTTAGCACATGCTAAAGACATCAGACTGATAGCTCTGCAGATACAGGCTCTCTCTTTATCAGACTTTAAAGACATTGTTAATTCAGGAGTAAGCAATGTCAGTCCTAGATCACAGATTATCTGTCAGGGACATTACCCAGGCTCCTATTTAGAGAAGGAAAATCTATACAACGTGTTCTTTATCTTCTTCAGTGGTGGCTGCTGAAATATTTGCAGATCGACCACCAATGATTAATTAGTAGGTAACAGGTATATGCTAATCTGCATAATGTCATTGTGTCAGAGACTCCGTGTTGGCTGGCATTTGGGCTATTAGCCATTTACAATCATGCTTACTGAGTACCTGTACCACGTAATACCTCAAATAAACCCACGATAAACACATCACTCAAAATGCAAAACTGAAGGCCTCAAACACTGAGCTAATTAGCAAAATCCTAGAAAGACTGAGAAAGGAAGGAAACAGTGCAATTCAGGATAATTTATTAAATACAGCCCCAATTCCCTCTTTTATAGCAGTTTAACCTTTATATATTTTTCTTTTGCTATGTATTGTAAACCCTGCCTATTTTCTCCTCCGTTTTTCCTTTTCAATAACTTCTGCCTATTTGCTTTCTTGATTTTTCTTTTATTTATTAAACTCCACTTTTCTGCCCACGTGTATTTTAGTTATGTGTTTGCCCAGTGTCACTCCTTCTTTGGAGTTTATGTGGACTCTAAGCCACCAGTTCCGTAGCCTGTCCGTGGGTCTCTGCAGGCAGCTGCCCCTGACAAGGCACAGACCCTCTGAGGTACAAAGTGTGCGGGATGTCATTAGTCTGCCTTTTGTACTTTTGTCTGTATGTAAATTGTTCTCTTCTCTCAGTAGTTACTTTTTTCCTTGGATCTTGTTGGTTTTTTACCAAGTTCCTCAGATACTGGGTGTCTCCACCAGGCGCACAGCTATAGGGCAGGAGGCTGCATGCTCTCCTGTAAGAAGTATAGACCTGACTTCCACTCAGTGCACCAAAATAAAACCTGACAGGTGGTCTTAGCTCTGCTGGCTCCCAGTTCCATCATTTGGGGAAAATTTTTTGGTATTAGGCTGTCTAAAACTAATAAAACCATTACCATAGTGTATCAAGCTAACTGCTTTAATTTCAGCATTATCACCCTCCAATAAAAGCAAACCTATGGTCTGGTTTTGCTCTAGTCCTACAAAGAGACAAATTCATACACTAGTACATGAAGATAGTCCGTGCCAGCTCCTTTTTTTTGTTGTTGTTTAAAATGCTTATTTAAAATCTCCACTATAACAAAAGCACATATCAGTTTAGAAGCTTTAAACATCAGTTCAGGAATCCACCATCATTTTAGAATTTACTGTTCAGGCACTGAAGGCCAAAATAAAATCTATCAACTTCAGAGCAGGTATTATTATATAAAAATTATAATATGCATTTAAATTTAGAGCTTGGCAATTGGTGAAAGACAGTCACCTGTTTGGCAGTTATGTAAGGACATGTCCAAACCTACTCAGCTGTTTGTTATTCTGTTAGGATGTCGATAACGAATGCAGTAATCCTTATGAGTTTGCTGTGCTATCTAAGGGCGGGGCGGGGGGGAAGTTATGCCTGTATTATATTTTTGTTTTTAAATGTGCATTTTGCATCAATTTAATTCTATGAGCACTAAGATCTTTTATTGGGCAGGTTTACTTTGCTGCCTAGTCCTCACCTCTAGCTAGTCCCAACCATCTACTCCTACCTCAAGCTCCTCTGTATCAGCAGTTTAAAGTCTTTTACATGAACATCCTTGTGGCTGAAGGAACAGCCCAAGCCCACACATTCTTCTGTGGTTGTAGGTGCCAAATACATCTTGTGGCTATTGTCAGACATGGGCTTTGGGGTGACTTAGCAGTAGAAAGCAGCTCCAAAATCTTCACGGTTCTACAAATACCGCTATTCAGCAATTTCGGTTTTCTAATTGTCACTTAGGCTTGCGTTACTCATTAAATGATCAGCTTTTAGTAACCTTCTCTCAGCTGAGAGGAAAACACTGACTGCACATTTAGTTGAAGACAAAAACAGGTTAGTTTTATATTTTGGGCCTTGAAATTTGGCTCTAACTTCTTGCACAGCCATTTTACATTTCTACCATAGTATTTTACTTAAGTGGATGAAAGCAGCTGTCTGAGTTGCTATTCACCTGTTTCTAGTGGGGAAATCAGTCCTATTCCCTGATAAAGATGATGGCAGTTAATTTGGTAAACTTTGCACCTAAGTGGGGGAATCTGTCACCCAGCAGAATCATGTCTGAAGCTGGTGCATATGCAAACATCTGACTGTACCTTGAGTTTCTGCTGAGCTCACCAGTGCTTTATTCTCTACAGAGTATCTAAAAATACCGCTGTGACTCTCTCTGAGTTGGACAGGGTTTCACCTTCCCAAGAGAAAGGACTTCATCAAATAATTGCAAAAGGCATCCTGGCGTAAGCAAAAGATTTTATAAAGTGGAAAGACAGGGGATGTTTTGTCTGCTCTACTTGAGACTTGCAGTATAGACCTGTCCTTAAAAGTTGTGACAGAGAAGTACAGAGAGTTTTGAAGATCAGGTCTTTTGTACCAGCTTCTTTATCAAAATGAATGCTAATTCAGTAACTTCGTATTCATCTGAATGCATATTACAATGCATAGTCAATCATTTTTCATTTAATAATTTAACATGTCATTTTTCCAGTTTGCCACTTGCAGCTGGCACTTTTGCAATACATTTTATTTTGCAGACAGCTTTCAGTGAATCACCAGATAGAACAGCTGTGACAGCTGTCCATTAATTATACCTCTGTATTAAAGTCTAATGAAAATATGACTTCCAAGGGAAAGTCTCCAATAGTGCCTCAGTAGTGGTAGTTAAACTACCACTATCTGGTAGTTGATTAAATATTTGTATAGATATTCACATAGTTGTATTAACCTCAAGTATTATTTATGAAAAGTTTGCCTTTGGGATTAGAATGAAGAAAAGCAACAGAGTTGTTTTGTCTCAGTGGTAATTAGTATCACTTTGATGCACATTTACACTGTGCCAATCACAGGCAATCCAAAATCATCAACATGTGCTGTGGCCTTTCACTTGATTTAATGTAAGTCGGGCAGGACTACCGCATTTCAAATACAGGAAAGTGGAGGCAAAAATAACTAATGAGAGTCTAGAGGTCTTTTAATATAGTAAAAGTGAGTAACATGCAAGATGAGACCAGCTATTTCGCTTAATCTAAAACCAGAAATTGAAATCAGGATGCAATACATAAATGCATTCATAATTTTGTATCACAGCTCTCCATAGTCTCATGATTCTCCTTTCCCAAATCCCTGATAAAAGCAGACTTGTGTAAAGGTCAGATATGAACCATTTGGGTATACGTTATTAACCTAAAGGCCAGACTCTCGCTGTCGTCTGAAGCTGGGGAGACCCTGCAAGCTGGAACCACTAGAGGGAGGCATAAATGAGCAGAGTTTAATTATACAGATGCCTACACAAGATGTGGCTGGATCACGGGGGGAATTCCCAGGAAGATACGTAAAAGCCCAATTCAATAGGTTTCTATTACAAGCTCATTCAAGAGTAGCTAGACTGAAGCTTATGCTGGGGTAGAAGACCTGTTTCATTGATAACCAGAACTTTCTCATCATCAGTTGATATGATTTTGACCTCTTTTTAAATGAAATGGAAACTTTTCAATTTTCTCATTGAATATAGAGGCAAGTGCTGTCTGCAGGAGCCATAGTCATACCATTTCTGTCAGCTTTGTGATTTTTCTGACAGTCTTTTTCTTTTTGTTACTGGTATGCCATAATGCTGACAGCTTTTATTCTTTGAACAAAGCCTAGCAAGGAAGTTTTTTGTTGAAATGTGATTATTCCTTTCACCGACACAGATGGGGACTGTTCCCACTTACTTCTGATTCTGTGAATGTGCTCCCGAAACTATCACCCTTCACCTTGTTGGCTTTTTTCAGACACCAAATATTTTCTGGGGTCTGGCAGCATTCCAGAGAAAGAGCTGCTCTTCTCCTGCTGAAATTATCAGCAGAAGTCCCATGTAATTCAGCTGCAGTACATTCAGGTGTAGATTTTTGTTTACCACAAATACTGAATATTCCTTTATCTTGTATCCATTTTTTTCCCTATGAGCCACAAAACTGAGCTTCACTACGGTTACATTTAGAACCCATTTCCTTTAAAAGCTATCTTTTCTTAGTGTTGAAAAACCCACAGCTATGCATTTCCTAGACTTATTTTATTCCTACCAAAGGTAAAAGGTGGAATTAATATTGTAGATTTATTGCTACCAAATTTAATACTTCACAAACAAGAATATGTCTACTAGTTGTTTTCTTGGAAACATAGATGCTCAGTGATGGTTTTCAGTATGCCTCAAATGTTTTCAAAGGCTCAACATTCACTTCACCCATTATATGGCACCCACAGCATCTCTGGTAAAGCAATTTTAAGTTGTCAACAGAGAGAGTAGCTATGAACTCCAGTATTTACCCTAGCCCAGCTGGATGTGCGTGAGCCCATCTCTCTGCTCTGTTCTGTGAACTTGAATTTTCCATGGACTGACACATCGCTTTTGCATGGGAAATAGCATCCACAGAGGTTTTGGCAACCTAAATGTGTACTGCCTGCTTTCTATATATGGACTGCAAAGAAAGTCCTAAGACTTAAAATATGGTGGGCTTCTCTCCTTTATCTTTGTAAAGATCAAGCAGTCCTGAGGGTAATATCGCTGAAAAAAAAAAAAAGATAATTAATAAATCTAAATTAAGATATAGCTTGTCATAAACATGACACCCCACTGTTAAGGAAAATGGGATGGAGGGGTAGATAAATAAAGATAGATTGGTCCTGTCCAAAGGAAGGAAGGGAATCCAGATAAGCAGGGCCCAACTGAGGCTTTGGTTTGGGAAATAGCCACATCTATAGACAAGGAGGCATAAAACTTTTCCATAAAGACCCTCTTGCAGGGAAGTTTTTTGTTACTGTTGTTGTCATGATGACTTCTAAAGTGCTGGATGTTTAGTGACAGATGAGGAATAACCTGGAAGGCAAAGTGTGTTGAAAGTGAGTTGTTGCAAAATGGACTAGGCTGGACCTGGAAAAGAGGCAAGACCTATCAGCTCTCCTCTGAATGCTTACAGTTAGTGAAATCACTAGGTTAAGAAAGTAGGGGGTTGGCTATAGGTCAAATAAAAAGTTCCTTACTCCAAATCACCTCACCTAAGCCTTTTACCACTTACTACTGCTATCACAGTGAATGCAATGAGAGTGTTGCCACATAGTTCACAGTTGTTCACAGTTGCTGTTGCTGGAATATAAATTCTGAGCACTGCAAACCATGACCATATCCTCCTTATGAAGGAGCAAAGAACAAGGGATAAAAGACTCTCACTAATAAGTTGTCTTTGATGTCATCCAATCAATGTCTCAAAAACAAATATAAACATTAACTGTTGCTTAAAGCAGTGGCATCTCCTGCCATTAGCATTTCTCCTTCTTTTCCAAAATGCTAGTAAATTCAATGACAAAAAAATTAGCTTATAACTCAGCCAAAGTACCCCTTATGCCAAATCTCCAAGCAACTGAGAAAAGGAATCATGGTCATATATTTCTAAAGAGCAATGCCCCAATACAGCCAAATGCTCACTTTGTGTACCAACTATGTCATGAGGCTGCTCTATATGCAGTCTACTCCACAAAAAATCACAACTGTTAAATGTACAACACCTATTTAGCCCCAACCCTATGGGGAGTTAACCTCCATGTTCTGCTACTGAACATTATGAACAATCCAAAGTTGACTTTTCAAGGGAGATGTGTATGTTTTTCCTTTCATCCTTGAAAGGTACTCAAAGACACGTGATCCTGCAAGATTATGTCAACATATGCCAACTTGTTCTAAATGGCCTTTTGACCAGTTAATACTCTATAGAATCATAGAATGGTATCATATACTGCACAGTCACCCAACAATGAGAATGGCTATAAGTTGCTTCCATTAACTATTGCCATTATATGAACACAAACTTCGTTGAAACAGACTCCTTTATGATAGGAACATGGGCCTCAGGAGTATGTGATTTGTGTCTCTTTCACCCCTGATATATAACCCGTAATTCATACCAAAATTATAACTCATAATATTCAAGACAACCACCATAATGATTGCACAGACTAAATACAGTTTCTTGGTGCTAGATTTAGGTCAAAATTATGTTCAAGCATAATATATTTGTTTTCTTTCCAATTTATTTCCTAGAAATTTTAAGTAATCCCTAGACTTCTTTACAGATATCTAATATTCAGAATCATGGCTTCTTATACTCCTTCTTTAGATTGCATCTTCATCAAGGAAGCCCTGATGAGTAGAAAGGACCACTTCATAGTTTCCTCTATGTTCTTTCAGTTAGGTGAAAACAAAACACAGTCCATAATACAAGACAAAAGTGAAGAATTACAAAAAGTGTTTCTAAATGCTAGTAAAGTCAATGCTTTTAAAATAAGGAAAGCAGCATTACTCTCAAAAGTAGTTTTCTATGGTTTAGTGCTCTTTCTGTTTCTTCTGTTTAGAGTATAAATCCACTGCTCTGTGTAGCTTCTGTTTAACATGAACTATGGATACCAATTCCACATGTAGCTCTATTAACATTAGAATCCATGTTACGTAGGCTGTCTGGAAGTGATATATGTCCTTCTCCTCTGCAGTCTCAGAACCCCAAATCTAATCAAGTTGCTAGAGTCCTAGGGGAAGGGCTAGGATCAGTGCTGCTACGGAAGATGACAGACAGGAGTTGTATAAAGGACAGTTTATTAGTTAAAAAGCCCTCTTGTCTTCTTTGTGTTAACTGTTCATACTTTCTAAAAGAAAATTTTGAGCAAAAACATTGGAGGACTTACTCCAGTTCAAAAAAAATAAAGTAGATTTTCCATTGTGATTCTTCTAGTGCTCATTTTAGATTGTGAAATTTGAAATCTGCAGAGTCTGCAAAGTAGAAGAAATCACTTTACCTTTATAAGTTTTCTGTGGATCAACTCAAGAGTGTGGTAGTTCAGACAATTAAAGGACTACAAGTATTGATGGCTGAAAATGAATCCTTAGGATTTCTTAGCAGCTTGACATATTCATCTTAAATTTTCTTCTACAGAACTGGTTTGATTTAGAAAAAAATGATATATCTAATGACAAGAAACTACTAATAATTCAAAACCTAATTTGATAGGGATTTTATTTTCACAGAATGATATGGGGTTGGAAGGGACCTCTGGAGATCATCTAGTCCA
>JAOXJM010000001.1:13105764-13119906 GCA_026413425.1 Tringa solitaria
TCATACTAAACAGTCCAAGCTCCTTCAACCGCTCTTCATATGATTTATTCTCCAGTAATAAATCAAACTCAGAGGGCTTGCTTGTAAAATGTTTAGCTAAAAGTATCCTAAGATGCATGAGACCTGCTTTCGCAAGAATCTAGTGTTCATTTTTAATTTTCAGATTGGAGGCAGTATGATATGTGTTTTGCAGTAGACCAAAATACGCTTTTTTAAGTAATAAAATTTATTTATTTATCAGGAAGTAAATGTCAGTACGAAAAAAAAAAGCTGAGACATCCTGGAACCACTAATGTACACTTCTGGTGAGCTGTTTCCAAAACATGGATATGCACTTCCAGTGGTATTTCTTAAATCCTTAATTCGTGATAAGTGATTTTAATCTTTAAAATTTTGGTTTTGGAAAAGCATCATAAAGGAGAAAATAAATGGACACACACAAACTTGTTTTCTTAATGTAAATATTTTGTAAATTTTCTTAGTTGTCATAACTATAAATTAGCTTTGGAAGCATTTGCGTGGTACTAATAATATTATCTTTGTAGCTTTGTTCTACCATTTGGGAATTTTATGTAGTGATTAAACAAATGTAATAGTCTGGGATAATATTGAAAGGGAAAGTTCCCCTAGTGGTACATTAGAACAGTTTAGTGAAATATAATTTCAGTAAAGAAACATTTTAGAACAGGAAGTGAAATATCGCTAATCTGCTGAAACGGCAGGAGAAACTTGCGGGGTGACAGTCCATTGTCCCTTTACCAAGGTAGGAATTTCACTGGATAACCCGTATTCACTTTGTCAAAAGAATACAGGTAGCCAAGCTCCACTGGTTGAAATATTATATATGAATTTTATTTTAAGGAAAAGATTCTGGAATATCATTTCTGTAACTCACAAAGAACAGCCATCAGGGAGAAACTTCTCAGTGGCTGTTTCTTGCAATAGAAATTACAGTGCTTTCGTAGAAATCTGCAGGGTTTTTAAGTTAGTGGTCTTGCTTTGCAGAATGTTATGCTGTCAGCATAGGCACTCCTGTTGCTGATCAACTCTAGCAACTGTCAGATGCTTCAGAGAAAAGCACAGGAAACTCAGGAGTGGCAATTAAAGATTAATTTGAATTAGAGGAAGTTTCCTCTTAACCTTCATTAGCTTGTGATATGACCTCAATCTGAAGGACATTTTTCCTTCAGTTATTATCACAGATATTCATTATACTTATAAATTGCTAAACCTGTTTTAAATCCTGTCTCAGTGATACTCTGTGGTGGTGAGTTCTCCAGGTCTTATAAAAAGAATTTATTTCTGTCACTTTTAAATTTACTGCCTCTAAATTTCCTATTTAAATGGGCAGAAGGAAGATAACCATGTTTAATTTATTTTCTGTATATCCATTTGTAAAACAACCCCCATTTAAAACAGTTCCGATCTTTTCAACCTCCCTTTTAGATAGAATTAATTTGCCTCTACCATTTTATTTAATACTAATTAAATTCCCCAGTGTGACGCTAAGGATCAATGGCCTTGTCTACATCTGGACTGCATTACAGATAGCCCTGGGCCACGGGCAGTCTTCCAAGCTATTTCTACACCCATTGCATTGTGTAGGCAGAAGTATTTGGCCCATTTAATCTCCTTCAACACACAAAAGTTGGAAGAGACAGCCATGAAAGCTTTTTTCTCTCCTCTACCTGCCAGCTGGGTTTTGCAGTGGATCTAGCCCTCATTGATGGGCTTGGGTGTTTCAGGGGCGGGAGTCCAAGAGGGGGTCCCAGTCCAGCTTCTCAGGATATTTCTAGAAATATTTCCAAAGCTTAGAGGATGTACTGATGGGAGAAAGGCTGGAAGCAGGCATCTGTGGCAGTGTTGCTTCCTCCAGGGTAACTGCATTTGGCAGTAACTGCTTTATGTAGCTTTATGTGCCACACAACAGCCAACTGGCAGCATGTGACTCCCAGAAGAGCTTATTCCCAAGTGAAATGTGGTGGGGGATGACATGGTGTTGGGCTC
The DNA here is from genome assembly GCA_026413425.1 of Tringa solitaria. NCBI lineage: Eukaryota > Metazoa > Chordata > Aves > Charadriiformes > Scolopacidae > Tringa > Tringa solitaria. Next base: position 13,107,772 of record JAOXJM010000001.1, read on the forward strand.
CCACTTTTACATATGTGTAGAAGAAAGGTTAAGAAATTAAATGAAAGGTGGAAGACTTTAATGCATGCATCCCTGTGACAGGTGATGCCAGGGTCTTCCTAGGATAGGTGGCATGCAGTCTAGCCTACCAATATTGTCAAATATCACTTCATAAGCCAGTGTCTTGGTTGGAGGCTGCTGAAACAGTTGCAGACCTCCCAGATCTGTCCTTAAGGCTTGATCTTAAGTGTGATGGCATCAATAATTCTCAAAAGCACAAGATGCATCCAAAGCTCACGCTTAGAGCAGTTGTAACCAAGCTGCTTCAGAACAGTCATTCAGAGCATTTCTGAAGCCAAAAAAGATGGCTGGCTGGTGAATTTGATCCCAAACCTTGCCTGACACATGCTCTTACGCTGCATTGTAAGTACAACTTACAATGTGTGGGTTTGAGAATAACATATTTTGCATAAGACAGAGATCTTAGTAATTTCTGTTACAGACAAGTTCAATCATGCTTTCACTGAAATTCTGACCAATTTCCAAAGCGAGTCAATGTGCCAATGACCACGTTTTGTTGCTCTGGGGGGTAGCTCATTTCCGTGTGCCCAGATAAGATGGCATTCGTTGTCCATAGCATAGGATTTTCTTTGTAGTGGTTTTTCCCAAACTTTACAAAGACATAAACTAGAACTATTGCTGTAAAAGTTCTAAAACCAAATTAACCACTAATATTATTGCAGCATCTCAAGGGAAACTGTCTCATTAGTTCTAGTCAAACTGCTGTAACAACTGTGTACCTTTACACCTATTCAACTGAAAAGTAAATATCCAATATCAAGAAGACAATTTTATTAGCTAACGGTACTGTGAAATCACCATTTCAGCTTATACATGTTTCCTTAGTAGAGAAAATAAGCTGGAATGGTACTAAGATTTAAAATAATGCCTGGGGCTACTTATATAATAAATTTGTTAACATGTGTTAATAATAATTGTATTGTTGGTTGTTTGGTACTACTTACCTCATAAGCATGTTGCTGAATGAGATTAATTAACAGTATTTCTGTTCAGAGGTCACATCACCTTATGTGGATCTCAGGTAATGGAATCAGTAAAACTTATTATTTAGCTGTTGGATTTAGTTATCAGATGGAATCTCTAGAGAGTTATAATCCACCACCTGCTTTTTACTCCTATTTACCTGTTTCAACTACTCTGTAGTAGTGTGGTGGTTTAAATGGGTTTAAACCTGTTTAAAACTGAATTGCTATTTTCAATATACATATACAAGGGATCAAGTTATCCTATTTCCTCTTCTGTCACTGTGCCTATAAATCTCCAGCTATTTCTTTCCTCTTCCAGCTTGCATGACTCTGTATTCTGCTCCCTTCAGAGACGTGTGCTCTATCTTCTAGGTACCTTAAAAACTGGTATCCTTGCTCAGAGTAACATTGTTTCCATGTTGCTGTATATATGAATTAATTACTGTAGTATCTTTACACCACCAAGTAATCAAACTCAGAAACCACAATGTTAATCTCACACTCTGCATTCCATTTGAGCTTTTACAAGAAACAGGATTTTTATAAGTAGATTGGCTTTTCTGTGAGCATATTAGTGTGAAATGTATGAAGAAATTGCTATGTGATAATTGTCTTCTTGAAACTTATTATATACCTGGAGATAGAACAAAATTTTGACCTAGATAATATAATTCAACACATGAAATTCAACATGGACAAAGAAACTGTTAAAATAATGCTATTAAAATGGCAGAAACATACTCCCAAAAATCCAAACACATTAAAACTTGGGTTTCTTGTGCAATTTCAGTTTTGGTTTTTGTTCCTAAGCAAGGAAGGCTATTAAGAAGGAGGGTTATTATGGGAGTTTTCTGGCAGCCTGGTGACAGGCGTTAATTGTGAGCAGCACTGCCCATGATGTAAGGCTCCCAAACCGCTACAAAGCAACTTCATGGACAACTTGTCTTCCAGGTTGATGTCCTACCCAGGAATGTTCTCCTGTTTGCCTGCAACACTGCCAGGAGAACCACCTAGGCCTGGGTCCACATTTTAATCGTCCCAATTACCACAGAATCATGGGCTAGTAAAATACAGTTTACCATCTTTAAAATACAGTTACCATCTGTTTGAGGGTGAACATAGCCCTGGTAGGATGGACATATCTCTGTGTATGACGTTTCCTGTGCAGAGGTTCTCTTTTTCATTGCTTGATCAGAGAGTGATCCCACAAGAATTGGTTAGATCTGTTCAGATCTACCTGACCCTGCTGTAAGCAGGAGGAACCATCCCTGCTTACATTCATGTAATACTTATAGAATATCATTGTTTGGAACTCCTGTTTTATTACTGATGATCTTCTGCATTGCAGTTACTTTTTCCTGTGCTGGTTTGGTTTTGGTTTTTTGTGGGGTTTTGTTTGTTTGTTTGTTGTGGTTGGGTTTTTTTTTTCAAGACCAATTATTTCTTCTTTCTCTCTAGATTCTGAATTGAAGTGAGTCACACTTCAGGCCTTAACTATATTTAAGGAGATCCTTCTGAATTTAGTTTAAAGAGATAAACCAAGTAGATTTCTGTCTTCTTGTATTGTGGAGATGTTAGCATCAGATACCATAGCAGGATTTTGTTTCTTATGTTGGCTTATTCTATGTTCTTTTATCAAAGAAGTTTAAAACTACTGAGTTAAAACTCTTTTTAAAAGGATGTTTTCCAGCATGGCTTTGCATAAAAAAATGACTGCAAGAACTGAAGTGCTGTTTCTAGCTGAGGTTATTTAGGAATTTAAAGATGGTAATGCTATGTTGTAACTTTAATATATTCTACAGTGAGATAGTACAGACTCAGTCGCTCAGTCGCTGCCTTACTAAGATTTCTTTTTTTTTCATTTGGGTTTGCTTTTCCATTTGTTTTAGAGCAGTTCTCTGCTAGCTTGGTATTTCTGCAAGGAAGAGGAAAAAACGAAGTCAGTGTTAAAAAGAAAATACTGTGAAAAAATTCCATTGAATTATGAAATCACTCCTCATATGTCTGAAGGTTCAAGAGTGAGACCTGCAAAGTACTGCATGCGTTCAGGTCCACAAAATCAGTTGCATATTCATTTGGGTGCTGCTCTGTTCAGACTGGAGTCCAGCTGCTCTTCAGTCAGCTCTGCTCCTTGAGCTGTGTAACTCCAACACCAGGGCAGTAAGCCCAGCTTAATACACCATAACTTTGATTTGAAAATGCTTATATTTTTCTCTGTATTTTACATGCTACGCTAACAATTCAAGTGCCTGTACAATTTCAGAAGCTCTTCAGGAGATGAATTTATTATAATACTGTTGTCATAGTTTCGTTGTCACCTGCCATTCTGCAAAATATCCACTGTCTTTTCACTGCTGCTTCATGATGTCAGTCCGGTTCTGAACAATGAGACACCATATTTATTCTATACTTTCCAAGCATCCACCAGGGACTTCTAGTTTTAAGCATTCTGTGACACTGCCTGCTGATGCCTGTGCACCACGAATAAAATATTTTAATAGTTAAGGATTCCAGAAAAACTAAAAAATTTGTCACAAAGGCATTGCTGTCTGTTACATCATTCAGTGTTTTCAGATATTGATGTGCAAGAGTTTATTAAACATGCTGGATACCCTTGTTCAAATTTACAATTTTTATATCCAGCACATACGCAATGGTTATTTCCACCAAGCATTCTAGTATAGCTGCAGTAAATACATAATAGTATCAATAAAAGATTTATATACAACTCAGTATTTCTCTGTAAATGATAAAAACTGAATCATATTTATTTTACAGGGATTTTAGAATGTAATGTAATTGCCATAATAAGCTGGTGAAAGGATGAAGAGAGAAAGTCAAAGAAATATGAACAAGTGTAAAGCTTGGTAGAAACATTTCCACAGTAATGATTTTATCTACCATTTTCTGCTTCAAACTAGGAGAATGAAAAATACAGATCAGAATTTGTCTCTTTGAAGAATTTGTTTCTGTTCATAAACTTTGACATTTTTCAGCTATATTAATGACAGAATCAGCACAATATATGCCTTGCTCTTTGGAAGGTCTGTTATACAGAGTATTATTGTGGACACTTCTGGTTTTACCATTTTCTTTTGATTTTCATGTGGACAAACAGATTTTAGTGTGATAATGTTAATATACAGCAACTAGGGCTCAGAAAATTTTACCGTGTAGTTGGCAGATTTCTAATTATACTACAGAAAATAACTGAATACCTAATTTAGAAGTTACATTTTGCTGATTGCACAATGGCTATGAGCAGTAAATATTTTTTTCATTAAATTAAATGTCAAAAATACTTTTTAAAATATTGTGGTTCAGCACTTAATCTGATACTTTCTATGAGAATGTTTGTTTCTCACATTGTATTTCAGAGGTCAGTTTTACAATCTTGACATAGCATAAAAATTTACGTACTTTCCAAAATTTTACATGTAAAATTTCTACTCCCTGATTGGAATAAATAGCTTTCAGGAACAGTGCAACAAATCACTAAATTGTCATAATTGCCTTTCTCCATATATTTTAACTCAACCTTGTCATTCATATAGATGGTCCTGACAGCTAACTCCTACACTGGGAAAAGCAAAGAAAAAGCTGATGTGAACATAGAAATTACACATATTTATGTATCCACCTGTTCCAATAAATCCTGAATGTTTTATTGTAAGACATTAAACAGAAAACAAACATTTTGTTAATCATGTCCATCATAATCATCAAAGTCTTAATATGAGCAGAGGCCTACTCAGTTACACGTGTAAACACCAGGCCCTTGTACATCACTGCTTTCTTAATACCTGCTATGCTATTTATATCCCTGCCTTTTTGCACACAGTCAACCAGTTAAAATACAGACTATGCGTAATTTTTCAGCCTAGTCAGAAGGACACTCCCCTTACAGGAAAATATGTAAACTCCAGGTTCTGCTTTGTTAGATAAATATTAATAAGAAGTGAAAGAACAAAAACAAATGAAAATATTTGCTTTTTGACTGAGCACACTGGTAAAACTATACTTCTGGAAAGTGGGAAATTTGCTTCAAATCTCCACTGAACATGAAGGCCACACCTTGATGGGGGCCACACTCTGCGTTTAAATTAAATAAATGTTATCCCTTATGAATCTCATCCGGGAAAAATATCAGCAGCCAAATCTACATCCCAAGTCTCATTCTTAATTTCTGAACAGTTACGGAGTGACCACTTTATGATCTTTAGGCAAATTTACTTTTGATCCTGCTCCATTCAGAAAAAATATTGTCAAGCTTAGATCATGTCTTTTTCATATTTTGATCCCTGGTTATGGCTTTTGTGTTCTTATACCATCATTCCAACTTTCTGTGACAAAATTAATTCCCTGGTAAATTCTCAATTTACAATACTATTGCCCGCATTATTATTTGTAATTAGCATTCTCTGATCCATAATCCATGTTTGGCTGAAACTGAAGGTTCTCAAGAGCTAATCCCAAAGCATATCGCTAAATCAAAAAACCTGGGAAATAGGATGAATGGGAAAAAAATGGAATTACAACTACTGTATCTGAAACCCTGTCAAGAATCTTTTGCAAAATTGTATTTTACAAAGCTGTCTTCTGACATTGACGGTGACTCTTTAAATAGTGCTGAGAGAGAGTGTAGTCTAGTGGTTCACAGAGTCAGGAGTTCTGGACTCTGTCCCATGTGTTGCCAGTGAATGACTATGAGGAATTCCATCTTTTTGTGCTTCTATATCCTTATCTTCAAAAAAAAGAAAAAAAGCATAATGATATTTGCTTGCTTTATTTGAGATTTAAAAACATTGTTGTGTTCTGAAGAAAAGACATTATAAAGATACTACTTTTCCCATTAAATGAAACATTTTCTTTTTATTCGGTTGAGGATGGCTGCCCCCCTATATGAGCAAAACATGTTATTAAAGGGAATATTTTAAGTGAATTTGAATAGGAGCAAAGGACATGACTGCCTTTTGTGCCTTTGAAAGTATCTATATTTTTGCATTCCAGCAGTTCTTATGATAATCATTGCTTCTGTAGGTAAAGCGTCTATGCTTTTAGAAAACTAAGGAGCAATTTTGCCAGCTCTAAATGTCATGAGTTCATTTCTGACAAATTTCAGTGCATGCAAATTTCCTTTCCATTGACTTTAATGTGAGTTGGCCCCAATCCAAGGGATTCAGTACAAGCTGTAGCTACCAATCTCAAAGCAACTTTAACGATGCCACCAGTAATAACAGCTACACATTCAAAACCAGGTGCAGTTATTTTTTCAGATTTAATCAGTTAATCTGTTGGGTTTAATATCATGAATCAAAAGCACAGTTTAAGCTAGCATATCTAAATACTTCTTGACATAATGTTATTGTATTTTGTATGCATTTTGGAGTAATCTGTAAACACATATCAGTAGCCATGTGGAAAAGATAAGCTGAGCACAGTAACCAGATTTAGCACTTCATACGGAAAATATTCTGCAAAGCTGTTGGAGAAATTAGTTATTCAACTACACATTTGAAAAACAAGTTTTGCTTTGAGCAAGTAATTTAAAGAACAAACATAAAATACCTCAGTGTGAGGGTGATGCTGTAGAGAACTATGATTTACCTGAAGTCAGCACATACACTCTTGAATATAAGGTTCCTTGCAATTCAATAAATGCTGAGTTGTAACTAGAGGCAAATTCAGCCTTAATTGAATAGAAACATATCTGCATGTCCTGGAAATCTCTGAAAAGTAAAAATGTTCAACAGTATGGCTCAGAAGTTAAAATGCCATCCATCCTATTTTTTATCATTTTCTCCATCTGCTTCCATCCCAACCTGCTGATAAGAATATAGAATTGTTTTTTGGTTTGCGGTTTATAGTAGCTGAAGCTCTTTTCATTATATATCTCAGATAAAAACTTTTATGACATCCTTCTTGTGTTTCTTTATTGTGTTTGCCTAGAAATTTTCCCGAATAAATTATTTTCTATTAGTGTGGGTTTTTAGCAAACAACATGTTTTGCCCCTGCTTGACCTGTTGCTACTATAGCTTTATGATTATTAATTTGTACACAGAACATAAAACACAGACTTTTTTTTTTTTGTGGTTACCAAACAGATGAGTATTAGCTGATCTCTACCCAGAAGATCTTACAATATAAGAAATCTCTTGACAACTCCAATGCAGTGAACAGAATAAAATCAGCTTTCAAAACATGTTGAGGGGATGCCTAACTAGCTCTTAAAGGTCTTATTCTGCATCTGAAGTAGCAGGATAAATTTAGTTTGTGTGCAGCTCTGTGCTGCCAAGTCTATGGCTAGACTGTTTCTGGGACCTAAGTTATCTCATTCACACCTATAGTGTAAATGTGTCTGCAATTCTTGGGTCTTAGACACTACAGACCCTTTCGTTCAATGGAGGTTCTGCACGTACACCTCAGTTCACAGTGGGGAAAAAACAGAGGACTTGAGTGAACCTGACAAAGGAATTTAGAAGAGAGAATTTAAATCAGCAATTTTTCTTGTCTTGATTTTACATTTTTACATTTAATTTTACATTTTACACTTAATTTGTTTTTTGGGTTTTTTTTTTTGCATTCTGCTCTTTTCTTAAACATCAGAACAGCTGTGTTTAATGAGCTGGAACTGAAATAGGTCAATAAAAAAACCTGCAAGATTAGAGAGAACCTACTGGGTATGTGAGTGTGATTAAAGTCTATAGCTTAGATTTGTATGAGATGGCATGTGCAATTAAGGATTAAGAAAATACTTTTATGAAACAGAAAAGCAAATTTCTCTTTAATATGCAACAAATTTCCATTAACATTATTTAAATTAAAACTAAAAGCAGGCAGTAAACAACACATAAGAGTTTTCAGAAGGTGTGTCAGCCACCTGAGTAGGCTCTGCATTGAAACACATCTTGGAACCAGAACCTGAAATGGACAAAAGAAGGAATAAAAGGAGGAGGCTAAATTTATTACGCGCATTATATTTTTGTGTGTATTTTTTTGTACATGTTGTGGTTTTGGCTGGGCCAGCCACTAAATGAATGACAGATGCTCTCTCCCTTCCCAGAAGAGAAGGGAGAGAAAGTAAGGGAGAGATTTATGGGCTGAAAAGAAAGCTAAAACTGCTTCAATGAAATATTAATAATAAAAATAAAACACGATAATATTAGTAAGAAAATAATGACATATATACAATATTTATAAAACCAATATCAAGCTCTCAGATGACAGTCACATCACCAGCAGGCACTGGGAAAGTCCCAGGTTGGACTCAGAGACCAACAGGAGCTGAACACAGGAACTGGATTCAGGAACACACAGATCAGGATCAAAGGCAGATGAACAGAGTCCTTCTCAGGCTCCAGCCATTGAAGAAAGAGCCTGACCCCTGTGATCCCTCAGCTTTTATACTGCATGATGCAGATGGGTTGTAATACCCTGCTCGTCAGTTATGGGTCACCTGTCCTGACCTGCAGGTGCAACCCCTCTTCCGCTTCCAACTGTTCAATATGGCACACAACAAAGTTATCTGGCCTCGCTTAGCATACCATTCCTTGGTATTCACAATAAACATCAGGTGTTACCTACTAGAAGCAGACATTGTCTGAAAAATATGTCATTAATTTTTCAGTGTAAGTAGTTAGAAGAGACTTAATCGAAAAGTAAAATTACGGAAAAGAAAATTTATTCTGTTTTACCTCAAACCAGGACAGTACACTTGCATTGTCTTTTCCATGTCTATTTCTCTGCAGTTTTTTAAGCTTGTATTTTTTCATACTTTTGGCAAATCATAATCCAAGTATTTATACTACTTAAGACATTGTAGATGTTGCCAGTGTCTTCTGCCCTACCAGAATCACAGAATGGTTGAGGTTGGAAGGGACCTCTGAACTCCACCATCTCATGGTCACTGCAGCCAAGGCTGCGTTTGACTTTCACATCCCCAACAAGTCCCTCCTTGTTGGTGAGTATGATGTCCAGCAGACCATCTCTTCTCTTTGGCTTCACTGTCAGTTGGGTGAGAAAGTTGTTGATGCACTTCAGGAACCTCTGCCATGTTGTGCCTCCAGCAGATATCATGTGGAGCTGCTCCTGTCTTTCTGTATGGGGTCTCATCTACTTATTCTTCCTGGTCAGGCAAGCTGTAGCATGTCTTCTGCTTAATCCTCACCCTTAAGCTCTCAGTTGGCTCCTCATCCATCCCCAAGCAGACCTCCCGGTGTTCCAGCTCACATGAAGGGCAACTCCACTCCTTGTCTTCCCAGCCTGTCCTTCCTAAGGAGCCTGTAAAGAGCTTTTCTGCCCCCACTAGAAAATTGGTTGTCAATCCAGTCAGGTTTTTCACACTGCACACTAGATCAGTGCCTCAGACCTTCGGGATGCTATAACATCATTACTTTGATAGAAGAATGTCATATAAATGACTAATATGTTGTCTGCTTCAAAAAAGAAGTGACAATTAGACTTTGCTGGACTGAGAAGCCCACCTACGTTATCATCAAGAACAGCGATCCTGAGAAAAGCCTCTTTTTGACAAATTTTGTGGAAATCACAACACTTCTTAAGGTTTCTGATCAATTTCCAATGCTAATTCAGGGTGAATCAACCCAAATTATTAGAGATAGCATGTAAAGAATTTTTATTAAAAAAAAAAAAAAGAGAGAGAGAGCACATTTTTGGGAAGATGTATGAGAATGGAACTGGGGATCTGGAAAAAGTGTCTCTTAACAGTGACTGAGAGAAAAGAGAGGGACAGAGAGCAGCAATAAAAGAGGAAAAGTAACTCACCTGTGGAGAAACTGGAACTCCTGGAGACAAGTTGTCCACACATTATTCCTACATGCCTACATTATTCCTACATGCCATAATTATTCATGTTACCAATTATCCTTAGAACAATAGAATCATAGAATGGTTTGGGTTGGAAGGGACCTCTGAAGATCATCTACTTGTAAGGTCAGTTCTCACGTCCAGTTTCTCACACTAGCCCAACACCCTTGCCCTGAACAGGGATATCTTTTCACTAGATCAGGTTGCTCAAAGCCCTCTTCTTCATTTCTGCTGAAGACTGCAATTCCATTGGAGTTTTTAATGTAATTACGAGCATATACATAATTATCCCATCTTCTGAATAAATAAGGGAAACTGAAGAATCCAGTAGATCTATACACTTTGGAAGCAGAACCTTAAATACAGGAACTTTTCATCTTTTTCATATTTCTAGCTCATTTTTAACATTCCATCCTTGTGTATATGTGAAGTGTTCAGTATTCAGCTGAAGTTTAACCTGGTAAAAGATACTGTTATTCCAGAATAATACCGATGCATAGCAAGAACTGTAGAAAACCAAAGTACAGTCTACTTTAATCCCAGGTTTCTTTCAAGTGGAAATAAATTCTGATGAGAAAAAGAAATGGGGTTGAAATGAGAAAACCTAGACTTTTATTAAAACACTAAATTAGGCAAGTTGCATATTTCACATTGACAAAGAAAGGGAATTTTGACAGACTAGCATATATAACACTACAATTTGAGGCTCTGAGGACCACTAATATGTGGGCTGGGGTTTTTTGATATATCAGACATAAGAAGCTTACATTTTCTTGAACTATTCAAACCAGAGCTCCTGGAAGTTTTAATTGTAAGAAAAATATACTTAGAGCTACTGGTCAAATATAACATCAAGATCTCTGATAGTAAAAGAAACTAATGGCAGAATCTGTAAAAATAGTAATAATGGGAAGAAAGGTGGGAAAAAAAAAGAGGAACCTTGAAGGAAAAAAGGGGGAAAAATGTAATTTTATTACCTTACACATCTTTTAATTCTTTAGTAGATATTTTTTTAGGGAACATTTATCTTTGCAGCATTTTTATATGATAGTGATGGGGTGTTAATGTACTATAATTTGCTTCTGTACTGGAACATATGGCAACACTGTCTGGTTTTGTTATTTTGATCATTTTCATCTTGCATCAACTGCATACAAATGGAGTTACAAGGTATTTTCTTTGACAAATTGAAAAATGGTCTGTACAAGTTGTTAGTCTACTGGATGATTTGGAATGGACAACACAAAGAAAACTATCCTAATTGAAAATTACACTTTGTTGTTTTCAAAGTCTCCTTATGCACATTTGCTTCATTTCTGTTGTTCATTTTATTAGGTTATATCTCTTTGAAAGGGAACATGAAATGCTAAAAGTAGAACCTTCAGCAGAGATTCCTATTTTCAGCCTCTAGATAACTCAGATATTATCACAAATATCCATTAAGATTAAAAAAAAAATTCCAGAGTTAAAAAAACTGATCTAGGGAAAATATTGAAGGCCTTTGTGTGCTGTCCTTAATAGATGAAGGTCTTATTTTGGTGAAGAGGGCAGAAAATTATACATTTTATTTTGCTCTTTTTTCTTTGTTCCAAACCTTTTCTTCTACTTAATGTGATTTGCATTAGATGTGAGTCTAAATCAAAGACTGCAGACATACCCTTTTAGATAGATTAAAAATTGAATTAAAAATTTTAGATAGATTTAAAAATGAATGGCATCTCAAGACCATTCATCTCACAGTAATTGAATGAATTTTCCCTTTCCTTAATCCAATATTTTATTCTCAAAAGATCAAGTGCTGATGTCCTTGATTTTGTTTTTTATTATATTTTTTCCTTTTATTGTCACAGTCTTTGATTATCCTTAATAACATAAATGTTTATCAATTATCAAAAATTATATAGGTAAGTGGGCAAGCCTACTTATGGGGCAAGAGCAATAGTTTATCTTAAGGATTTATCTCCTCCTGACCATTAGATTAGCTAAAATAAGACAGAAAAAAATCTGCCGTCAAGAGTTCTTGTTTTCTAAGATAAGGCAGTGGATAGTGGGCAATTGGCATGGATTAAACCCCGCTGCTTGCTCTGAGGGAGTGAAACTGGTGCATATTCTTTGGGAGAGCAGACTCTGTGCTGGGGACGGCTGCCTGTGCAGAGCCGAGTCCCAGCAGGGCTGGGCAGCACACGGGTGCAGAGACCACGCAGGGCCAGAAAGTTACTGCAAGTGGGAGAGTGTCGTGGTTTCAGCCGAAATCACCGCAACCAGACCGACAGATGGGGGGGG
>JAOXJM010000001.1:13142483-13160934 GCA_026413425.1 Tringa solitaria
AAATAAACTTTAAAATAAGGTTATAGCGAGAGAATGAGGCTTCTTCTCCTTTGTAACAGTAGAAAGCTCCTCATCAACCTTACCTAGACCCAAATTCGCCCACCCGCGCCCCGCTCCCAAGAGGTCCCACAGCGTGAATGACCTGTCCCAGTGCCGGCGCGACCCCGCCGGGACGCTCAGGCTGCACGGTACGTCCCCCCGCTGCCGGCCAGCCCGGCCCCACCGCTGCGGGAGTAGACACAGCAGCCCACGTCACCACCTTTGCACCTTCCCCCCACCCTTCCTCACCAGGCACGCCGAGAGGGGACGCGGAGGTTGCACAGCCGTTAACGTGTATCACTTGTTGGATGCCGAAACCCCACCTCACCTGTTTTGGAGAGAAAAGCTCACCTAATATTGAGCACTGCTTGTTAACACATGGAATAAGATGTTCAGGGCTTATTTTGCATCTTGCAGGTGGGAGGGAAATTATGGAGAATGTATTGCTTTGTAGAAAATCTGAATTTATAGGTTAGGAAAGAGGTTTTAAAATTACCTCACAGATCATTTTTATTGTTGTAATTATTTTAGCTGCACAATACCCACTTCTAAATGTATTTCTAATATGAAAGAATGTTTATAACTCCCCACTTATGGCTGATCTGCCGTAGATAAGAAATAGGCATTAAGCTTTGTATTAATAAAAGAACTCACATATCTTTTTTCCTGGAATGCCTGCACTCTATTTCCTTGGTTCTCATATAGTGTCACCTGCTGTCAGCCAGTATTGTTATCTGCTGTCCCCACTGTGTTGTGACTAGATCAGAACTTTTGCCTTTCTTGTTTGTGTTGACTGATGTAGAAAAACCACTCTTCACCCGTGATGCATCACAGCTGAAGGGGACTTTCCTCAGCACAACTCTTAAGAAAAGCAACATGGGTTTTGGATTTACCATCATTGGTGGGGATGAGCCAGATGAGTTTCTCCAGGTGAAGAGTGTAATTCCTGATGGGCCTGCAGCACAAGATGGGAAAATGGAAACAGGTAATTAATATGGTTCCTATGTTCTTTTATGTAAGAAGCAGTATGAGACATAAATTTTGGGTCTCGCTCTTCCATGAACACATATATTTTTCCATGTTACTTTCTGTGTTAACGTATAACAAGTCTGCTCTATAAGACAAAATTCTCAGATAAAACTTTCTTGTCATTTTTCTTTCTAGTAATGTCAGGCAGCTTATTTTTTCCCATTTCATAATTTTTAAGGGAGAAAAGAGCCCTGCATTCTCCCTCATAAAAATGGGATGTGATCTTCTTTGGCTTATAGGCTGTTTACTCAAGAGGAGTCTGTGCATGGAAAAAAAAAAAGACACACAGAGAGATTACAGACTACTAAGTGCAAATTTATTTCTTTAGAAAGGATGATTTTGAAAAATAATCAAAGTCGAGTTTGATCTACTGTTGTTCTCATTAGAACCATAAAAATAAGAGTTTTTAGTGTGGCATATGGACACGTAGGCATTTGTGGCCTACTAATACATAATCCGTGAAAACTAAATAAATAAAAGAAATCTCCTCTGAAGTGATTTAAGCCTGCTCTTAAGATCTAGACCACCACTGGAAATATTTTCATGTCCACAGTTTGATAAAGATCACAAACCACTGTCTTAAAGGTTTGGAGGGTCACATGAGAGCTATATATGGATGAAATATTTTTGGAGGAAGATGAACTAAGTTTTCACACCAGTTATCATCTCCTGTAGGAGAAGACAATGTAAGAGTAACAGAATAATTTCAGTTGGCAGGGATCTCCAGTCACCAACCTCTTGCTCCGTGCAGGGCTAGCTTCATGGTTGGATCAGGTTGCTCAGGGCTTCATCCATGGAACTTCAGAAAAATTTATAATATGGATCTCCCACAGCCTCTGTAGGCTCTTGTCCCAATACTTAACCACTCTCATAGTGAAGATTTTTGCTCTTTAGATCCAATAGAGATTTTCACTCGTGCAACTGGTTACCAGTTCTGTAGTCCTGTGTTCGTGCAACCACGTCTCTGTGCACCATCTATCCCCAGCAGTCCTTTTTCCTTAGATAATAGTCAGGCTGCACATTGGTACTGGGATATGCGCATAATTTTTCCTTCCATTTCTCACCAAGACTTTATAAAAGGAGCTCTAGTTTGGGATTTATGGTATCTCTGCAGAAAACCAAGTTCATGGTGGCCGGCATCACTGTGAAGATAAGAGAATTTCCCAGCCTGTGACAGGTCACTGTGGATGGACCACAGGAGCAGGATCCTTTTAGTGTGTTACGGTATAGGAGGCAGACTTATAAACACACAGAGACACCAGTAACGTGGGTGGAATAGTCCCAAGTGATTCTTCTGGAAATTTCTTTTCATCCTTCTTTTGTTGTAGCAAAGAAATTATCCGGACTACCGTATGTCAGAATAAATCACCCTGAACTCTAGTTTATTCTGTAGGACTTTCCAGGACTTTGCAAGTAGGAAGTGTGAAGGTTGTGAAAAGGATTATTTTTAAAACACCGCAACTTGCCTCAAGTCTTATATTACAGCTGGCATGATGTTTCTGATGCCAAATAGATAAACAGATAATTTATATAACGAAGTGAAACATAAGAAAGTAGTAGAATATAGATTGTTGGCACTGGTTTTATAAAGAAAATCAGTATAACTACTTTTTAATTCTCAATTCTTTTTGCCATTTAAATTTAATGCAACTTGGTTCCCAAAGGCAAAATTAAATTAGCAGATTAAGTGAACAAAGGATACAACAGACTTCCTGAAGTTCAGAAGATTTTAGTAACATGAACTTTATTTTTCCTAATATTTTCATATCACCTTATACACTGCATGAGAGATTTTCCTTTCTTGTCATCGTTTAGCATTCTCAGATCCCGCATTCAAATATAGTTACATGCTAATCCATCTGAAGTGTGGGCTGGTTATTGGTGAACTTCATATGGGGTTCTCTTCTCTGGAAAAGATAGTATCCTTGCAATGTGCTTAAATTTTGATGTTGAAATTGAGTATGGGTGTCAAAATACTATTGATGATGAATATTGTAGTTACAGGTTGTGATGGAAACATATAGGAAAAACGTACTTTAAAATACGTAGAAATAACATTGGTTTTTTTCCCAAGATAATTAATTCAACTATATTAAGAATACAAAATAGAAATGTACATTGAAATATATAATCACTCTATAATTATGTGAACCCAATATGTACAAAATTACATCTCAGAATAAATTCTGGCCTCAGATGTCTTCATTTTTGAGAAGAGTGACAGAGTTCTGATGTAAAGTAATTGGAGAATATCAGGCTAACGATTGTGACATCTAACATGATTTCTATGAACATTTGAAGTAATTTCTAAATATGATAATGGTAAAATGAAAAGATATTTAAGGTCAGAATATTTATAGGAGTACTGCTCAGCAATATGCTTCTATTTCCTGATATCTAATCCTTTTCACGCTTCCTGAAGTAAGATTTCTCTCCCTGTTCAGCCATTTTACAATCTAAACAACTGGAGATATGAAAGCCTCCTGGGTTCCATCAATAGCATTTTGTTCATAAAGCTGTTAAAACTTTATGTTTTCAAACTATTTGAAATTACATGTGTACCATTTGTTTGTTAGGTAGGCATCATTGGATGATGAATAGAGCTTTTAAAATAGATTTTATTTATTCTTTTGACATGAACTGTGTCTTGTTGTGCAATTTATGTGCACTCCAGCTATGATCACAGTCACAGCAGGCTTTGATAAATGATCAAAATATCATACTGTGGCAGTAGGACATCACAGCAGAAAGCTTGAGGCCAGTGGCACTATGACCTGTGAAAGGATAGCCACGGGTGCTGGTAGTCCCAGCTGTAATACACCTCTGGAGCATTTCCTTTGCAAGGCTGATACTTGGCAAAGCGGTAAACAAAATCCTAGTGGTTTAGACCTGCATCAGATACAGGGAAAAAAGGAAGAAAATGGCACCATCTCCATCTTACCTGATCTTGGCCACAGGCTGAAGACAGTAATGCTGTACTTCATCCAAATGGTTAAAGAAACAAGCTCATAAAAAAAAGGTGAATCTGTGTAAGATGTTATTGTCACACTTTTGACATGGTCACAACACAGTGATTTCACCTGCATGTTTCAAAATTAAAAAGTTTTGGATTTCATCCCTTGGAACATGGAAGCAGCTGCCTGACAGTGACTTGGCATTGCTGTGATGCTATGAAACAATTAAAGCAGTGAGGCAAACTGAGTGCACTGAGATGCAACAAGGGATACCCGAGGTCCTGGTGATCTAACACCACCACTCAATGCCCAATGCTGGGCGGTAAGAGTAGCTATAATTGTCCCAGACCCACAACGAACCTCACAAGCAGACTCAGAGAAACCACATCTCAGTGGATGAGTCAAAAAAAGCCAAAATTACATTCCTGATCCCATTTGCCAGATGTTTCAGAATTCCTAAGGGTTATTATGCCCTCATGTAAATCTAGCATCTGTGAGCTAATGGCTGTTAATAATACTGCAAATGCCTTTCTAGGACATGTTTTAGCATTTGGAGCTCAATCAAGCTGCTGGATATGAACATTACACTCCACAGCATCTCTGTCTACCTCAAGACAGCCTAGGAGCTGATACCACATTCTTTCTTGAGAGGTTACATTGCTTTGTCTTCTCTGAAGCCTCACACTGCCGATAGAAAACTGTCTGCATTTAAGAGGCCCCTGTATCCCATTAAAATGCTTAGTGAATGTCATTGGTAAAATACTGCATCTACATGAAAAGATTTTTATACAGTGAGTGATTTTGAATGACTCTTCTTCTAAGGCAAACATTTAGGCCTGCGGCTGAGTCAGATAAAAGCTTAAGCTGCAAAGGCAAAAACTTTTCTATGATTCTCAAGGTTATTCAATGGACTAGATAAACTGAAACGCTCCCACAAAATCAAGCTCAGGAAAGATTCTTGCTCTACACATTTCAGCAAGTTCCTGTTCCTTTAGTGAAAGTTTCCAGGAAACAGCTCAAAGACATGGTGCACAAGTGATTAATTGAGCCTGTTGATGACCCTTGTGACTGATGAATAGCTATGGTCATTGCTGGCTGAACTTTCCAGAAATCTATGTACATCTGTGATGAATTGTCGTAGGTCAACAGTGTGAATCAAGAAATGGGAAATATGCTCTTCAGTTCATTGCCAAGCATACACTTGGCCAGCTCCAAGATGCTAAATCACCTGTAAGCAATGCAGACTTGTGCTTTTTCAGATGCTATTCTCTCAGGAGTGGTAGCTTCACTATATTACTTAACCTATTCTAGAGGTAAAAATTCATAAATGTTAGATGAGTTTCAGCTAACAGATATAGACATCTACAAGACGGATGTCTACACCTACCATATGAGTAGACATCTACCACTTCTAGATAACTGTATGTGGAAGAAGCCTAGAGACTAGAGGTCTAGAGTCTAGAGATCAGTCTCACATCTACCACACAGAATTTCCACTGCACATGAGATCTCCAAAGAGAATGAGCCAGCTGTTAGAAATACTGGAAGGAGTGACCAATGGCATTCCTGCTATCCATGGGCCCACTGTCAAGACCCATAACAACTTCTATATATGACAATTTTTTCAAGATGAATTACTCTAAATGTAAGCAAATTGGAGAGATTGCACACTTCGAATCATAGAACCATAAAATCGTCTATGTTGGAAAAGACCTTTCAGATCATCAAGTCCAACTGCTAATTAGCACTGCCAAAACTGCCATTAAACCATGTCCTAAGCACCATGCCTACCCCTCTTTTAAATACCTTCAGGGATGGTGACACAACCACTTCCCTGGGCAGCCTGTTTCAGTGTTTGACAACACTTTCTGTGACCTCCCTGATACCCTATTACTACCTTATCTGGTGGCACCATGAAGACTGGCCTCCCCAAATTAAGGCATTGCATTAGGAACATGGGAGATCGTTCTGCTCATTGGACTGCTGAAGAAGAATTATCTTTTCATTATCCTTATGCATGTCCAGGCTAAACCAGTCTCTTAATATTTAACAAGACCTCACGAAGTGTCTGTCTTGCAGCCACAAGCTTATGCTATGTGGCAGGTCTGTGAAAGTGGAGAAGCAGGCAGAAAAACAGCTTGTGTTATCAGCTTCCTTCAGTACCCTTGTTTTGTTTGGAAGCTTGGATATTTCATCTACACCGGCGGTGGTCCTTTGTCTCCCCATCTCAGTCTAGCTAAGACTGAAGATCTCTCTCTCTTCAGATGTTGCTAGCGATCCCATGGAGTTAAGAGAAGGAAAATTAACAGTTTGGAAAGCAACTATGAGCAATAGCAAAAAATGTTTCAGGCAGCATGGAGAGTGAGAATTTCTCCCACCCATGTTGGGCAAGTTGGTATGGCCAGGTTTACTGCATGCGTTCCTACTCCCTACAGCACGGGCAGCTGAGGAAACAGTGCAAAATACAGTAGAAACAGTATATTTGCATCGTGTACAACCAAAATCATTGCATTCTCTGTTCAGCCACAACAGCTACAGTTCCTTCCACCAGTGATACTGGTTACATTTTCCAGTTTGTGAGCCAAACCAGGGTTAACCATTTGGTAAAACCTCAACATGGATTTCTAAAACCAGTCTTCCTTCAATGTGAATGCTGTGGTCTTCACACCCTACATGAGGATGGAGCTAATGGATGTCCTGCCAGTTCATAGCTGAGATGAATGGCTGCACTTCACTTTTTTTTTCTTTTGTGCAGCACAAAGCATCCAGCTTCATCCAATCCATTTCATATTTTGCACCATAAAAGCTTTCATATCTCATGTATCAAATGCCAAAACTGTTCAAGAGGTGTGTGAGTACAATTAACCCTGACTTTTGAGAATCTTCCCATAGTAGACTGATGCAGTTGCTAGACCTCATGATTTTATGAATTTGTTAAAGAACAAATCTTTATTTTATTTTTTTTAAAGAAAGCTAAATGCGAATCTTAGCTTAAATTTTAAAAGATAGACGTTTCTGTAGTTTCCCCTATAGAAGTTTCTCCTAGTTGCTCTCTGTTCTGCCCGATACAGAGTTAGAGCTCTGAAGTATGACCACATTATATAGCTTCAAGAGAAGGTTAAGAGGTTTCAAACAGAAAGCAAATTAAAAATGCCATTTTTACTGTTTATTTGATATTATGTATTGAGACTGTCACTTTAGCTGGGGGAAGGGATATGACCCGTGGTTTTGAATGCTTCATGGTGACAGTAAAAATACTACTTGCATTTTAGGAATATTAATAGCAATGAAGAACTTGGTAGCAGGAAGATATTATTCTTTTTCAATCCCCATTTCTTTCCTATTTTAAAGTAGGCAATGCATTGAGCTCTGCATGTAAATAGATAGACAAGAAGATAGCACTTATGTTGCCAGAAATTGTTAGTATTTGTGCTATTTTTTCTAAAATATTAATTTTCCATTATATTTGTGTTGTTGTTTTTATTGCTTTGATAAAAAGTAAACTTGCTACAGTGGTCATAGTAATATCTGTAAATTGCTTTTCATATTAACCAAAGACTTAGGAAAAGTGTCTACTTCTGTCAAAAAGTTACTGAATTCTAATCTTCATGAGGCTCCTATTTTAGTGTTTTCTTCACATTTTTTATTCTTTTGGTACTCACTAGGTTTTTAGGTACTGGTTGAATGATAACCAGAACAGAGATAAGCCTATACTAAAAACTTTGTATCCATGTTTTGTATACCACACACTGTTACTGTCTACATCTGAGGTCTTTGCCTGCATCTTGTCAGATTTCTTTGGTTGACTGGTGTGATATTCAATAGCCTTGTGTTCTCCCTGAGATGCAGAAAATCCATATGTCTCTATCTGTTCTGCCCAATACAGAGTTAGAGCTTGAGTCCATGTTGCCCATCTATCAAGCTACCGAGCATTCATTAAGCACTGCATACAAATCTTTCACTTGAAAACCATTCCACTTCACATAAATATTCCTCAAGGTATGAAGAGAGCTATTGATTTTTCTTAGCCCCGTCATTTGGCTATTCCCTTGAAGTCTTCAATTAAAATTATTTATACAAATTGAAGCACAATTACAGCAGAGCATATAACCTGGATTTCAAAATGCTTCTGAAAAGGGACACTAACTTCTTTAAGTCATAGGAATAATTAGAAAAGCTCCTTAGGAACTTCTTGTCTTCACCTCACACGCTATTTCGCTTCATGGGATGATTCTCTTTCTGCCTTAGTAGTACAAATGGGACTCGTGATCTCGGCTCGTATCTTGGTTTTTATCCCTGAAGTTTGCCATAATTTAGACATTTGGGGAATCTTCTATCTCAGGCTTCAGGGCTGAGGTTGTTCAAAGCATCCCATTAAGGAACATAGATCCCCAAGTACTGTGTCAATAGAGAGGGAAAGGTTGCCTCCAGCAGAGAGCCAAGTCTACCAATATTTGGATCCAATTTAGCTACTTAAATATGGTTGTCCAGTGCCATTAAATGTGCCAGAGATCCCACCTAGCCTTCTCCTGCCCTTCAGGCAGTAGTCTCTTGTAAGTCCTGTGTCATACCTGCAAGTACCATATGGACAACTCAAATGCCCAAGGCATGGTAAATAACGTCTACTTAAACTGCATTCCTTGTTCAATGCCTTAAGAGGAATACGTTAATAGACTCCTTTGTTTTTCCTTATCTCTATTATATCATGTAGTGATTGATTCATTACTGTAATAAAAACCCTTTCCTGACAATTTTGAGAGTAGTTGTTTCCCCCAGCCTAATTCCAAGTTCACACTTGTGGTTTTATGAACACTTAAAAGAAACGGCAAAAACGCTTTTAAACTTTATAGGCTTAATTTTCACTCATTCTACCATTCAAACAACAACATTGATGGTTGAGTTCAGCTATATACTGCTAATTATAAATAAATTTTAATCTTCAGTCCTTATAATGTTCCAGTTCAGATATTATTGATGCCCTTGAAATACACGCCAATACTAGGACTGAATAATGTATGTAACTTGTTTTCTTTCCTATAGTGACTTTTCCTCAGAAAACTCATTTTTTTCAAGTCCAGATAATACACAGAAATGCAGCAGGAATCTGAAAAGAACAGCAATATTTCATTTTTGCTTTGATAAAATCCATATTTATACACAGGAGAAAGCTCATAGTATACATGGTTTATGGCACATTTCATTTTGAAAGAAATTCACATTTGTTGACACTATATTTTGATCTATGTTTATCAGTCCTAAGAATGATAATATGTGCTTGCTACTTGAAACAGTAAAATATTGGACATGTAAATAGATGAAGTTCTGCAATATGTAAGTGTGCCGCATAGTCTTCTGCAGGAGAGAATATATAAGCAGATCTGCTTATATGTAGTATGTTAGTTCTAATGGCTAAGGCATTAAAGCAACTCTTCCCACACCAACCATAGGAAGTTGAATATGTTTGATTAGAGAAGGCTGAGGTCTGAACATGTCCAGCCATGCCAGATTCCACATGTACAGCACTTACTGTCTTTTTATCTGACTGCTTCACTTTTGACCAGATTTTCTCTGCAGTTATGTTTTTATTTAACCCAGAAACCCACGGTGAAGCAATTTGATGGGAAGAGAGGGCATAATGCAGATACAATCTATGGTAATATAAACAATCCTGTCTCTTGTGGACATACACATTCTGATTAATTTAAGTCACCAGTATTGGTCTCTCTAACAAGAGTAAGTGGAGATCTTCTGGTGCTTAAAGGTGCCATATCTTTAGCAGAGGATGAGATAATACAGAAATCAAGAAACAAGGTAAAGTAAAATACAAGAGAGTAAAGGTGAAAAAGCAGAGAGAGTATTTGGAACACAAACAGTTCAAGTATGTGCAGCCTCACTTTTCTATTAATTCAAGGTCGGACTCCATGGAAAACATGGCTATAAAACCAAAAGCATAGACAAGGATACTAAAACTATGTCATACATATTGCAGTATGCAAAATAGAAAGGCAGAAGAGATGTTAGATATTTTTTTCCTGTCTATTATCACATACTAAGATACTTTTATCCCATTTTACTCTTCATACTGTCATACACCAAAACAGTGTGTATAACAAGCCTCAGAAGCCCGTAAATGAATTCCTCAATCTAACCTGCTTCACACAAAATCTGCGGATTCCACTGCTAGGATATTTAACTTAGGCCAGGAGATAGTAAATATATTGTCATAATCCTCACATTTATTAGGACAATTTTTGTAAATTTTGCAAGTTCCCAGTTGAGTAAGCAGTGTGCAATGAACTCAGTGACTGCCAAAAATGCAGTAGAAAGAACTTTTCTCCTATCAAATGTAATTAATATCTCTCTCACATGATTTGGCTATTTGTCTGAACAGACAAAAATATACATTGAAAATAGTAGTCATCATCTTCTCATGTACCGTTTCATTCATGTCATAAATAATGACATCTTATTCCTTAACAAGAAAAATGATCCGGGAGGGGGGAAAGGGATTCTTTCTACATAAAGAGATGACAGGGAAAGTGAGAACTTTATATTGCAGTAATGAAATTAATAATCTAATACTATACAGCCAAGCCACCTTTGGTTTTCTTTTAATTTAGTTGTTGTATAGGACTTTATTGTATCATTCAATTATCAACACAAAAAGTAAACATTTAGCAGAATTTAATTTATTTTTATTTTTATTTTTTGTATTAAAAATTAAATAGATTAAAAATGCATAGTCACCTCAATCAAATACAATCTCTATGTATATTAAAATCTGAGTTCAGAAAGTCAGCTCTTCATTTGCCTTTAACTATTCTTTGAGCATAAATTTTAAAGCTAAAATTTAAAGCAAATTTTAAACACTTTAAAATTTTAAGAATTAAGTAATTACTTTAAAGATACAATTTCTGCTGTATATTTAGAATAGAAAATAACCTTTCTTCACAGTCAGCAAATTTTTTACTTGAACAATTTAGTTTAGATCCCCGAATTTCCCCATCCAAGTGGAGAAATAGTTATTTTAGAACTTTGTAAAGTCCAATAATTATTGCAGTTAGCAACTCATAACAAATGAGTTAGCAACAATCATAACAAATACAACTGTTAGTGAAGAGAAGCCTAATGGTGTTCAGCTTAAGATATTTAGGCTGACTACTGTATATGTCCAATTGTGAAGTATACATTAAAGCAGAAATATGTGCTCATTTACATGTAGATCAATTTTTTGTCAGTGTTCTGAGTTTTTCATTTGATGCATGGCGTAGAGTAAACACATCCAGAGTTGCGTTGGAGATGAAAAAACATTTTCAGGCATATAAATCATGTTCCGGGAGCTTTGTGAACCTTTAACTAATGGAGGTTACAGAGACATTTCAGGCAATTTTGTTATGAGTTCACTTCTAAAGCATCTTTCACTGTCTATTGCTGGAATCGGGATATTAGCATGGATGCACCTCTCATCTGACCCTGTTTAGCTGTTCACATAGCCTTTGTAAGAGGAGCAAAGTTTATTCCAGCACTTATGCAACTGCCTCTTTGTAATTGATGATTCTGACATTTTAAAAAATGGCTTGTTTGTTTAAAAACCTGTAGTGAAAATTCCTCAATAATATAAGGAACACTTTTCAAACCGGTAGGCAGGCATGAAGTTAATCCTAATGAAAAGCAAGAAGCCCCTGAAGAATTTCGTGCAGCCTTTCCTCTCTCCGCCCCACAAAAGTCTTCTCCCCTCAGCAGTCACATAAGTGCGGTATTTATTCTGAGTTGGTGAAAGGAGGTGGATCTCGAGATGCAATGCTGTTACTGTATGCTCTGTGCATGCAGCAGCAGGGAGTTGCCCAGACGGCACTTCCTTCTCCTCATCTCCTCTTCCGTGGACACCACAGGCGAGCGGTGCTGTGGTGGTGGAGCCAGGGTCCCCTAAACACCACTCCTCCATTCGTGCCCAGATAAGTGAGGACTTATACAAGAGCTATACAAATTCTTGGTGACTGGTGTTCATGAGTTTTGCCAGGTCTCAGCTGTTGGTCTCAGGGGTGACTAGGTGCAGGGGGGAGAAGAGGGTCCCGTTTCCAGAGGCTGAGTGCAGGCCTGGGAGAAAACGACTAGACTAGAATTTGCTGGAGCTGAAGATGTGAAAATTTGTTTTTCTTCTGCAAGGAAGGCGGGACAAAAGGCAGTAATTTTATGCTCAGAGATGGCTGGAGAGTGGGTGTTTATATGCCTGTGTGGGCACCTGTAGAAGGAGCCGAGAGAGAAGGGGGTAAGTTACCACAGGAAAGAAGAACAGAAGCTCTGTGAGAAAGGTCTGAGAGCAGTGATGCGAGTATAGAACTTCTAAACACTGACATTTTCACTCCTTTTGATGTATTGCTTTCTTCTTCAGCTCCTAGTGAAAGTAAATTAAAATTCTTTGTATTTAACTAATTTATTCTGCATTAAAATCAGCATCATTGTACGCAGTATTTACCGAGACTTACTTTGCCATACTGAGCATCACCTGTGGTACTGCTGAGGAAAAGTCAGATAATATTGGACACTTATTTTCTTGATAGGCCTGTCCCTTGGGAATTTATTCATAGGCCAGCAGTGAGCCACGAAGCATGCTGGGTTATGCTGCTGCTCTGTTATTCGTAATCTTTCCTATTCCACCTGTACGTGCACAAAATAGCAAGTCTCAATAAGCAAAGGCTATCAGCAGTTGATGTTTATTGGCCTGAAATAACACCTTTGAATCCTGTGAACCTGTCAGCTGGCAGTGAATGCAGTGAACACGGTGAAGGAGTGAAGAAACACAGGAAAAATTGGTAGTTTTGCAGTGCGTCAATTCAAAGAAAGCAGGCAGCAGAAAGAGGTGGGAAACTGGAAAAAAAAGGAAATTGAGTTAGTAATGGGAACCTGAAATTGCTTTTGTGTCTTGTAAGGGAGGGGTGTAGGTTATAGTTTAATAGAAACATCATTGTGATCATATGGGAATGAAAGACATGCAAGATGTGCAGTGTGGCATTAATCATACCACCCTCACTAGCGTGTTACTGGGATTATTCCCCTGATATTGCCCAGAGCCTCAGCCAGGGCACTCGGTACCCGTCTTGTTTGACTGAGCTCAGTTGACTTTCTTCCACTGTAACCTCTAGAAAAGTCCATGCACCACAAGGTACCTGGTGGGCTCAGGCAGGTCGTCCTTAGGCAACAGGAGAGAAAGGCATCCAGCCACAGCTCAGAGACTCCCTCCCATCAGACCTCATCACTGGCACCAGACATCACCCATACATTTAATCTTCTTTAATTAATAGGTGGATCTGGGGTTAGATTCCTCTGTAAAATTTCACATGAAATTCAAGCAACACTTATGTGTTCACGCATATTTATGTGTTCATACTTTTTATATCATTTTAGAAGGTTCTTTAATTTTAGGGTGGGAAGTTAAAATTACTATCGTTTTACCTCTGGTCATTTTCCAATCAGGTTAGAATGGCAGCATCATTACTCAGAATTCAAAAAAGCTTTCTTGGTTTTTTTGTAGATTGTTTTCAGCAATCTGTTTGGTCTGTCTTATTCCGGTTATTTTCCATATATCAGATAGAGGATATTTTTTAGGCCAAACTTGATTGCATCAAAAGGAAATGCAGTTGACTATTATATAAGAGATTCAATGTTGCTACCGCAGTTCTGACTTATTTAAAAAATAGTTCTGAATTGTTTTGGGAAATAGGGATAATAATAAGAATTGCACTTGAAGAATTGAACAAGCAGCACAGAAAAGTCTCACAATTGCTAGCCCCTCTCCTGGGGGACTTCCACTTACCAGATGCCTTCTGGAAATACAATACAGCAGGAAACAATCTAGGAGGTTCCTGGAGTGTGTCGGGGATAACTGTGTTGATCTCCTTGAGGGTAGGAAGGCTTTGCAGACCGATCTGGACAGGCTGGATTTATGAGCTGAGGCCAATGGTATAAGGTTCAACAAGGCCATGCGACAGCTCCTGCACTTGAGTCACAGCAATGATTGTCCCTCTGTATTGGGCACTGGTGAAGCCACACCTCGAGTATTGTGTTCAGTTTTGGGTGCCTCGCTGCAAGAAAGTTGCTGAGGTGCTAGATCGTGTTCAGAGAAGAGCAACAAAGCTGGTGAGGGGTCTGGAGAATCTGGAGAATGAGTCTTATGAGGAGCAGCTGAGGGAACTGGGGTTGTTTAGCTTGGAGAAAAGGAGGCTGAGGGGAGACCTTTTCACTCGCTACATCTACGGGCAAGGAGGTTTTAGGACACGAGGAAATGGCCTCAAGTTGCACCAGGGGAAGTTTAGATTGGATATTAGGAAATATTTCTGCACAGAAGGAGTTGTTAAGCTTTGGAACAGGCTGCCCAGGGAAGTGGCTGTGTCACCATCCCTAGAGGTATTTAAAAGATGCATAAATGTGGCAATTAGGAACATGGTTTAGTGGTGGACTTGGCAATGCTAGGTTAATGGTTGAATTTGATGATCTTAAAGGTGTCTTCCAACCTAAATGATTCTATGAATTGTTCACCTGTAAAATGCTACTCCATTCAAGGTGCTGAGCTGATTGATTTTTATTTTAAGCTGTACAGTGTTGTAAATGCTGTCTTTCAATAGTCTGTTCAGTTCTGAATGCAGGGTTGTGATATTTTAAATATTTCATTTGCTACAAGAATAATGAATTCTGCTTTGTTAGAGCATAATATATGTAATTTCAAGTCAACTGGAAGTATTAATTTTCAAAAAATGTTGGCAAATAAGTTTTTTTTAAAATTCAAATTGAGAATAATACAATCTTAAGAAAATTCAGTGAAGAAACAAAACCATAATGATTCTAATTTCTAGAGTTTTTTTTAATTTAACTATTCTAGGAAAATTGCCACAGACTAGCATTTTCTTCTACCTACACCCCAACCTAGAAAAAATTCTCAGAAAACACATATTTCTTAGTATAACCTGTTTTTACAAGCTATATCTTAACTTTCTGTTTACCAAAGCTCCTAATAATAAGAATTTTCTTAAAGATCGCAAGCAATGTATGTTTGTAGTGTATGTGTAAGTATAGATATTGTGGTCCAGCATTACTGGAGCTCCCTGAAGCCACACAGCACCTCAGGTCTTCTTAGAGCAACATCCTATACAACCATTTTCAAAGGTATAATCTCAGCCAGAATTTCACCTGAGTCATCCAATTCTGTGTCACATTTCCAAATATATACTTTTTCTAATCACAGTCTGTTAGAGATAATCTATTATAAAACAATGGTATGCATATTATATGTAGTACAGGTATCTGAATAAATCTAAATTTGTTAGATAGTAATATAAAATTGATTATAATACGAGCAAATGTTGAATATGTATGATGAATTGCTTCTATATATGTATGCCTGTGGTTAGACGTGGAGAAGATGCATCTGTGTAAAAATATATACGTGCATGTATGCATATTTATACATTTATATATATATAAAATATACATAAAATTGAGTCCATTTCAGGAAAAAAAGTGCAGTTGTTTCTAGGAACTACAGGAGGTAGAGGAACTATAATATTGTTTCATCATATCAAATATTCTTACAGACATATCACTGAGGGGCTCCATGCTGCAGAGCAGTCACTTTTACAGTGATCAGCCTGGTCCCAGGGATATGGATTTTGACTTTCCCATGTATAAATACATCCACATGTAGAAGTTAGCTCATTTTGCATGTATCTGTTAGCTAATTTTCTTTCTCTATGACTACTGTGTGATCCTTTATTTTGGGTTGACAAAAAAAGCTCAGCTTTCCCTGATTTGTGTTTTCTACCAGTTCAGTGCAGGAGTGGCACTGGCCACAGAAATCAACATCAAGACTCTCTCTCTTTCTCTCTCTCTCTCACACACATTCCTGAAATGCAGCTGGGGGCAAGAGCCAGACCAAGTGCAGGAAAAATGAAGGACTAGAACAAAAACACTGAAGCCAAGGGTAAAGTACAAAATATTAACTCAATAAAGACTGTACCAAAATCTGTTTGCAGAATGCAAACACATCTAATGCGTGTAGACAACCTTTAATCCACCCTTTTCCAAATTTGAAAGCTTTCTTTTTGGATATATAATAGATATCATAAAAAATATTTTAAACGATCCCTCTGTGAGTGAAAACTGGAAGGGGAAAGGGCAGTGTGTTTAGTCAGAGCCTGATAGCCTGCCTATAAATACCATGAAAGCAGCCCTGTCCAGTTGACAAGCAGAGGGGTGCATTATACCTTGTAAAGTATAGTTGCGTCTGCTTCAACAGACTTCAGGAAAATTTTGACTCCTTGCAGTGGCAGCAAGTTCTTCTCCCAGATCTTAGGAATGACAAGGGCTACCATGACTTCTTTGTGACCTCTGTTTGCATCTTGCGATAGCAACTTTTAGAGACAGCCTATACATCAAACTTACTCCTTCAGAGTAATTTCTCATGCAGGGTAGCCTTACTATTATATTGCTATCAGTGATGGAATTAGATGTTCCTTTAAATCCTGGTTTAGCTGGAAAAGAAAGAAAACTCATGAAGCTTGTATGATTTTTATTCGTTTTTCTTTCACATCTTTACATTTCAGTCAACTTGATGCAACAGTATTAATTTGCCATTAGATGAAGGCACACCCCTTTTTGTGCTTGAGTTAGGCAGCAAGTATGTTTTTTAATTTGGGAGAGTGAGGGATTTGAGGAAATTGCAGAATGCTCACATAACTAATTTCTCTTTTAATGGCGACAGCTTTTAATCTCTTTCACGTCTTGTTGCTATCTGAGCACATCTGGGTCTTACTTAGGTATTCAAAATCTTTTTATGCCTCAAGAGCATCATTCCCAAATGGATTCTATTTGTGCAAATGAAAAAGAAGAATATATGATCAGTCATTTTAAAATGGTCTTGCTTTTGCACATTCCCTTTGACAACACAAAAATAACCATACAGACAACTACACTTGTTCTACTTCTTTTCAGAGTTGAGGGGAGGGGTGGAATCCTTCAATAGAAGAAATGCAGAGAGTGTGTAACAACTAAGTTGGGAAAACATTTAATTAAAGTCCAAAGTAGAACCTGACCAGATTCCAGTGGAGGAGAAACACATCTGTTATATGCAAACAGTTCCTCCCTGTGCGTGCAGAAGACTTGCACTTGGACCTAAACCTCATCTTTGACATTGCTCATTTTAAAGATGGTACCATTTTTTGAATGCTAGGACACAGTCATTAATAAGATTGGGTAGCATGCCCTTTGTACATTATGCAAATCCTAAGGCAAGGACTGTGCAGGTACAGAAGTGCCTTTCAGCTGCTTTGGCCAGCATGTGAAACGGTAGCCACCAATATCAGAGGGATTTATCTTACACTTTCTCCGCACCATAAGGTTTCTCCCTCCACTGCTTCTAGTATTTGCTTTTTTCTTTACTTCCATGTCACTTAAATGACATTATCAGTTCCACTATTCTCTGGCTTTGAGGGATGTCTGGTGCTATGGAGCTCTTTCTGATAGCAACAGCCTAAAGCTGGACAGAGGGGCAGATGGTCTCAGCTCTCAGAGTAAAGGCTGCCTTGTGCCTTCAAGCCCAAGTGAACACAGCTGGAGGAAAACGTGCCACCTGTGGTTATCAGCAATACCACACCAGAGAAACTTCTATGCTTGCAGTATCATAAATTCAAGATTGCCTCAGAATCCAAAACACACTCTCCAGGTCTTAGACTAGATGGACCTTTTGAAGCTAACTGAAGCTATATGAATAAGTGTGAAAATATGCAAACCTCTGTTCTCCGAAAGTACCTTTTAGATGAGTTGTACTGTGAGTGATGTATGGTATTCAGCATTTAATCTGTAGGTCTTTGCAATTAATCCTGGAGGACAGCAAAATCCCAAAATGGATATGGTTATTTGAAATACCAGAATTACTGTTATCTCTTTTTATGGCCTTTGTTGTGTAACAACATATAAACACATTAAAAAGCATTTCACATTAGTTATCCCTAGCATATTAAATAATTCATAGAAGTAGTGTTGGTAATTGTACTATAGTGACATTAACAGCATGCCATCAGACTTTTTCATTGCATAAACCTCCTCCACTGTCCCCAGTTAATCAGTATACACCTTACCATGATAATGCTAGCGGTGTTTTTACCATAGTTCTGTCATGTGGGATAATAATATACTTATTTTTGGAAGGATAGTGAAAAGACTGGATAGCGTCGTTCCCAACGGAAACAAAGTGATATAATGTTTCAGAACTTGTTTCCTCACAGTGTTTAAGTCCAGTTGTTTATTAACCCTGAAGATACAGTCTTGACAGTGTTTCAGTAGTATCTTACAGTATTCTGGGTTCATAGAATGGAATCATAGAATGGAATCATAGAATGGTTTGGGTTGGAAGGGACCTTAAAGATCATCTAGTTCCA
>JAOXJM010000001.1:13161034-13177801 GCA_026413425.1 Tringa solitaria
TCACTGTAAAGAATTTCTTTCTAGTATCTAATCTAAATCTCCCCTCTTCCAGTTTAAAACCATTACCCCTTGTCCTTTTAGCTTCAGTAGGCATTAAATATATTGATTGATTGGTTCACCTATGTATATAAATTTGTCAAGACTAAGCACTTTTGGTATTCCTTGCTGAGAAAAGCTAAAGGACTGCCAGTATGGAAATGCTGTGATTGATTTGTTCTCCTAAAGATTAAGTGGGAACATAATATATAAATTTTCACTAGTATAAAATAAGAAAAAGATATTACAATTAGATTTTGTAGTTATAATATTTATTACATTTTTTTCAATTATTGTAAATGCTTGTTCTATTTTACAAATTGGTTTATTATCCTATGAACGGATACACATTGTCCCTGCTTTATCCATTGTAAAATCCATGAAATCAAAACACACTAAGTCAAAAACACTGAATTCATTCACCCAGCCATGCTTAACTTTGCTGATAGGACAATATTATTTATAGTAATGTCTCTCTTGTTAGTGTCAGCATCCACAGATTTAGTTTGAGTGATTCATAAAGACAGTTTTGGGTTTATTTTCATGAACCTGTATGTTCTTGATTATACTAAATGCAGAAGGAATTAAAATAGGAACACTGCTTTTATTTTTGTACCCAGGGTTGTTTGAATTTTTACTTTAACCTTAGATGAGTTTCTTCTGATTGTAATCCCCATTGAAAATTATGACTTCACTGTATATCTAAAAATCACATATATATACAGTTGACACCTTACTGTGTGTTTTTTTCTGGAAATTGCATTCTGGTGGGGCATGTGTGTGAGCAGTGTGTGCACAGAAGCCTGAAAAATTAATAATTTCATACTGGAACTGTCATAAGAAGCAAAAAGAACTAAAGCAGTTTTAATACAAATAGCCATCCATTTTTAAAGCAATTTTTTAGCAGGATTCACGGATAGACTCTAGGCTTTTTACACCTGCCTGAAGCAGGACAGGGCTCTTAGACACACAGCCAGTTAGGATATTTTTAAAGACGGAAGAACAAAGCACCCAGCACAGATCAGTTTCTTTTCCTCTTTCTCTGTCACTCTGCTGCTGGCATTTACATCCCAAATTCCTCCTGCTCCTTCCGCTCCTGTACCCCACAGCACACACACACACATCCATTGTTCATCCTGAGTCATCTCCTGCCCTAATGTGCTGCATCCCGAAACATGTTGTACTTTACCCTTCTTCGTGCACTGCTCATGCAGCAGATAGGTAGTTCTTAGCAGGAAGTTTGTGAATTGGCTGTCCCATTTCCCACCATTTCACAGGCTTACCAAATGCAGGTAAGTCATGCATAAAAGATGCTTGAGATGATATATTTTTCATTTTCTGTCACTATGGCTACTGTCTCCAATCAGATGGGAGACCACAACTTGCTCTCGATTTTTGACAGACACAGAAGCAATACACTCTCAGAAGAGATGGTACCACCTGCTTTGTCAAGAGCAGGATGGAAATATTGTATGGAAGTAAAAGACAGTAAGTGGTAGCCTTTTGAGGAAAGGATAGATATAATGAACATTTTTGGAAGGGCTTTTTAAATACAGGCCACCCATGGGATGATTCCAAGTGAGAACAGTAGGAGATGGCAGGCAGACTGTGAGACTGCTTTTTCAGTCTGAACAAATAGTCTGATATGGGATCACAGTTATTCATAATAACCCATTTTAATTTGCTTTTATTCATTAGCTAATTAACAAATTAATAAATTCAAACATCCAGAATATTAATTATTTTCTAATGAGGAAGATATGGTGTGTTCTCATACACAACAGAGGATTAATGCCCCTTTAGATACAAAATCTGAGATTTGACTATTGAGCAGTAATTGATATATCCATAACACAGCTTAGTTTGTTGCAAGTGTTAGGATCCAAGCATTAAATTGGACCCCTACATTGCACTGGAAAATTGATAGAGTATTTACCCTGCAGTGCTGTTATTACTGTTCAAATATTTACTGCAGTGGAAATGAAGTCACAACGAAACTGTGGCTCCTCAGTGCTATAAACCGTGCAAGAGTACTGCAAATTCTCGTCTCTCTCCCAGAAAGCTTATAAACCAAAACAGAAAATAGAGGAGGCGAATGAGGCATACAAGGAGGCAGAATAGCCAGTGGGAGCTTGGAAAATCCTCATAAAGAGAGAGGCTGATTCTTAGCCGTACAGCTATAAGGGTGAAAAGTGATCTTTTCCTGACCATCATACGGCTGGAGTTTCCTGTGGGTTATAAAGCACAAGGGGCTTGGTGGGACTTCTGTTAATGATTTTCCCTCCTTCACCTCACTAAAAAATTATTATGCAGCTGAATTTTGTAGTTTAGACTCAGTGTAGTATTCAGGAATGGGCTGGAAAAGAAAGTATGAATTATTCAGTGGTGAAGGTGTTAAATTGTTTTGCAAAGAATAAAAATATATTGACCTTGAAAATGAGTGCTTGGCAGTGAAAGAGGCTCTAGAGATATTAAGATAACATTTGCTTGGAAGGAAGGTCAGTTTGATAATACATTACCCTCTATTAACCTGGAAAAATACAGTAAAACCTGAGAGAACCAAAAGGAACTCCACTATTTCTCTTTGCCATACAATTTTAAAGGAACTAATGCATTTATACATGCCTGAAAAACTATTTAGTAGATTTTTGGTATAGAATGATGTTAGAAGCTCTCTGAAGTAGAGGTAACTTTTAAGTTGATGATTCTACTATCAAAAAAGTTAAAATAGAGGTAATACATAAGATAAGCATGTGACAACCTAAATGTTAAATGCCTTTTATAAAACTTAAGTAGAAAATTACTGATTTACTAGCCATACATTTGTATGAGACATTTGTTAATGAATGAGTGATGATGGATGAGTGATGATTAAATACATCGAGGTATTTATACGTAGTATATTATTACTAAAAATCCACTTATTTAACTGGAAGTTATTTCACTGTTCTGATACATTTGAATTCTGCTTGTTACAAATAAAATGCTTCCTGTCTTTGGATAGAAGCATTAATGTGTAGTAATCCAGACTTCTTTGGAAGTATCTGTCTCTGTCTCTGAAAGGTGCTGACCTTGGAAATCCGGTTGACTTCTTTCAAGATACAGCAAGATGTGAGGATTTATAAATATGTACAAATATGAACACACATATAGATATTCTGAATTTCTGGTTTGGCAAGAGAGTAGATGCTCTAATAACTAGGATGCAGTGAATGAGCACACAGTTCGTTACAACTGGCAGGATTAAGGACACAAGATGGTTAGCCACAATCAGATTCTTCAGCATTGCGAGTGAATTAATAGTGTTAATAGCAGCGTCTGGGATGACAGTAATTGTAAATATTTCTCATGGGAAGCATTTGGGTGCATATTATTATAATGCTAAACATTAAATCATAGCAACACCTTCAGATTTGGTGTCTGGTGTTTTGTTCCACATCCATGGTTTGGCTCTGAAATAATTATGCTGATTTTCAGAGGTGCTGAGTGCTGGCAGCTCCTATTGACTTCAGTCAGCAGAATGTGGACCTGAGCAACGAATAGACAAAAAAACCCCACAAATCAAATCTTTTAATCTTAGCTTTAAATTAAGTTAATGGCCTAACTCATAGTGAAATCATATTTGCACTGGTCTCAGAGAGTCAGCTGCTGAAGTTAGGCACCTGGATGAGCACTCTGTGTGAGCACAGCAAGAAAAGTAGAGTATTGATCAAACAATGTTGAAAATGATGGTCTTAGTAAATAGCTAACAGAATTATAAAACCACCCTAGTTCTGGCAGTAATACTCAATTCAGTTACAGGGGATGTCCTCAGAAACCATAAAATCTCTAAAATCAGAATGAACTTTCAAGTTGTATCTCTATAGATTTAAAATGGAGACTAATTATACTTATCTGTCTTTGCATATGTTTTCAAAGTCTGACTAACTGCTGTTACTTTCAATAAGTACTAATTTAGTATGTGAATTGTTATTGCTAGTCCTCATGGTGCTAGCATTGCTGAAAGAAAGGAAAAAACCTCTATTATTCCAGGTTAGAAGTAAAATATAAATGCCCATTACTAAAAATTCCCAGTTACATATATATTTCAACATAGAAAGACATTTGTCTTCGTGCTGCAGCCTCTTTGTAAGTGCTCCATCTAGTTCCTCACCTCATTCATCTCCCTCTTTCCTTGCCGGCTGTTTATGTCAAGAATTAGTGGTTGCAATGGTGTGCAGTCAGCAATGCTGCTGAAAATGTCTTCCACTGGGGACAGGTGGCACATTGCCAGGACTCCCAGGTGGGGACAGGGGCTGCTTGGTATTTACATCATGCTCTGCCATACCCTTATGCCTTTAGGCTGCCGAGAGGCTGGCTGGGCTACTTTCCTCCTCCTGGGATCCATTACCTAGATAAATGTGATGTTCCGCGTACAGAAATAAAATGTTATGTGCACAAAAGCAAATGTGTTGTAAATTTTGACCTCCTTTTTCTAAAGAAAAAAAAAAAGGGGGCTTTGCTTCTACATGAGCTTCTGCACACAGTGACACCTTTCAAAGTGATCCCAAATAACTATGCAAACATGGCATACATTTTTTATCTTGCTCTTCAGATCCACTGATGTTTTGTCACGCAGTTCATTCACACGAGGCATTTCAGGGTGTGAAAGTAGTTCCTGCAAGAGGAACCTGGACAGGGCAGGCTTACATAATTTGTAAATAAAAGGCTGCCTTCAAAATTGGACCTTACTCTTTTTATGTGGTCTTGCCTCCAAATTACTTTTCATCTTTTAAATAATTACTTTTTTATAAAGTAGTGTTTTTAACATCCATGCTATGCTTTCAAATGCTTAAAGAAGTGAAAAAAGTCTAGCTAGGAAGAGAATTTGCCTGCTCTTTAGCACTTTGTGAAGAGCATTCATTTAAGTATTCTTTTGCTATTTCTTTACTTACGTTTTTATTCTACAATGTTTCATGTTTACTGGATCAGCAAATAATCAAGGTCTTTAGATTTTTTTGGAATGTACTTTATCCCTCTCCCCAAAAAAGTTAAATGCCTCTATTTAAATAGCTTTTACCACTATATGCAAAATACAAATAAAATGTAAATACTTTCTTCTACTAATCCACATCTGCCTGGGTGTAATTACATGATACATGCTGGTTAAGCACAAAAATTTTGAATAGACAGCTTTTTAATTAGGCATGTGCATTGGGTCACAGTAGAATTAAAATGGGTTCTAAAAAATTGGTTGTATAAAAATGGCACCTGCTTACTCAACAGATCTGATTCTTGGGTAAAGTTGCAGACATATCTCTGTGTCAGATCCTTCTGTTGGCTCTTGTAGAGGAAGCCAAGTGTGGAGCCAGGGTACTCAGTCCATCCAATGATGGAGACAGATTTTAGCCCAAGCTAACCACTTGTATAATAATGTTTTGTAGAATTACTGACTTTTGAATGTGACAAACTGCTGATTTACATCTGTTGCTCAGTTTTTATTTAGGGGACAATTTAAGCCTGTCTAATGTAAGTTTGAGCACCTGAATGCATAGAAATAGATTTTGATTTCACTTTTTGTCAGATTTAGTAAATAATAATTTTTGTTACCCTGACTTTTTTCCTCTGAACCTCAGTTCCCAGAATCCAGTGAGTGAAAGGGAGATCTATGGACAGTGGTTACTCGTCAGCTTTGCAAAGTTTGTCAGCACATGGGTAAAACTTTCTGTACAAGGTGAAGATTGGGAAATCGTTCTTCCACACCAGTCTAACAGAGATATTTTAATGGGCTGTTCAGTGTTCTCACCAGCAAGGGGTCCTGAAATTATTTCTGAGTGCAGAGGCAGCTGAGCATTTCGTCTTCCAGCAGCTTTTTTCATTTCACTGTGGCTGCCACAGTGCTATCTATCAGATAAAGTTGTTATAAAGCTAATAATAAAGTGGTCAATTTTATATTTAGCTCTTCCAATCAGTAGCTATAGTTATTATATGCATGTACTTCTCCCCAGGTTACATTCTTGATACGTTTTAGCAGTTAATTTAATGTTCCCTTTTTAAAGAAATAAGTTACAATTTTCTTGGCAGGTGTTTTAAGTCATCTTACACTACAATCTCCTTTAAGAAGTTATTATAAATCAGTAATTTTTATTTTAAAAGCAAGAGTATTTATGTAATGAGTATTAACAAAAAGTAGGGCCAAATTTTTTAGAAAAAGATAAATCAGGCTATCATGAACTGCAGGTTTTGCCTTTTGTCCACAAAAGTTATGCCATGCAGATGTTAGAAGCTGGAGCCAAATTGGTTTTACAGGATTCTGTGGCAGGTCAGAGTACAAGAAAACAGAGGATTTTTGTTTATGCAGAACCTGTTGAAATCTTCTATATCCAAAGAAATGACTGTACCTACTCATTACAAAAAATATTTATTCACACACTGGATTAACATCTACAGCAGGTGGAAGGAAGTTGAGATTCAAAGTTTCAGAACATAATTTGGCTGCTACTGTTCAACTAAATGATCCCTCACATACAAGTTCTCTGTGCTTCTACTAGTAACTGTACGTGCACATATAAAAATATCTCATCACTAAAGAATCTTCACCTCTTCCATGACCATCAGTCACGTTCTGTTGTTATTAAAATTACCCTTATGTTTCATATCTCAGTACTGGAAACGTGCTAACACCTCTGAATTTATTATTAATAGGCTAGACAGCCAGCAATGTTACAGCACTTTGCAGAAAGAGAAGACAAGGTCATCGCTGAGAAGTGACAGAAATAGCTAGTAATGACAGCAGATAGTGTGGGTGGGCAGGTGGAAGGAAAGCTTCAACAATAAAGTAATCGTATTGCGAGTTCTGAAGCTCGTGCAAAGCATGCATATGCAAAATTTAGAGTATATAGTTGAGAAATACAAGTGGGAATAAGCAATGCTGGAGAAGTTGGTAGAGTTTACCTGGACTATAAATGCAGCCAAAAAAAATAAATGCAGCCTGAGCCTTACAGAGCTGGTGCTTCCCACACTGACTTGCCAAACTATGGGCTGTTTTTAGCTCCATTGCTGTTGCCTTGTGCTGGCTGCAGGTGGGTAGCAGAGCTGTCTCTGCCCCCCACCAAATCACAACATTGTCATATTCTAAGCGCAGGAACAAAGATACTAGAAGCTTGATCCAAACCCCATCAGAATCGATGGAGATTTTTCTACTAAACTTTGAATGTGATCATAAATTAACAACAAAGATTGAATCTGCATTTTTTTCCTCTCCATTCAGAAATCAAAGTTTAAAGAATTCTAAATAATAAGAAGAGCACTCCAGTAGGCAATTCAGTTCACTGAGGCACCATAAAAAATTCCAAACAGGAAACTGAGTGCACAAGAAACTATAAGAAGAAATAAGCAACATTTGTTTACAAATGGTAGGAAAAGGGGTAAGAAAATGGGGAAACTTTACCTATTAGTGCAAGGTGTGTATATAGACATTCTAGGGTTAACAAAAACATAGCAGAAACAATCTATGGAGTCACTGAATAATATAGGTTCTTCAGAAAGGAGGGAAATAGAGGTGGTAGCATTACATGAAACATTAGGATAATTTGTAATGAAATTAGTTATGTCAATAAATAGATTCTGTTTGGATCAAGCACTTCAAGCATGAAAAAGTATTTTTGCAGAATTAATGCTTGCGGAAAATCCATGGGGTGTCAGATTTGACTCTGCAACATTACTGTAGAGAGGAATGTAAGTAAGAATCTGTCATTAGGGGATGTGGAAGCTCAAAAATTTCTTCACCAGTTGTTAAACCAACAAAAAGTAATGACAGTTTAGATCTAGTTTTTGCTTTGAAATATGTAGATAAAATGTAACCTTTAACCAAGTATTTAGGCACTGAGTCCACTTACATTACATGACAAAATACGCAATGATCAGCAAACTTTAATACACAAAACAAGCTAGTTAAAGAAGTGAAATATTTTGGGCCTTCATGGATATTTCTGTGAAGAAGACTTTAAATTTCATCAAGTGTAATGTAACGTGTTATATCTGACAACAAGGGACTAGGTTCAGCCATCCAGGAAATCGTCTCCAGTCCTATGTTCCTAAATTTGTCAGTTAAATACAAGACTCCTAAGTAAAGCAAAAGAAATTGTAAGATAGCTTGACAAATTTGGTTGCTGCCAGTATTCTCTAACATTCTTTGACTCAATACAGAATTTGGACACTGGCTGCTGGACAGCAGAATCTGTTCTTTTGATACTGTAGAAGTTTGAGATGTAGGACAGGACAGAATATCTGCTCCACTAGGTATCTATCAAACCTGCCACTTCATCTAGAGAATCTCATTCAGATGCCTTCTTCATAGACCAGCCCTCCTGGTCTCCCTCATCCCTGAGTAGTCTCAAGTAAGTGAGGGTTGGTTGGCATGTGTCTAGAGTTTGTACAGGCTAGTGAGGAAGATGAAATTGGGGATAGTACCCAATAGTGAGGACATTGAAGTACACAGATGTTCAGCCTGAAGAAGAGAAAACTCAGGAAGCTCTTACAAATGTATGCAAATACCTGAAGAGAGAGTGCAGAGAAGATGGAGCCAGGGTCTTTCCAGTGGTGCCCAACGATAGGACCAGAGTCAGTGAGCACAAAGTGAAACACAGAGGTGCCATCAGGAAACACTTTCTTACTGTGAGGGTGACCAAGCACTAAACAGGTTGCCCAGAGATGTTGTCGAATCTCCCTCCTTGGAGATATTCAAAAGCCACCTGGACGTGATCCTGGGCAACTGTTTCTATGTGACCACGCTTGAGCAGAGGTATTGGATGAGATGACCTCCAGAGGTCCCTTCCAATCTCAATCATTCTGTGATTCTCTTAGCAAGCTCGAGCCATTTTAGTAGGTTTAATTCTAAAAGCCAAGCAAAGTTGGATGCTTAATATAAATGTTCTGCATAACTTCAAAGATACCCACTCACTGTGAAACTGTGATTTCTGGAGGCAGACTATGGCTTGCTTAGAAAATGAGGCAGGAATTATAAAAAGGATCGCTATTATGCTTGTCCATACACACCCATTATTACTGGAAGCAGCAGGAGAGAACAGGCAGAAAAGATGCTACAGGAATCTTTTGGGAAGTTTTCCTAGAGTAGAGAGGTTTTTAACATGTCACTGGCTCTGTAAGGCTCTTAACTTATCTCTCTTTTCCTACCAAGTGCTGAGTACTTCTCTCTGTGTCGGTGATGAGGAACTCAGCCTGAAAAATTAGTTAGATTTGGAGAAACTCCCACAGTAAAGAGATTTACTTGAAGGATATCTGAAATTAACCCCTTTTATTGCTCATTCATGTCTCATGATCTAAAACTGTTTCTTTCCAGTTTAACACTCCACTGTAGCTATTTCTTTGAGTTGAACTTACTAAGTCATGCCTTTTTCCCCCATTCATCTTAACCTTCAGCCATATGTTCTCTATATGACAGTACAGCATTATGGGTCCCAAATGGTTCAACTCTGAGTTACAACTTGAGTGTGCCTTGGCATGCTATTCATGTTATACTTCAGAAACCACAAAGACATTTAAAAATATTGATAGTGCAGGGTCATTATTTGAAGAAGGAGTTCTTACCCAAGACCAAGGCTCATTTTTTGCCCGTTTAATGACTGGGGAAAGAGGCTACTTGGCCTACATATTTTCTGACTGCACTCCTTGTGCACAAGCTAATTTCTTTTCACTGAAGACCTATGTGATGTCAGCTCGTTTATCTGATTTTCTGATTTATGACAAACATATCAGTTTAAGGTTTAGATCATAGCTAGTCCTGTAAAAATGCATGAAGTGAAGAGGTGAAAACAGACAATAATTTACTGGCCCAACACAATAAATGCATTATTCCTTTTGCACCCTGCTTAAGTATTGCAAAGAGGATGAACAGATGGGTCTCCTCCCACCACATATCTGCATTGCCAGCACTCAGGGAAATAAAGACTGCAAGGTTTAAAAAGTTGCAAGGGTACTATTAAGGCATAAGCTACTGAAACAGGAGCATGCATTGAAGAGGTCTCAGTTCAGCAGTGTCAGTCCTATTATGAGCAATGTCAGCCTCAATGCTAATGCAGAAGCCAGGGATGAGAATGCAGGTAAGATCTTTCTATACCAAGGCATGAGCAAATTACAATGAATTGCAGCCATTGCCACGATAATATAATACAATATATTCTTTCTCTCTTTTAAATCTTAACTTTTTAAAACTGTTTTACTGTCAGCTGCTTGAGACAGAAGGATTGGAGTTCTTTCAGCACTGCCTATGAAGTGATCTTACTGCTTTTGCTTACAGTTTGTAATATATTTATGATGCACGTTTAAGACAGTATTTGCAGCTGCTAGAGTTTCTGTGAATGATATTCACAAACATGTATACAAAGTCTCTTAGCACTTTTTCCCTAGACACCCTAGGAAGAAATCTTTCTCTGAATCACAGTTTGTGCATATGCAATTAATTACTGTCAGGCTGTTAGACAGGCTGATCATGTGGGAATTGACCATTTCGTTTTCACATAGAAACAGCCTTTGCCTTTCATTGTCACATAGAAACAGCCCTTGCACTGGCATCTTGATGATGCTCTTTTTTCCTCACTTCGCTTGATTAGATCTTTTGATTGAAGTACTTGAAAGACATAATTTCATAAATACACTTCAAGCAATTCCACACAAGCCACCTCATCCTCACTAAATCATTTTAATGTTATTGCTGAATTTTCAAATACCATTAAAAATCATTATGTTATGATATGTCAATTATTGAACTGTGTACCTTGTAGACACATCACAGTGTTATCTGCATAAATGGTTTCTTGTTCCTAATTAATGGTAGGA
Source organism: Tringa solitaria (assembly GCA_026413425.1). Taxonomy (NCBI): domain Eukaryota; kingdom Metazoa; phylum Chordata; class Aves; order Charadriiformes; family Scolopacidae; genus Tringa; species Tringa solitaria. The sequence goes on from JAOXJM010000001.1 coordinate 13,171,907, forward strand.
TAATAAGGCGATCTTCACTTAGAAAAGTACTTTAACTTGTGGAGTTCTCTAACAAATATCCTTCTCCTTTGTTATAAAGATGCAAACTTTTATTAAAGTGGAAACTGACTGTGGGTCATCAAACTATTCTGAATATCATTTGTGCTGATTATTAATTTTTAATTTAACATGAACTTTATCAGTACCATAAAAAGTAATTATGGCTATAAATATAGAGATCAATTCTACCAATAAGAAGGAACTTGAATTTATTTCTGAAATTTTCAGTAACGGAAGCTGGTTGGTATGTGAGTAATATGGCGACCCATCAATAGCCTGTTGACTTATGCTTTCTTATATGCTCTGACTGGTAGCACTGTATGTATGTGAGAAAAGATTTGGTGGTAAAGGCATTGTAATTATTTTTATTTGACCAGTTGGGTCAGCTGGAAATACTAAACTGATTTTCAGACATTTGCCTAGATTATTCTAATAAAAAGCTATTATACCTAGCTATAAAATTTGTCCTGTCATTGTCCTTGAACCATCATGGCTACAACAAAATGCCACTAAAAATCTCTACAATATGCAAGATACAGTTTAGTTCATGTCTAGAATAGGAAATGACTGTAGTAGTCCTGGATGTCTGATGGCAAGTGATGATATTTAGTAGGAAACTGTCAATATCATGATCAATGCAAAAAGTATTTCCTTAGGCACATGCATGCACAGTCTTGCATCCCTATTCATTGATTCTTAAGTCCATGATTACTTACTATTTCCTTTTTATTTTTCCTTTTACTCTTCACCAAACAGCAGTATTTCTTGAAAACCTTATAAAAAAAGTAATCTGTGGACTACACTGAAAAGTAGTTAAGAAAAGGTGTGTGTCTGGATCAAGCTTAATTCTCCAGCTGTGAGTTTCCATGGAAAAAAATAGTACTGTTATTTTCTATTTGTATTACATTTGAGTCAGCATGTTGATCTAATTTATTTCATTTTTGGTAGATTGCTGTCTCATTAAAAAAAAAATTCCCTGAATATATAATAACTGAAGTTGTCTCATGTCACTATTTTTTCTTCTCTTTCTAGGTGATGTCATTGTCTATATTAATGAAGTTTGTGTCCTTGGACATACTCACGCAGATGTAGTCAAACTCTTCCAGTCTGTTCCTATTGGTCAGAGTGTCAACTTGGTGCTATGTCGTGGATACCCTTTGCCCTTTGATCCTGAAGATCCTGCCAACAGCATGGTGCCACCCCTTGCAGTAATGGAGAGGCCTCCGGTAGTGGTAAATGGAAGACATAACTATGAAACTTATTTGGAATACATTTCTAGGACTTCTCAGTCTGTTCCAGACGTAACAGATCGACCACCACACTCCTTGCACTCCATTCCAGCAGATAGTCAGCTTGATAGCACATTCCCACCACCTGCCCATGATGATAATGTATCAATGGCTTCTTCTGGGGCCACCCAAGCTGAACTCATGACCTTAACCATTGTGAAAGGGGCCCAGGGCTTTGGCTTCACTATAGCAGACAGTCCTACAGGACAGAGGGTGAAGCAAATTCTAGACATTCAGGGATGTCCTGGTTTGTGTGAAGGTGACCTCATTGTTGAGATCAACCAGCAGAATGTACAGAACCTGAGCCATGCAGAAGTAGTGGATATACTTAAAGAATGTCCTGTTGGAAGTGAAACTTCTTTGATTATCCATAGAGGAGGTAAGTTTGGAAAGTCTGTACAATTACAAAAATGTGTGTAAAAGGTTCTAAACCGTAAGACATACATATACTCACTACATTCTTGTGTACTGGATTGGAAATTAATTTCCATGTTGTGGGAGGTAACACCATTGGTTCTGGAAAAGTGTGTCTGCAATTAAGTATCCCAGGCAAAATCTAACAGTTTGTCATGCATTCCTTTTTGTGTTTTGAGTGTCAATGCTCCCACCTCTGTATAAGGGTAAAACTAGAGCAGTTCCAGACCTTTCACCCCATAATAGTTTTTATGTGTCTGCAGCAAACTATCATAGTCCCAAAGCAGTGCTGCAAGCTTTAGGTGTAATTGAATAAATAAACTCATTAAGGTAGATCAAAATCAGAGCAATCTGTTATCTCTTTACAAGGTTACTAGTTTTGATAAGCCATTTTGCCTCCTTTTCCTTCATTGTAAAACTATTGTGCAATAGTTGGTTTATTTCTTTCTTGATCACAAAGATCCATAGTATATTTTTGTCTGTTTTTAAAAAATAACTTCTAGCAACTGAGTTTTTCTGACCAGCCTGACACAGTAAGCTTGAATATACACCACTGGAAGGGGAGAGTCAAGACTTATCTGTAAGGAAGCAATAACAACAGAAGATGAAATACCTTGACAGTAATTTCATAGCTTTTAATATTTTAGCCAAACAAATTTTCATCAATGGTTTGAGATGAGCATCTTGAGATGAGTCACAATTTATTATTACCTAAAGTGAGTAATGATTGAATTTCTTTAATTAAAGATCTTCATTCTTCTAAAGGCATTCTTATGTCACTGAATGTACATTACTTTGTGCTTCAAAAGAAAAAAAGGGTTCTATACAGAAATGCCAATTACTTTCCTTCTGAAGAGTAGAGGTTGGAAAGTGAAGCTTTAGTGTTTGCGTATGCCAAATCTTTAGAACAAAGAATATAGTAACATTTTATCAAATTGCAGAAATAAATATAAGGTGGTCTAAATATCTGTAGATTCACATAGTCAATAAAGTATTTTTTTATATCTGTATTTGAAAGAATGATTTATAAAAGACAGAATCTGACCTTTCCTTGGAATGAAGCCTAATTAAGAGTGATAAGTAAAGGCCAACGATGTCATTGTAGTATATGAACTTGGAGAAAGTTAATTGTTGCAGGGGTGCTATATTAGTTGGTATTAAATCTGGTTTTATTTAACATCCATTAACAATGTAGAACAGTGGAGTAAGCAACATTTTTTCCTGAAGATGCTGAAAAATTAAGGAGAATTGTATAGCAAAAAAAAAGAGAAGAGTATAAAAGGGATTAGAAGGGTTAATGTAACCCCAAAAGACGGGATTTTATTTTGAAAAATGCAAGCTAATCCCCCTCTAGAGGAAAACAATTCAGAACACCAATCTTCAGAGAGAAGTGGAGTGTGAAATCCAGTATGCTGAACAAGCCTGAGTAATAATAGACAGGAAAATAGATATTTCAGCAATCAGTGCAGGACAGTAGAAAAAAACCCTGAAGCAGCAACATACTCAAGCCTATGAGGGTAATTCCTCTCTCTCAAGAGAATTTCTTCTCAGAGCATCGATTCATGATCAAAACAAGTTGATCAACGTGGTAGTTTAACAAGTTCTGGTACATTAACTGAGCTGTGGCTACTTTCCACCCATTGCTGTGGCAGATAGATAGGAGATGCTGCACTGAGCTCAGCCCTCAATAAAAGCAGTGAAGATTTACACCATCTTGTCTTCTGTCAGGCCAAGCATGGAGGTACAGGTAGTTACCCTAGCTCGGCTGACATAAAATACTAGGTCCAAATGCAGTAACATGTTTCTGAGTCTTATCCCTCTGTTGCTGGGGCAGGGGTGGTTGGTTGCTTTAGAGAATGCAGAGAAGGGAACAAGAGCGTGTTTTGTTCATGGTAAAGCAATGACTAAGACTAAAACAACTGTTCAGAAGTACTACAGAGTAATTAAACGTAATGGGATGATGCAGAACAAATGAAAGTTTACTATCAGAAATTTCTGTGCATCAGAAATAAGGAATATGCCTTAATTCAAGGACTCTGAAATTAAAGAAAAGGCTCATTTGTTTGAGTGATTCAAAAGAAGTGAAAAAATACAGTGTATGAGACAAACCTATTCTACCTGAGATGGCTAAATCATAGTTTAATGGAAGTTAGGGGGGAAACCTGGGTTTTTTTTCATAAATTCATAGGGATAGGAAAATGTGACCAATTATACATCTATAATGCAGGTAATCATATCTATGCTAGTCATCAGCTCTCTTTTTGTAGTTCCTGGGCACAAATAGGCCTTTCTAGGGTGCGATTCGTGTCATTCCAATGTAGATGTTTCAAATAAGTTAGTTATACCCTAAAAGTATATATTCTGCTTGACTGACTATAAAGGCAGTTGAAGATGACTGCTTTAGATGTATGTGTCTATCCCACACATTATGAATAAGAAACAGATGATAAGATTTGGTCATGTGAGATAATCTGAATACAAAACAAAACTTAGAGAAACCTGCTGTGATTTTAAAATATTTAGTCTGTGACACTGGTGAAGCAAGGCATACTTTCTCGTTACTCATGGATCCAATTTTTATTTTATTATTTTTAATGTGTAATGACATTTGAGTAATATCATCATTTTCCATCATTACCCTATGCATCCTGTCTTTAGTGTCTCATTTTCAAGATTAAGGCCAAAGTACTATTCCTGTCTGTGGAAGAGGAAGACTGTGTTTTGCATAAGGTTATGTGTTGCCTTGTAATGTATTCTGTCTCTGATAGGAATATGGCCTGACTGCATAGTTCACTGTGGCAAATCCATTTTTTGTAAGAGACTTAATTCCTCTTTCTCATCCAGCAATCTTACCTGCATTGCAGACAAGAGGCAGATCGACATTGGCTGAGATATATTCTCAAGTGTAGGAAAAAAAAATCATCTTCTACAGGAAAATATACTCTCTCCTATGTATATAGTATGCATGCAACAGCACTTAAGAAGCCATTGTCCCTTAAGCTTTGGAAGTCAGCAGCCAGAGTATGCAGAGGAAGGAAAGGTCTGCGTGTTTCAAAAAGTTGGAGAGAATAGCAGTACTCAAATTTAAAGAGGCCACTAAAGAAAACTATCTGAAACAATGCCAAGCAGACACTTGTCATGGGATACTACCCAGTTTATAGTGTACACATTTTAAAATTTCTAAAGCAGAAGTAGTAATTTACTTGCATGTTAATAATCATGGAAATAATATTATTGTATATCTAAGAAAATGCTAAGCAGCACTTGTTTAGACAACAACTCTATGGCTAGAGATCTTACAGTTTTCTTTCTGTTTATTAGTCAGGTTCTTTGCTAAACACAGATGCTCTGTTTAGTTCAATTTCTTTGCTGACCAGCCATATAGTTTCCATTGTTTACTAGAAGCTGACAGAAGTGTTCATACTGAAAAAAAAATAAAATGCAAGGAGAAGATGGTGGAAGAGTGTTGCCAAAAAAAAAAAATAACTAAAAAGGAAAAATGAGCAGAAACAAAGAAGGTAAGAAAAAGACAGGAATTTTTTTGTTACCCAAACAGATTTACCCCTTTCCAGTTTTCTTTCAGCCTTCACACTTCACCCTCATCTTGTGCAGCAGTCTGCGTTGACTATAGGCTGCTGAAATAGTGTGGAAGAGCCCTCAAAAATCAGTCTTTCCGAAAGCAGATAGAGCAGAAGTTCTGCATTAGTCCAGAACTACTGAAAAACAGCTTTAATGGTTGAAGCAGTACATACTAAATTTATATAGAGCAAAATATTCACTAATTAGGACACTAAAAATTGGTTTTGGCATGTTCTACTAAATGAGCTATCCAAATGCCTGACACAGGCCATCTCTTTTGGAAAGTACCTTTGAAATATATAAACCTATCGACAGCAACCCAGCCCCAGAAATGTTCCCATCTAAAAAAGAACTAGCACATTCAAATGCAGATCCATCAAGACTATGACTGAAATACTGTTGTTAAGGAAATCTGAAGACAACCCAGGACTGATTCATGGAAACTCCTAAACAAGTGCTGTGAATTAAACATTAACACTAAATGCAAAAATTGGGAGCCTGACAAAGTTCCTACATCAGATGGTTATTTCATAATGGTGGAATCCAAATAAGCTCTGAGAAACTGAGACTGTTA
>JAOXJM010000001.1:13187395-13203572 GCA_026413425.1 Tringa solitaria
ATCTAACCTGGGATTCCATCTCAGGCAGGGTGGAAACACCAAAACAAAATCTGCTACATAGCCACAAAATAAAACACAATTTCTTCCACCAGCATCCCAGGTTAGCATATTCTGCACATTGCAGATCAAAGTCTTGAATGCTGGAACTAAGGAGTGATGATGCTTCTCCCTTTGAGCACTAGCTCTGACATCATTTCTGTGGCTATTTAAATGAGAGTTAATAATGAAGAGATAAAATTACACAGAAACTCTAGGGATTTCAGAATTTTTTTTAAAAGAGGAAAGTAGTATTACACCAATTACAATTTGGGCTGATAAACACAAAGATAGCATGCATTGTTGCAATTATGAAGTCAGAAAAAGTGCCCTAAATGGAAATTTACTATTACTCCTTTTCCAAAATTTCCCCTTCTGCTATTTAAAACAACAAAGGTTATATTTGTAAATACACACAAATCTCAAAGAATAGTGGATATAAATATAAATAGTGATTTGAAAAGCAATATAACAAATAAGAAAACTTTTTTTTTAATTCTGCATTGAAAATAATGTTGCAAATTAAACCCAACAAATTCAAGAAAGAAAAATAAATGCTTCTGAAATTTTGCATGTGGAGGATTAAACGTAGTTTCTAGAGAGTGAGTATTAATTCTGAAGTATTCCCAAGCTTTTTTTCTGCTCCCCGCCATGTTGTCTGAGAGATAAAGAACTGCAGTGTAACAGGATATGTATTTTTGTCATTAAATCAAAATGCATCTATTTCAAAGTGCTGGTTTAGAATATGCAATTCAGTTGCACTCTAACTCGTTCATATTAAGGAAAAGATGAATAAAAATTAATTACTTCTGTTTGTGCACAGAGGTACCCACTTTTATTCATTAATATGTGACAGCTACTTGCACACTGTTTTTTCTAGTTCACATTAATAGTAAATAATCTTTACCAGATTAAAGATGTTCAGCATGTCTCCTATTTAGGGTCTGTCTTTATATAGCAGAATAGTTACCCAACTCAGAACATTCTTATGGAAAAGCTGTTCCATGGAGGATCTGAAGACATTTTTGTTTACTTTCTGTTGTATATTTGCTAACATTTTCAAATTGCTGCAATAATTTCTGAATTCTTAAATTCTGAGTAGCTGGATGTATGATTTTGTTGAAACTGGAATGGGATTGTAATTGGTTTCCTTTAGCCTACGAAATTTTATTAAATCTCAAACACCTCCTCCCAAGGTTGACTCCCAGACAGAACAGCCACTGAGAAATAGAGCAACTTAGTCTACAACTGTCAATTGCTTGATTGATCAAAAGCTTGGTTATGTTATGAGAAACAAAGGGCTGTTTATAATAGGATAAATTAATTCAGGTTCCATGTTATCAGAACCATCTAATATTTAGTGCTTGCTAAACATTAGATGGTCACTACGAATTTTATCTGGAACCTAACTAGAAATTTCATCTGAGAGATGGTGGTGTTTGTTTTTTTTTTTCCAATTAACCATTTAATATATTCTGGAAATACAGCTGTTTTTCACAAAAATGGCTTTAGCAAATCACCATTCACCAATGAAAACTCCCTTTTTCTGAAGAGCCCTAACAAGCTCTAACTTAAATCAACCTTCTTCTTCCTCTTCTCCTGAAGCAGGCCTTTTGTTGTTGATCCCTGTGACATGAATTATACTTTTTAAATTAGTTCATCAGAGTTAAAAACAAAACCCAAAAAAAAGAGCCAGGGGCATAGTCACCGACAAACTATTTCCTATCCTGCCTGATTGGGATTATACACAAGCAAAACTGTGTGGTGACTGGGTAAAGAGCATGCAGATCTACCTCTAATGTTTTTTTATTTACCTACCCTTCAGGAAGGAAAAAATATTTATCACATCCAATTTTATGACTATCACTGGTTAATTTTACTGTTCATTTGGATTCCTTCAGCCAGCTATAGTCTTCAAGCATAAATTCATAGTTTTTGTTCTGAGATCATATGGACATATATGGGTCTACTGAGGAAGAAAAAGTTCTTTCACAGATCCAAAGGCACATCCAGTTTTGCTTTCTTATTCAGTAAATTCTCATTTTAAATGTGGAGGTATCCTAGCTAGGTATCCTAGCAAATCTTTTTTAAAATGCTAATGTTAAAGCTTAGGCCAGCTGTGAGGTGCACAAGGTGCTTCACGGTTGTCAGCACCATCTCTGTTTAACTTGTCATGTTTATGTAGTGTTCCAATTTTCTCAGTATTGCGGGGTTATTTCCATTATGTTAGACATGCCATCTAAATCTCAACAGTCTGATATCAACTTATGTTCGTCTAAGAGACAGAGCACTGTCACAGGGGAAAAAAATTACCTATTCACAATTTTTCTTGCTTTTCTTTGTAATACGTTAATTTAATTCTTCTCACTTCCCAACTATCTTGTCAGGATCCTTTATCAGCATCATTTTTTAGTGTTCTGTTCATTAACTTTTTAAAGTACTGCACAGGACTACATGTCACCAGCACACAATCTAAACATCATAAAATTCACATCAATACTGTTTTTCTCTCATTGGATTTAAGGACACAGCCTTTCCTTATGTTAATTGCTCATCTCCAAACCTTCAGAAATTCAGAAAAATGTGACATTTCTCAACACTTTTTTGCAAGCCAGCTCATCTTGATCAATTTATCATGCTTTACACTCCAGTGTTCTGTACTGCAATACTATCAATCCCATCAATCATTATTTCTCTCTCATTTTTTTCTTTCAGGCTCCTATGGTCTTATGCTAAGTCTTCTGAACTCCATGTCATTTTAACCATTATAATTTAGATAGCTGCAAAGCTGTTACTAATTCCACTTTGTTCTTCTTGATATGTAAGTTGAATACTGAAAATTACCTCCTGACGGGGTGAACATGAAAGCAAAGAGGTTTATCTCTATTAGGTGCCTGTCAATGTGGACAGTATCAAATCTTCAGCAGCTCAAAGCAAAGTGAATTATCAAGAGGTTCAACCAGGGAACTGAGTTTAGAAATTCACTGTTATTTTCACAGTTTTGTTACTCCTTGGACATTCCTTGCCAAATATTCCGCTTTTACACTAAACGATGTACATTCACAGCTAAGACTCAACCATGTAGAACTTGAATCTTGTGATTAGTTTTTGTTCTACTGTTAGTCTTTTCTTTCACTGTCTGCCACTGTTTGTCAACCTTTCTGTTCTACCTGAATCTCTGTAACCCTATAACCAGGAATAAACTGGTCTGACAAGCTGGTGTGAAGGAGCAGGAAAATGGAAAGAAATTATTACCTTGAATAATGTCTGGATCCGAAGAATCAAATAAACATGCTTATTCCAGCATCCACCACTGTGGCCAAGTGGCACGATTACCTTTTAATTATGTTGCCATCGGGTGTTTATCATTCCACCATGTGGTATGAAAATGAGCCAATTATAGTTAACACACCTGAGCTCCTGACACTTCCCATTGTCACAGAAGAGGTTTCAAAGGCAAATCAATAAAATTCAGAACCCTGCTGACAGCTTAATGCATATTAAATACAAAATTCTGAACTTACTACAATGTAATTTAATAATGACAGAAAGGCAGTCAGGTAAAACCAGCAGGCTCTCTCAGTCTCTTATTAACTTATTTGTTGCTTTATGATGAACTTTTGTCCAGTCCTCCCAAACTGCAGAGAAATCAAGAGGAGTGAGACTCTAAGCTCACTAACAGACATCCAGGACCACCTGAGGTGTGCTGAGGTATCAAGAAATTTTCACTGGAATGGCAGAGTTGGTGGGAGACTCAAGATTGTCCAGGCTGACAACTGAAGCTCTGAAATGTCCCATAGATTCCATGTCATATCTGCCAATCCAGCACAGATTTCTGAGTAACGTAAGGTACAGCACTCTTGGTATTGGACCTATAGTTGTGCAGCTGTGTTAAGTTCCTAATTCACTATCACATCAAAATTTAGTTGTCTGCATGTCAGTGTCTAAACTTGGTGCAGGTGTCTATGTCTCCGTTATAATTGATGTCAACTTCAGTAACCTGAATAAGTGTAGGCATCCTGTACTTATTGAGATGCCCTAGGGTATTCCACCTCACCTCCCACCTATAGGTCCTTTGTCACAGCTGGCAATGCCATGAGGTTACACATTCCAAACCAAAAGACACTAGATGTTGATGCAACTGAGTGGATATCTGGAAAACTATTTGGAACAAACAGAGTCCAGACAGTTTTTCAGGTCACTGTGAGTTTGCCATGTCTGGTTAGCTGAAATCTTTCTAGACTCAGTTCTCAGCTGTTCTACCTCGGTTGCATGGTCCAACACTGCTTCTGATGTGCTGTTTTTCTGTCTCCCGTTAGAGTGGAGCATTGTATTGTGAGGTTTCCCATTCAGAATCAGTCACAGACACTGAGGCCATTTCCTGACATTTGTCTATTCTTAATCTTATATTAGGGGTTCTTCTGATCACAGTTTCAGGGATAGGATTAGCTGGTTCTCGAATCAGGATCAGGACACAGAGAGGGAAATCCTGGGAACAAGGAAGGGAAGTCTGTGAGAGTTTGGGAACAGCCATTTGAAGGAGGGGCTAGCTGAGAGAGAACATGGATGCAATGAAGGAATTTAGAAGAGGAGGAACTGTCAGCATTGATGTCAACACTAAATATCTGGTGACTCCTTTTCATCTATCCCTTAATATGAAGCTTACATATAAGCAAAGGAATGGATTTATTGTTGAAAACTTTTCCCTCACACTTGCTGAAGACTTTTTGTGAATGTATTTTCATGAAAAGGACTTTAGGACACTGTATACAAACAACTTATGCTCCATCTACATTTTAACACAAAATATTGGGAATATGCCTTGATCAAAGGGCATTCATCAAAGTGACATGTCATAATGTAAACTGAGATTTCTCTAATGTGCTTAGAAAGTGTAAAAGCTTAAATGGGAGCAGATTCTAAACACATGAAAGAGCAGAGACTCTGGCATAGTTAAGCAGAGTTTCTGACTGTCAGAGAGCTCTGAAAATGCGATGCAGTATTCTGAAAAGTTAGTTTTGAAGCTTAAATTACCTTTTAGTAAAGCCAAGATGAATTGTCAGGCATGTTCTTAGCAAGCCTACAGAGTCTTTATGGCTATGGCAACACTCACAGGCCCTTCTGGAAGCAACAGTCATGAGCTGTCAGGACTCTGAAGACTCAATTTATATTCTAAATTATGCTGCTGGTTCAGTGTGCATGACATATGCCAGTCTTTTTGCCTTGCTGTGTCTGCTGTGCTCAGGGAGAATTGCTTGCCACAATATGTATGTCCCAAATGGTGCATTATTTGCATTACTAGCTCTTGCCACATTAGAGCAGTACAGTAGAGAGTGTAATCCCTAGCCTGGACACGTAAACTAGCGACATTGATTTTAGCAGCAGTCAATGGACAATGCAAAACTGGAGGTTCTTCAGGGAAAATGTCCTTCTGCCAAACAAAAGGTTATTTTTCTTGACCTTTTCAAGGTGTTGGTAGAGTTTACAACCTATGAGCAAACTTCTTTCTCCACTCCTCGTGTTAATATCTGGGCATGCAGACTTTTGCTAATTGGGTTAGTATTTACATAAAATATGTATATTATAGATGTCACTGAGGAAAATAAGTTTGTCCAATACCACCTGCAGTTGCAAATCGTAGGCCAGGATATGGACCTAGGGTTTTGAACTTTTAGTAGGAACTTCTACAATAGATGGTAAAAGACAAGGGTCTTCCTCCATTCCGTAACATATCTTTTTCTACTCCAGGTCAAGTTGTCCCTCTAAAATCTGTTCTCAATTGTCCTGTAGCAACATTTTCTCTATTCTGAGACATGGCTGTCCTTCAGGTGATATGGTTTGCTATCATCAAGGAAATAAATCTGTAGCAATGTAACACTGTTATGGTAAGAGGTGCCAGAAAAGAGAAGAAAGTTCATGGAAAACTGTCACCCAGTGAAACATTCTGTGAATGTTAAGTATCAAACTTTGTGGAAAATAATCTGCTTTTGTTGACCACATGAAAAGCTGCTTGTTCCAAAAATGTATCTCTCACTTCCAGGAATTGTTGCAGATTTTTATTATTTTTCCCAACTCTAATACCTTTAAGCATCAAAAACTGTCACTGGCAATGTTGCATTAGCCTCTGCACTTTTTTAGCCAGAAATTCTCTGCTTCATATCCAGATTAATCAGAAGGAGACAGCATTTAGTTTGTTGGGTTTTTTTCTAGTTTCATGAATTATTTTAAATCTCTGACTGATAAGATATTCACAGGGCTGTAGCAGCCAAGCAAAATAAATAGCTGTATGTCCATTAGAATGTAAATTAACTCATTACTATGCCAGCTTCTGACCTTTTCTGATGGCTGTATTCCTACTAACAAAGACTCTTTGCTATTCATGAAAGTGAAAACGTCATGGTAGCTTGAGATTCTCTGGTGTATTTTAGAGGATATTCTCATAGACACAGGTGACCAGTGAGGGTCCCAGCTCATCGGCAAGTACTTCTATCATTCATGACTTTGAATAGCTATCCTTTTTCTAATTATTTGTGATGTTCTGAATATTATTGAAAAATTGTTGCTTAAGAAGGATAGGTCAGTGAAACTTCATGAACTTCACAAAAAATGCTCCTATGTATAAAATGATGAATATTAATTTGGCACCTGATCTCACAGTCAATTACATTTTTGTATCAATTCTGTAGACTTCAGTGAGATGAGATCAGATTTAATTTCCCAAGGCACTCCTCTACCTCCCCTCCTTTCTGATAAACCTCTTTGTGTCACGCTTTATGCTATTCATCAAGAAATTTGAAAATTTTAAGGGAAGAAATATACACTTGGGCTCATGATGCCCCCAGGTCATCTGGTGATGAACCACAGAAGGTGCTACCCCAGTAGGATCTGCAGATCCTGCTCACTTTCCGGTGAACTGTGCCTGCTTTTTGCCTTGCTCCTTCAGAAAGTGATTATCTGTAGATGGAAACGTGTTAGTTCTTTGAAGTCACTTTTCACAGGTGTAGTAAGACAAAGAGAGTGAAAAATAGTGCTGATTTGAACTGGAGCACTACTTCTGTAGCAGTCTCACTTGGGCTGAGATCAGGGGCAGTGGAATAGTGGAGCATCAAGCAACTGCTGAGAAACAGTTTGTACCATTGCTAGCCTCTTTCAGGCAAAACTGATTAGTAACATCTGGGAATATGTATATGGCCCTAGAGAAAACAAATCTTTTTCACAGTTTTATAAATCTGAACGTGCATTTATTATAACAACTGATGACAGTAACCAGCCTTTATCTCAGTGCAGCACAGCGTTACATCAGCTATTTGCCCTGCTGCCAGTATGTAGCCTACTGCAAGGGAAAAGCCTTGGGTCTAATGTTGTGGACCTGATCAAACATGATGGGTCATTCATCTCACTCTGATGTTGACTGTGTTGATTTTTGACCCATGGCATCGAGTGCCATAGCAATCAAAGACCAAATGGATCCTCCACAGCATGGCATGGTCACTTTGAAGGACAGCTGACAACAGGACTAGCTAACTTCATGCTTGAAGAGCTAGAGCTCCGAGCCTTCTTACACCTACTCTATATTCCAAGGTAAATTATCTTTTTGTTATTGCTAGAGTAGGAGCTCAGTACTTGAGGCTGTTTGAAAGAGATGGATCTTTGAAAAAATATTACGTGGTAATGAATGATTTTATTAGAAATGGAACTTCTATTTTCCATTCCCGGCACATCATCTGGTATTTTAAATATGACGTGACCAATTCAAGCTTTTTGTCACCTGCTTGTTTTCATAAGTATTATTTCCATCTATTTTATTTCCTCTTAGATTTTGTTTACTACGGTATATAAATCATTTGAATTTACTTGTTCTCCTTGACCAGGTTTGTTTTCCCGAAAAGGGGAAAATATTTGAAAAATAATTGAATTAATGCTATATATTTAAATTATGTATGCAAAAAAACTACCCAACAGTATCTCTCCCACCAGCATTTTTGGAATTTTATCTGGAGGATATTTTGCATCTTAATGAGCCCAATTGTAGCTTGACTTCTGTGTACCTAATCTGACCACACAGCATGGCTCAACAAAACTTAAATATATAGAAGGAAAAGCCATATGTAACATGAATGGTATGAAACAGTTCCCTGCATCCTGCTAACTGTGTACACTGTGAATCTGAACTCTCAGAGAAGTCCTGCACCGTCACATCCATTTGAAGTTAATGAGTATTTTACGTCTCTGGAACTGAGGTCCAAGTGTAGGCAACTGATAGACATCTCAGGGATCCCAGTGAGAGAAAGAAAAAGTACAGAAAAAAAGTCTACTGCTGCAGTAAATTTATACACTAACTTTTCTAGAAAGGAAGACTTTTGCTGAAGTGAATTGTTGTCACATGGACAATGATAAGATGCCCATGGAGTCAGTTAATGCTCTGGGAGTGCTTATCAGCCATCTGTTCATTGACTTCCAAGCAACTACATGAGAAAGGTCTGTGCATTGCTTGGGACAGCTTTGCACAGGAAGCCAGATGCAGCAAGGCTTTTACAGGGGGAAAAAAAAATTTTAAAAAATCCCAGCAAAAGCTAATAGGCAAAACACTTGCTGTATGATTGGTGCGACAACTGATGTGGAGGGAAGTTGATGTGCCCTGAACGTTGCTTTGGATGAAAAAGCTTTATCTTTGACACTGTTGAGTTCCTCCCTGCAGCACTACCACATGCCATCACTGCAGAAATCAAACTGTTCCCGGGCTTCAGTTTAATTATACATACACGTCTGCCACAGAGGTGAACATCATTAAAGGATTTCGTGGTTTGGCACCACCTACATTAGTTACTTGTGATTTCACAAGGTCTTAAGAACTTTTCCAGGAATAAATACAAAATAGTGAGGAAATTGGTTTGTCTAGTGGAAAATAATAATAATGAAATGCAGCAAAAAGCATGCACTTGGCAGCAGACTAGTAACCAAAGGCTACAAATCAGGACTCTATCTTGCAAGTGCTAAGTCCTGTCTGATAAGCTGCTTCTAGAAATCTAAACTTTCCAACAGTAAATACTGGCTAAAGTGTAGGGCATGTGAAATCTGTAAGCATATTTTATGAAAAAAGCATAATTAAATTTGTATGTAAAAAGAAGAAATAGATACAATGAGTGTGATGTAATTTGTCTTTTGTTATAGGACATCTTCATCGAAAAGGAGGAGTACAGTAAAGTGAAGCTGGAATTTGCCTTGATCTGAAAAGAAAAAACCAATCTTTTTTTCCCCTCAGATACATTTGAATCCAAAATTTATTTTCTGTTACTGATGTTTTTAGTGAAGTTACAACATAGAAACCATCCCAGCTATGATTTCCAGGGAAGTTCAATTTGGAAGGTGGTAAATATAATTTAAAAGGCAATATCAAAAATAATTGTTATAACACTGCTTTATAAGAAAATACAATTCTGATTTTAAAAAGCATGTGGTTGTTACTGTACCTCAGATTATTTATTTAAAGTGAAACAACATTTCAATAAAGGTTTTGGCCACCAGCTGCTGTACCTTATTACAGAAAGTGGTCGACACCGAAAAAATAAATCATTGTATTCACAAAACTAGCATTGGAGAAGTATATGTAGTTACATATTTTACCCTTACATGCTTACATGTGACATTACATTAGACTAGGTGGTGACGATAGTATTTTCTTGCTAGCATCTAGCCTAGTGGTGGTGGTTGCTCTTTGACAGAAGCCAGTAAACCCACTTACCTTTCCAAAATTTATTCAGACCTCTACTGCTGCCTTTACAAGGCTTATTTGAATTTAATAGAAAGATATGGTGGTCTTCAAAAAGTGAGCCACAACTTATGTGGTAAAGCTATTACGAGGAGGGAAGGCTGTGAGGCACATGGGTGAGAAGAAAGCCACTCACGGGAAGAGCAGGCTGCATGAAGTATTCTCAGTTAGATCTAAGCTGGCTTTTATTATTTCAAATTTCAAAACTGTATGTGACTAGGGAGGTGTATATGTGTATATAGATGTAGTAATAATAATATATGTATATATATAAAATATTCTCAGTCATTCCATTTTTTATAGAAGACATCACAAGTTGGACAGTCGAGGGTTGGAAGTTTGGGGAGGGAGAAGTGGAAATCTGGGAGTGGGATAAGGAGGTTATAGGAGCTTATCCAGTATGTGTGCCTAGTTAGATGTGGGTTGATCAGGTCAATCAGTATTAGAACCGTATTAATACTCAGATGTATTAAGTTGAAAGTTACAATCTTTGGAGAAAAATTTTCATCTTGCCTCTAAATCAGTACTGAATTGATGCCAGCCTGCCGGCGCCTGCCATGCAATGAGGTCCCACTGTCTCTGGTGGAAAAACTCACAGCAGGTAATGAATCAGCATCAGAAAATCAAGGGAAAATGTGGTGATGTGAAGTGAAAGTCCACTGCTTCTCATTGCCAGCTGTAAAAGTGGCTGCAGAAGGCCAACACTGTTGGTTATGCACTGAATACACATTCTTAAGAGATATTCTTCAGGTGAGCTTCTGAGCCTGAATTTTCTACATGTAAAGGATTTGGTGCCATACTTATGCAGAGCAATAGTTAAAGGTGAAAGTTAGAAGGGAGCGTGCAGTCTACACAGGAAAGTGCATTTTGCTTTTATGCTTTCTCATGTGAATTTTCCCATTGCACTTACAATGTACTACTTATGCATTGTAGTCTAGAATTCTCGAATTTGCAGCAATGGTTCCATGTATCTAAATACCAGTGATAATTCTGGACATGTTTGCTTCACAACAATTATTCATAATCAGTCTTATGTTCAATAACTGATTGAACATACATTGTCTAAAGGGCAGTTGTGTTTAGATTGGGAAAAAGGCTGTTTAATTTGGCTGAGAATACAGAAATTATGTGAGGCAAAATTAAAATTGCCATGGAATATGTGAAAGATAGAAGATAGGCTTTGCTTTATGAAACTAGAACTTCATCTATTTAATCTAGCATCTAGTCTTTCACGTAGGTGAGAAAACATCTCAGTTTACATGAGGTCTTGATATAATATAAGAATTTAAATCTGAAGATTGGATTTTATTATCAGTTCCAATGTTTGTTACCTTTATAAATTTTACCTTCTAACATGTTTTTTTACACGTATGGATATCCAATACTTTTTTACAATCTTGCTTTGAGTCTTCTACTTCTGTGGCATCCTTTATCCATTAGTTTTCTTAACATAATTTCATGCTGTGTGAATAAATATTGCCTTTTATTTGTTTTGAGTGTAGATGTTGTCATTTGTATGTTGCAGTCTGTGCCCATTGCCTCCAAGCTAAACATAAGTTAGTGTTCTCCCTGTTTGGGTGAATAATTGATTATTTTTTTTTGTTGGGGCATTTTTAATTTATTAGTAATTGATAATAAAATTTTGTGATAACTCTGGGAAAATATATTTTTAGGTGGAGTCAGTAAATTAACAGGAAAAAATGGCATTTCAGTTTTACCTGGAACAATTTTTGCTGACAATGACTTATGGAAGGTGCACCCATTCCAGTGGGGAGAGAGTGTAACCTCTACCAACTTCTCTCAAACACCGTTATCAGTGTAGTAAGCTGATTTTACCTACCTTTCAGCAAACTTTCTTGCAAGTTTCAAGTCTCATCTTTAGCTAGAAGGGGGAAAATCCTTTTTAACTTTAACTCTTATTAGCTGTACAAAACAGTAATGGGTAATAAAAAGGTAGCCATCTACCATCCAAGAAGTTATTCAATAAGTTTCTACTACAGAATCTTTGATACTGAAGGTGATGTACAAGCCAGATCTATATAGGATGCCTGTTATCTCAGCTTGAATTTGCAGATGGAAAGAAATCTCCCTACTTGTTAATAAAGCAGCTTTTATCCAAACACTGTAGAGTCAGTAAACATAAACCTTTCCAGGATAAATTTTTTCAATATCCTTTTTGTTTAAAAGCACTATCATCATCACAAAACAGCCAGTCTTTCTCTGCAAAAGGCTCAATTGCTTTTTTTCATTCCAAGATTTTTTCACTCAAAGTTAATTAGGTATCACAGCAGAAAAAATTATTTCATTGTCCAAGAATTCTGGGAACTTTAAATCCTATGTACAAATATAATTCCTGTTGTGATTTGTCTGTAGAAAGATACTTTCCTGAGTGTTCTTGTGACTAATTTTTTTTCTAGACTCACCTTAGAAATGAAAAATAATGAACTCAATACTACTCTCACAGCTTAATTCATTTTTGAATGAAAGAGCAGACTTTTTATTAGATGTCTCAATTTAAACTCCATTTGTGTTTCTGAAAAAATAAAAAGAGCTCTTTGTTATTAGCTTTTAATCTTACTTAGACAGATCCACAGACTTTTTTTTTTAGCTGCTATTAACTGAGAATGAGTTTTTTAATGAAAGGTATGCTGAAAGCTGGCGGTTTTAAAAAACGTGACCCAGTATCCTTTGAAATTCTTCTTTTTATTTAATATTTTCTAAGTTTTTTAACATTGTGCTGCATAAGATAAAAACAGTGTTTAGAATGAATGTTTCAAATTATCTTCTTTTATGAAAAGGACATATCTGGAGTTTTAAGCATTTGTAAGCTACAGTAGCTGAAAATCATGAAAGTCACTCAACAAGTTGTAAGTCAGCCAATAAGCAAGGAAAAGGAGATAACTAGTTGTGTAGAAGAGGCAGTTGTGTTAGACCACTTGCTAACTGCTAAAAAAAACAGGATGGTATCAAAACAAACAACCATTTCAAAACTTTGCTACCTTATCTATACTGATAAAACAGTTATTTTTCTCTAGGCATTTCTTCTAAAAAAAGTCTCTTGTATTATTAGGTTTTGTTGATGGGATGTTCTGAATTGCTTCTTCTTAAAGGTGCGACTGCATTTGACACATCAATACCAGGTCATTTGGTGTCTTATCCAATGTCCACCAAGACAATTGGAAGACCTTTTGTTTAGTTCTTTTAATTTCAAACTAATCCCATGCTGTTTGTAATGTAAGGCAATGATCTCAAAAGCGCCACTTGCATATATATATATATATGTGTATGGATGTATATATATATTTGCATATATTTTTTCTTAGAAATTATCCCCTGTGTTTTGTGTTTTCATCCCTTGTGTGTAGAGAATTTTCATATGTATCAATATTATCTGCAGACCTGAATAAGAATGGGAGCATACACACCACTTAGCCTCCACTCTTTATGCATCAGAAAAATCTGCTAACGTTATTTTTTGTTTATTTCAGGTTTCTTTTCTCCATGGAAAACTCCAAAGCCTGTAAGTTCCCTTTCAAAATTATACACAGCGAGTTCTTAAGATGGCTAACATTCAAAACAAATTTCTATAGACTGTCACATAACCCTCCTGTTCCCAACTCATGAGACACCTCTCAGCAGTGCCCCAGCTGTATGTGAGACAGCATCAGGGGTGGCCTCACTAATGAGCTCTGCAGATCTGTTGACTTAGAGTTTGCCAGCAGCAGGCTGGAGAAAGGAACATCTCAATGTTAAGATGGGTGTCAAGAACCAGAAATGCAATTGCTCAAAAATGAGGGATCTGGAAGAGAAAGCAGCAGAAAGCCCCAGCAGTGAGGCCAGTATAGTTGGCCTTCTAGTTGGCAATCTCTGAAATGGACAACATGCACTTTTTCTGGTTTACAAGTGGCTAGAGCTTAACATCCTCAAAGTGATTGTTATTCTTTCTTGCATTAGTAGAACTAGAACTGCAAATAGTCACACTTCACATGAGAGCTTGGACTAGATAACTTACTGAGGTGCCTTCTAACCAACATTTCTATATTTCTGTGATTTTGACACTAAATCCCAAGGTATAAAGACCTTTCCTACTTTAAGACTGTAAGCAACTACTATATTTATTCTGTTGACACCACATTATATCATTTTTTGAAATTGTGACAACATTCACAATGTAAAAAGAAACTGTAGGCTGTTATTTTTGGTTGTCTGGCTTGTTTTGTGTTTTTTTTTAATTTGACTTTTTTGTGTAGATTTTAAAGAACTTAAAATAGTGCTGATCTCTCATCAGAGGTGTGTAGAATAAAAAAGAGGCCTGGCGGCCTGACTCTGCCTGGAGGCTTCTAAGAACAGTAGAAATAACAATTGCAATATTGTTTGAGGGATTACAACTTTGTTATTTTCGTTGGGGCTGGGGAGTTATATTGAATCTGGACAACTTCACTTCTCATATTGGATCATGGCATGTTTAATGCATACTGAAATAATTTTTTTATCCGGTCAAATACAAATAACAATTAGTTATCAACTGATGCAACTCCATCATCCTGCTTCATCTTGTTGTGGTTTTTATGTAAAAGGGAAGAGGATAAATGCAATACATTGTAATAAGTAGCAGGACATTCATGAAAATAAATCTGGCTATTAAGGGCTAGCTTGTTCTCACCCATTTAAAGTTCCTGTCTGACTGGGAATCACAGAATCACAGAATGATATGGGGTTGGAAGGGACCTCTGGAGATCATCTAGTCCAACCCCCCAAATTCAACTTTTAATCTCAGGTAAAAAGTGATGAAATAGAGAAGTTAGAACTTACTTGTTAAAGACACAAATCCAAAGGCCTCCCACTGTCATTGCAACATGAGTTATGCAGTTTTTCATGCAAGAGTCTGAGGAATCCAGGGCTCACAGAAAAATATAAAACCATTGTGTGCAGATACCGTAGCTGCTTCCAGGCTAACCATACACAGCTAGCCTATTGTGGGGTAGTCTCAGAAAGTTTACAAACGATTAACCACATTAGGATTGTGTGCATTCCTCAGTCTGTCACCAATTTAACTATAAAAATAATCAGACGTAAATTTCTAGTGCCCGTGACATGAATATAAAATCGAAACCAAGTGCCTCTGAAGCACTGAGTGCCTGTGGCAGCCTGGAGCAGTAAGGCCACCACCGGGAGCTTTAGAAAGCCTGCCCAACACCACAGCACAGTCTGTAGGTGTGTAACAGGAAAAAGAAAGTGTAGAAGGCCCAAAACCAGGTTTCTTTTCTGCTTGGGTGACTACTGCTGTCCCTATGCCTCTCTGGCTGCCCAGGAGAGAAATACCCGCCATTCTTTAAAGCAAAAAGGGGACCACGGGCCATTGGCTGAAAGAGGAGAAGAGACAAGCTCCTCTCCCTGGGGCAGAGGCTCAGGGATGGCGTGCACTGCCTCTCAGCGTGCCCACCATCCCACAGTAACCTGGGCTGACAGTAATTTCCTGTGATTTTTATGTATATAGTGCATATATTATATATATCATAGGTAATACAACGCGATTAGTGTGAAATGAACTTAAGCAATGTCACCAGACCACTACCCAGCTTAGGTGTGATGCACTGCACCCAACACCATGCTTACTCATTTCCAAGAGCATCATTTTCTGTGAGCTAACATTATGATAAGCCATGTTGCAAAACACTATGTAACTATTTAACTACTTGATATGTGTTTGGGAGATATAATTCCCCTTGTGTTTTTCTGTTCATGTAACTATTTATCTTAGCAGTAATACCCGCAAGTAAGATTGTTCTTAAGTTCACACTTAAAGATTTAGAGCTAACCAGCAAGCAAGAATTAGATGTACGGGACTCAGCAGGGCTTCACCAATTGATCTCCAGATTCTTGTCCTTTCTCCTGGGAAAAGTTTGCTCATCAAAGATAATTATATTTTCCTTTCTTTTTTTAAAGCTTTCTTTAAATATTTTATTTTTATTCAGTTTCACATTTTGAAAGAGGTAAGTGCTCTATTTCTCTGGTACTGTCCAGGAAATTAGAAAATGTTCACTTCTGGATAGACAGGGCCCCACATGTCTTCCTGCTTCATAGTGATAAGATGGATAGTTCTGTTTCTCTGTCTTATATTCACTTTTAGATTCCTCACTGAAAGTAAAACCTAAACGTAATTCTCCATTGTTTTCCCTCATCATAAAGAACTTGTATTAAGCCCAGTTCTCCTTTTCTATTAGACATAGGTTTCATAATGAGGTTTGTTTTTGGAGACCTTTGAATTTATACTTTCATGATACAATGCTATGCTCTGTATATATTCATATATACCTGAGGTAATTCCTTTAGAGCCAGAAGAGCAATCAGAAGTATTACTGTGATGTTCAT
>JAOXJM010000001.1:13203703-13214532 GCA_026413425.1 Tringa solitaria
CTGTACTGCACAGGATACACGTACCTATAGTGCCCTCTTATATTACATCCTAGTTACCGTCTGTTGTATCTATCTGACCAAAAATAAATGTGTCTTTCTTGAACATTGGCAAATATTGAATACAGTATTCCATATCTTCATCATTAGCACTTCTTAGCACTAAAACTTCACTTTTTCAACTTAAATACCATATCCCACACATACTAATGCATGAGATTCATCCTGTGATTGACTGAGATACCTAGATCTTCCTTTTCTTCATTGTTTCCAATGAACTAGCCTTACTTATTGCTGAAACTCTGGAAGAAGCATAGCCTGAATTATAATACCACTCTGAATAAATAATGAGGTCCTCAACAACTCAAAATGGCCAACATCCCTATTCTGTTTATTTTGAAGTATGAAGTCTCAGGTCACCTGGGATGCACAGAGTGATAGTTACTCAGCATGTTCTCCAGGAGGACTCTAAAACATCTGTAGTTCACACATACTGGATGTGGGAAAAGCCTGATGCTGTTAATCATCAGAATGGAGAGCAAAGCCTGCCTGCTGAGCCAAACACCCTCTGAAACCAAGGAACTAATGGCAAATGATAATCACAGAATTTGTAGAGCAAACTTGCTTTAAACCCGCAATCATCTTTGATAAGGCATTGCTAATACAACAGTATAAGTCAGTGGTACTTTGTTACAGTTCAGTTTGTTTCCAAGAGTCATTTTATGTCTAATTAACTGATTCTTGGCTTATGTGTGAGAATACACTGTTCTAGGGGCTTTCTCGCCCTTAGCTTCAGGAGGGCCTACAGGTAAACACAAATATTCATTTTCTGGGATAAACACTTGTGTTTCGTTTAACTTAGCCTCTTCAAATATACTTGGTAATGCAATTTAATTAGTAGTCAACTCCTTCAAAAAGAAAAACGCAGATCTCCAAGTCTTCTTTTACACTGTCTATCATATTATCTCCCTTCTGGCTTGATGTACTTCTGCGACCACTAAGTCAAGCAGTCTTGAAGAACAAATGGATTGAGGTGGCTTTCATGCTTAGACAATACACTGCTGTGTATTTCTCTCCTGTAAATCATCTGGAAGAACTGAAAAATTTAGCCTGTACTTGGGAGTTTGGTTGGATGATGCCAATGTAATTTTTGATGTAAGAAAGAAACAGTAAGAAATGAAAAAGACTGCATCAGGCTAATACCTGCTTTTCTCTCACCATGTTCTGTATTACATCAATGAAAATTCAACTATCACTAGATGCTCAAATACCTGTTGTAATAATTTTCCCTTTGAGGTTTTTTTTTTTCCTTTTTCTTCAACTGAAGCTTTAAATTCTGCTCACAGTTACAGTAATCTACTTCTCCCTGGGCAGCTATCTATTTTCATGCATCCTTACAAGTTATAGCATTAAGATCATTCAGTTGCTTCCCGATCTGACCACTTCTTTGTTAAGCACTACTTTCAGTTATGTATTTTGATGACTGATAATTGTACCTTCACAGACCCACAGATTCCACCTTTAGCAAATAACTTCCAGAAAGTCAGTGCACCCTCTGAGAGGCACTCAACATGCCTCAGGGGTAATGCTGGGCCCTAATCCACACAGGTTCATACTACGTGAGAAAGATCACATTTTCCTATAAGCAACAAATTAACAACTAAATTTAACCAAGTAATTTTATAAGCAGCTCAACACGCACCTTCCATCTCAAAAGGCAGCAAAGGGATTTGCTAATTTTATAAAATGCATCTTTAACTGAAATCACTCTTTGGTCTCATTGTGGAAGTCAGTTTTTGCAAAACTTCATCTTTATTCTCTGTATGGTTTTATTCCAGATGATGGAACGATGGGAGAATCAAGGCAGCCCTCAAACAAGCCTGTCTGCTCCAGCTATGCCACAGAATATTCCCTATCCTCCCACTCTTCACAGAAGTTCATTTCCCGATTCAACAGAGGCCTTTGATCCACGAAAACCTGACCCATATGAGCTGTATGAGAAATCAAGAGCTATTTATGAAAGTAGGCGTAAGTGAAAGCCCTGTTCACCCTGCTGACCGTTTAATATTTTAAGCTTTTGTCTATCAATGCCTCACTGCTGACATAATTTCCCATAATTGTCTCTTGTAATTTAAAGAAAGCAACTATAATCCCAGTTAACAGAGGCCATTATAAAACATGCAAAAATTCTACATATATATTTTGCTAGATCTTGCCTAGATTCTGAAGTTTGACTTTCATAGGTTTTTTCCTTATATTTTTTCTCTCTTCATTTTGACTGTTAAATCCTTAGTGAACATAAGCGACCACATTTTGCTGTGCTAATTTTCTTCATAGTTAACCAATAGGAGGATGTGGATTTATCAATGCAAATCACTTATTTTCATTTTAAAATGAAGTTTATTAAAGAAATATCCCATTTATTTGTTTTTATAAAAATCACTTTTACAAGTTTTCCATTTTCCTTGGTAGTTAGAAAGAAACCCATAACACCAATAAGTACTAATTGAATATCTATACAAAACACTACTGAGCCGTCAAGATTCCTGTCTTCATTTTATCTCTCATGCTTTTGAGACGTATACCACATACTTATTTACTCCTTATCTTAAAGAACATTTTAAGTAAAAATATTGTTAAAAATTGTCCACAGCTTTTGCACTTATTAATATCAAAGCTTCAAAATAGATTTTTTTTTACTGAAAGCTATTTCATAGCAGTTCTTACTTGCACATGCCACCTTTCAATTAATTTTATAAACTACTTTAGCCTATAGATCAAATTACTTTATAAGTTACACGTAAAATACTGCATTGCAGCTGATCCAGATTAGCTCATTATATTAGGTGGGCCCTGAGACATAGAGATAAATCTAAACTATCGTGATCCATGATCTGGAATGTACAAATTTCTCCAGCATGAAAAGGGATAGTCTGAAGTAAATACGTCATTGTCCCAAACACTGGGTTGGTGCCACTTTTACTTACCTTGGCACTTACACTTTGGTTGCAACATCAGCATCTCCTGTTTGGCTTTGGTGTTTCCAGTCCCCAGCAGGATAAATATGCTGGAAGAACACCAGAGTCCATTTTACATCAACTCTAAGTTAACTCTAACCTAGTCTTTAAATTGCATCTCAGACTCCTCAATTCTTTGCCACCGTGGTCAGTGCCATCATCTTCTGCCACCCTGGTCCATTTAGTGGAACATCTTTCAGTAGTTTGTCACCATAAAACTCTCTTTCTGTAGTCCAGACCTTTTTTAAGGGGGTTGAGTTTGGTTTGTTTTTTGTTGTTTTTAATAGATCCCTGAAATTAATATTCCAAGTTTAAATCTAAGTACTTAAATAAATTGCTGACTTTTTTCTGCAATACCAGGTATCTTATTCACGCTAAATATCAATTTGAGAACTTATATTAGATCCTCTATAAAAAATATTTGATATTCAATTATAAATTGTTCAGAACTGAGCTTGCCAGTGAATTTACAAACACTATGTAGCCCATGCTGGCTACTATTTTAATATAATAAATATTATTTATTAATGTAGCATGTTCCTCTGTTGCAGATGTAATTCTTGATTGGACAGGGTACTCAAGACAATGCACAAAGAGAGATTATAATTTTGAAACTTTAAAGGTCTTTGAAGTATGGATCAGGATACAGTGTGGAGAAGGCCAAAAAGGTTTGAAAGAAATAGGACTAGATTTGAGCAAAGTTTGGAAATAATTTTCAGACATCCCTTCTCTTTCTTCTTCCTTCTCTTTCCCATGTGCAGTAAGGGCTAGAGTCACAAAAAAATTATTTACCAGAGATTAAATGCTACTCCCCAAAGTGCTGGGATTTGGGACTATAAAGAGAAATTAAAGGTAAAAAAAAGTATTCCATAGTTAACAAGGGGCTTGTCTAGCTCAGCACCTCTACTGAAAACAGTCTTCATATACTGCTTTAAGGAAAGCAAAACCCTTGGCAAATAATTACTTCCCATATGGCTGGGTTCTAGAGGTAAGGTATTTTAGCAAAAACCTGCACTTTCAATTCAGCAGAGTCAGAACCATCCTTTGTGGTTAAAGCCATCAAACCAAGAGTGGAAAAGTGCAGATCACAGACTTCCTGCATTGAAACAAATTAACTTTGTAAGACAATCAAGAAAAAGTTATACATGTCATATGTATATATGGGATACATATTTATATGGCATTGTCATTCATCTTGATCTCCCAATATGAATTGCAGAATTGTTCTAAATATTTATGAAAGCAAATAGGCTCAATCCATGTATGCCCTTCATAAAACTGTGGGAATATAGATCTGATGTCAACTTCAAAGACTGAATTACATCCCAAAAGATGATATATTACACCAAAAGATGTATTACAACACTCAATAAAAGAATGAAGTCATTCATTATTATTCATGGATGCCTTCTACAAGTTTTCTGCATACTTCCTTGACTAACAGGACTCCATTATTGTACTGATATACCTACGGTGCTCAGGAGCATATGCTACACCAGGGGAGGAACTGACACATTGTAGGTTAGAGTTATGCTAAAGCCTGTGTTTAAATGGTTTAATTGTGTTTGAGTTCTGTCCAAGAGGCAACTGGAAATTGTACACAAGCCTTTTTAGCCAGCTACCTAGACAATATAAGAATTGAAAATCTTGAAGGTGTTAGGCCCAAAACAAGAAAATGTGGGATGAAAAGCAAGAGTTCAGTAACCTCTCCTCCCAGATTTCCACCAGTGTCCGGATCATCCAGCTAATGCTGAAAGCTTTAATCTGTTCTCTTCTGACACTGGTATCCTTTGAACGTTTTCTCCAAGCCTTGGTTCCACAATTCCCAACTAGATCTCTTCTGCATTCATTCATATCCCTGGGTCATAACTAACTGCCTCCAAACATCTCTGTTCTCCCTGACTGTTTTTTCTTCTTGAAAGCCATAAGCACACATTTTAGTAAATTCAATTTGTCAAGCTTTGATTGCTTTTATTCTCTGCATAGTGCTAGCATTTCCTGAAGTGAGAGAAACAACAGGCAGGAAATCCATTACTGAGTCAAGAAATTGTCATCTAAATTGAGTATATGGGAGGGAGAGTTTCAAGATAATACACAGTTTCCTACCATATGGCTGTGTCAGGTTGGTTATCTTAGGTAAAGACATACACTTAAAGACCAAGGAAAAGGAAAAGTTCAGCTACTTTTAAGGTTTTTTAAGCACTTCTTATCTCATAGCAAGTTTGCCTTATCTTCTGGCAAGACCGGAAAAGAAGGAGGTTCATCTTCTAAGAGTAGTGCAAAGAAACGTACAATCATGACCTGAAAAGAAGGAGATAGCGTTAGGTTTTTGTTTCTCTCACAGTGAGACTCTATTACTAAACAGTTCATTTTCGTACTGCTATAGCTCTGAATTTCTACAGATTCTTTTATCAGAAGATCTCACCACAGTCAGCACTCACCAGGACCTCATCAAAGCCTCCTGCTTCCCTATCAGGGAGTTGAGAAAGTTATGCATCACAGCGCAGTTCTGTGAGGAGCACAAGTGACATGACTCGAAGCAGAGCGAGAGCTAGACACAAGGAGCTCAACTCACAAACATTTGCTCTAGCTGCTAGGTGTGCTCTTACCTACCTAACAATAGCGAGAAAGGGGCTTCAGGCAGGAAGTCTCCATGAAAAAGGATGATTTTCATTCTACTGGAATGTTTTTCCACCTTAGGCACGTGAAGGACCTGCAGGACCTTGTGCAATAGGGAGTTTTCAATTTTTAATGATCACATATGATTTACAAAGGACTGCTGCTTCCCCACTGGAAATGGTTTTGTAGAGGCAGTTCTAACAATACGGCTTTGAGACAAATCAAATGATGCATGAGTACAAAAGTGGAGTGCAACTCTATTTTGTAAGTCATAGCTCCTTGGAAAATTGTTTGTCACATGTTAGCTGTTACCTGTCAGCTCTTACCTGTTAGCTGTCACCTGCCTCTGCTGCCACCCATCAACTGCGCTCAAAAGCTGTAGCCAAAAAGCAGCATAAAGTGTTGCCAAAAACATCATCCAAAACAGCTGCCTAAAAGGAAAAAAATGGAAATTGTTTTCTTCGTTCTTTCTCTGTTTTTTTCTGCACTACCTCTCTCCTCTCTGCTGTTCTTTTGGAGTGGTGTTGGGCTTTTTTTCCTCACTGATTTCTTCTCCCTGGTAAAGAGAACCTACCCAGCTTTCTGCTATAAACATTATTTTACAAAACTCAGAAATGGAGGATAAGGCCTGATCAAATAACTAGATTCTTTTTCCATTTTTTCATCCAATTATGAATTTTATATGTCTTAAAGGCAAATGCTTTACCTCCTTTCTCCTTGTGAAAACTCTTAGAGTGTGAGGGACAGAGTGACTCTGCCGATGGAATTTTGGTACAGGAACTAGAATATGGAACTTCACATCAGAAATCTCCTACTAATGAAAAGAATTATAAGACTTGATATGCACCAGTTGTTACAGCTGTAACTGGAGTTCTGCAGTTGTCATTGGCAGAACTCATTCTCCTGAATTTAATATATTTGCCTTCATAAATTTTCTTTTTTGTCTCTTATATTTTATATTGAACACTGTTATAAATACACAGTTTATAACAAACTTGTTTGCAAGTCTGTATAGTCAGACGTTAGTCAAACGGGGGACTTAAAGTTGTTGGGAATCATAATGCTATATTTCACTAGTTATGAAATGTATAATAGAAATTTGGGGTTATCTTATCTAAAGAAAGCACTAAAATAAATCTTTTTTTTTTTTTCAGTAATTGGGTTACATTTGTCCTTCAGTGAGTGTGGTAGTCCAAGACTGGTGATATGAGACAGAAACACCAGTAGGAAGAATGAGATAAGGCAGTCATAAGTTCTCACTAAAAGTGAAATCTGAACAATTACAGTTGCACCTTTTACTGGAAGGACAAAGGTTCCTTGCTTCAAAATTTCCTATGTTATTTTCTCCTCTGACCATGTATCATGAATTCATCAAGTTCTTTTCAAATCCATCATGTGTCTTATACACTGTAATTTTTTTTTGTTCCAAAGAGTTAGACAAATTGGAAAAGAACCAAAAAGCAAGTCCACCAACAGCTGTGGAGCATGTAAATAGAAAATGTATTAGCATAATGCATTATTAGACTTCATAAAAGAAGGGCTTTTTCTTATGCAGATTTATGAATACCTTTCTCTAAGGGCCACAGACAATAAGGGCACTTCAATACATATTCACAGGCTACCTTTCCTCTGGAATATCACTGCAGGTATTCAGCACAGATATACATTAAAGTATCAGCAATACAAAAGATTTGTCAGACAGCACTATACTGACTCATAATCCGTAGCTTTGAAAATACCAGGCCAATACTAAGGACATCAGGTTTTCCTAAATTTGATACTCACAGAACACACACACAAAAAAAATATTAGGTGCATAGAACTGAATGCATTATCACGTGAGGGGGGTTTATGGCATAGTCTACAGCTAAGCAGAATTTTCTTGTCATTGCTTGTTGGCTGAAGACCTACACAGTTACAGTCCTGATGAAAATTTTGCCAAAATTGCCAAAATAATTTTTCCCATTTTTGCTCATCTCTAGTGTGAAAAAAATCACATATTGGTTATGGTGCTTTAAAAAGATATGTGCATATGTATATATAGATGTAGCATTATGATAGGATTAAATACATAGTATTCTGAAACATAAAATATAATGGGTTGGGGTTTTTTTATATGGGTAAAGGGTTTGGCTCTGTAAATTCAGAAAATTAGGTATAGTTTCAAATCTTCTGTGAGCTCAGTTTGCCATATCTTTCAATATTTCTGTTCTTCAGTTATTGCCCTTTAAATCAGTAAGAGATGCCTGCC
Source organism: Tringa solitaria (assembly GCA_026413425.1). Taxonomy (NCBI): domain Eukaryota; kingdom Metazoa; phylum Chordata; class Aves; order Charadriiformes; family Scolopacidae; genus Tringa; species Tringa solitaria. The sequence continues at coordinate 13,211,588 of JAOXJM010000001.1, forward strand.
TTCACTTAGTAAATAAAAGACTATTGGGAATTTATTAGATATTATCATCAAACTACTACTTTTCCTAGAGTATGAGTAACTGGGTTATAGGAAGTTAATTTCTCAAAGTAAGTTCCAATCAGTACAGGTTGTTGCTTCCTTGCATCCATTGCTACCCAAAGCAGCAGCATAAGAAAGTCTAAAAAATTATATTACTAAATGAATGTAACCCTTTTTAAGAGGTGATACATAACTAAAGAAGAGGAAATTTAGCAGGCCAACGTCAAATAATTTTGTACTGTTCATCACTGCAGAGTTACTTGCCATGACAAAATGGATTTGTTGGTTATAAGAACTGACAGTGAAACCAAAAGCATTTTCAAATGGAATTATGAGAATATCACCATCGCAGTACTTTGGATGTAAAGTGATTTTGATTGCTGGATTGCAAAGTAGGTCCCAAATGACCTATGCTAATATGCAGTGTCAGTTTTACAACTGATGGTGGTATTAAAGATGCAATATTTCTTTCTCTTGAACAATTTACAATTTACTAAAAGGTATACAAATAGATTTTCATCTGCAAAGTGTTAGAGTGTACTTAAGTCACAGTAATAATTTAAGAAAACTGTCTTGTAATCATTGGGGAATTGGCCACAGGTGCATGAGACCAATGGGGACTGCATTGCCTACGCTGTTTCAAACTGCTGCCCAGCTTTGAAAAGGACATTGCAGCACAATCATATTTATTCTGCTCATTTGTAAAACTCCTATTTACCTAAAGCTTGGCTAAGACTGAGATGCTGAAATATAAATGTTTCCTAGTGCTAGTTTTGTTCCATGTATGTAGCATCCAACAAAGTATGATCCAGAAAATAACACAGTATGGGCAATAAATATTATCATCCCTGTCTTTCATCAGCATAATTCCTCCTCCAGAGAATACCGATGACTCCAGTGGTACAAATAAGAATACCCTGTGTCATGTTGTAGGTGAACCGTGCTACTAGGGCTGTGTCTTGATAGCAAAGGAGTCTGGCATTTTCACCATTGGTTTCAGTTAAGCCAGAATTGTGCCCCAGGTCTTGTTTATCATTTATCCATTTTCACAAGTATTTTGCAGTTTTCAGTTTCAAAACCATGAATGTAATATATTTTAGATTAAATATTAAGCCAGGTATGCAAGATTTTTACTATTCTATCTTCTAATAACAAAACTAACCTTGGCTTTACATTCATCTGATATGAAAGGAAGCTTGATGTATCGCAAGACTCATTCTCCAGAGCACATAGAGTAGTCCCCATGGTGGAGACTGGTTTCAGTTACAGTTATACACAAGTAGCAGTTCAGAAGAAAGCTTCTTAGTTTTACTTTCCTGATTCTTGTTTCTAGGACAGGTTGGCTGAACTAAAAAAAAAAAAAAAATGCAGAAATTTTATGAAGGAATTTGTTATTCATTCAAGCTCTACTTTGTAATTATTTCCTTCCTGTTTCATGTAAAAGACTACAACTACTCATCGCAATGCAGCCACTAAGTTCAACCAAAAAGGCTTCATATGGAGAATACAGAAATCCTATGTCAACATTTTAAAACTTTCTGCACTTCGAATGCCTGTTCATGGTGGAAGTGTTATGTAGTCTGGTCTCTTTGTCCTGACCTCTCCAAACATGCCTTCTGCTGTCTAATATCCTAGGAGGTGGAGGCAGGAGGTTTAACATAGTAAAAGTTTAGGAAATGTCAAAACGAATTTAATAATAACTAAATGGAAAATTTCAAATTGCCTTGTGTAAAGGTTAGTTTCCTATAAAAAATAATTGACAGGTTTTTATAAAACAAAGCTTGCTGGGGTCTCTCAGTATTTTGGTGAAATTACCAGTTCAATCAGTTTGTTCTTGGCATAACATTGTTCTTGGCACCAATGCGTGAATGACATGCATTCTGCTTGACTGAGGACCAGTCCCAGAGGTCCTTCCTCTTCACTTGGCAGTCGCTTCTCTGTAGGGTCTTTGAGCCAAGAACAATGTGAGTTTTGAAAAGCAGTACATATATCTCTGCATTTGACATAGAGAGACATCTCTAACTTCCTTCTCTAATTCCCTGAAGTCCTTTCTTATATGTTAAATGTTCTTCACGGATTTTTGCTCCTTTGAAGTTTCCTACTAGTTGCTAACAGTTTGCCTATCACACAAGCAAAGCCATCTAGAGGTTATATTCTCTTTTTCAAAGTGACAGTGACATGATAACAAATATTCTACTGCACACAGACCCAGACTGCTGACAGCAGATTCTTCCTAAAATGAACATTGCTTTGCTGTAGTTACCAAAAATAAAAGTCTGTACTTAAGTTTATCTTTCTGGTGATTGTAAGTTTAAGAACTTTAAGGCTTGATTCCACACCTTCAGAGTAGTAGAGTTCCAAGTTTCCTGTGGGTGAATTCCTAAACTACAATCAAAACAAATGCTAGATGCTGAATGATTGATTACAAGATGATAACTAACACCATGAGACTCTATACAAAGTTCTGCAATGCAAAGACATCTATTCAGGAACAAAAGACAGACCAGACCTAACAAGATTAGCTTTGAAGGAAACTATCCCATTGACAAGCACTTTTGATTGACCATAAAAATAGTTTACAAAAAAGATACTGCTAACTTACTTAAATTATATGGCTATCCCAACATAGCAAGTTGTTGTGTAGTTTGTCACAGCTTGAGCATGGTTGTACTTCTTTCACTTTGCTGCTTGATGCCAATTCTGGGGGATATTAGGGAGACTTCAAGCAGAAATGGAAAAACAGAACGAGCCAATCTCACGACTACAGAATAATTCTATCTGGATGACCAAGAGAAAAGGCTTACATCCTTTCAAACCTAAAACCTTATTGAGACTATCAAGATGAAATGGCTTTTTGTACATTAAAATCACTCTGTCTCTTAAGAATCCCATTAAAAACTTGAAAG
>JAOXJM010000001.1:13239555-13270898 GCA_026413425.1 Tringa solitaria
GAACTAGATGATGTTTAAGGTCCCTTCCAACTCTAACCATTCTATGATTCTATGATTTGAGTGCACAGTATTAACTAGAAATAGAGAAATAGTTCCTTTCATTTGCTACTCTTTTTATAACTTTTAAAATTCTATCTAGTGTTTTATTGAGTTTGTTTTTAGAGAAGTAGGCACACATTTCTAGATCTCTTGAGTGGTAATAATTAATTTAGGACATCTCTGCTTAAGCTTAGGCAGGATTATTTTTCCCCATGTGCATCATCTTGCATTTCTTTTCATGAGATCTTGTCTGCCACTTCACTCAACCCACTCAGTACTGACAGTTTCACAGCTATTCCACGCCTGTTTTAGATGTGACCACTCTGAATGATAAAAATTCTCGTTATGGAAATTCACAGTTAATTTCTACCTTTGTTCTTTAGCTGTTACGTAATTAATTCCCTATGAGAGTAGCTCCTTTTCATCCCTTCACAATAAGTATTTCACCACAAAAGGCTCTTAAAAATTAAAAGTTTTCTAACATGTTTATATTTTCATGAACAACCTGCGTATCAGATAACCTGCATCCCTTAGAAGCACTCATCCTTGTAAATAAATCCTTCCCTCCCAAGGCAGCAGCAGGGACCATGGTGGCCAGGATATTGTGCCTTAGGAGGAGACTTAGGCAGAACTCCACTGGGGAGAGCAAGCAGAGACTGGAAACTCCTTTGAATGTTACTGAGAGAGAAGGAGCCAGAAGAAAAACTTCTCCTCGCATTATCTAGAAATGCACAGAAACCAGCTTCTGCTGAATTGCTGAGAGTTTCATTAGTAATTCACTGGATTTGCCCATAAAGCCCTGATATAGCGTATCAGTGATCTCCTTTGCTGAATCTGATAGAGACTCAGGTTCCTTCTGCAAAAGCTTTCCACAGCCCACTCTGCAGCAAGATCATATGGCAACATACTGCATTAATACAACCTCAGAAGAGGAGCATTAAATCCTCAAAGACCAAAGTGCAGTTGAAAAGGTACCTTGACAGACACAAACCTTGTTCTGAAGGTCATCTACTGTTGATCCTTCCATAGCACAGCTGGAGAAAGGGAATGCAGTGATATCAAAACATTCAGAGTAGATATCTTTATCAGGAAGGTAAAGACTATTAGACTTAAGAGGAAGGAAAAAGGAATATGAAGTTCCTCCTCTTTCTCCCTCCCTTCCCTTTTCTCAGGATTTGGAGCAGAATTGGATTCTCATGGCTCTACCACCTCCAGCTTTGATTTTAGCAGACATCTCAAACATGCAGACATCTGCTCTACTCACTTGTCAGGTGCATGAAGTCAAAAAAAAAATTGTTCTGGCAAATTAATAGGATTTCCCACCCACACACCCCACTCACTACTGAAATGATGTCTCTACTTAATTATTTAGGCCAACAAAACCATCTTCTTTAGGGTTAGAAATGGCAAGCATGGGAATTTTAACTATGGCATCTTGGCCATAATACTTCCCCTTCTTTCTTCCTACTATATTTCTTGCTCTTTCGTATAAGGCTGAATTTCATTTCAAGAAATTTCATTTTCAGATCTCCACTGATGTGTAGTACAGACATAGTAATTTCAGACAGAACTTTTGTTAGATATACCAGAAGCAGGCAGGTCATGGTCATTTCTAGTCTTAGCTTAAATGATTTTTGGTGATGCTTTAAGAAATGATTTGACACAAAGGTTCTGTGTAAATGTAAACTCTTTCAGTGTCAAGTTCATCTTTTACTTGTTTACTTACTGATATTCAGGTGTGGCATTTACACACCTGCATAGAGGGCAAAAAAAAAAATTGCAAGTTTTGTACAAAGTGTGGCTATTCATATTTAGTTTAAAGCATCAAAATAATTAGGCATTGTGACATAAATTATGTGCTTATTTCCTAAGCAGCAAGACATTTCTGAAGTACACTAGTTGTGTCCATGTTACTAAAACTATAATTTGATTTACATTCTTGCCTGAACTATAGTGGTAAAGAAGCATGCAGTTTGATTAGGGCTTGCAATTCAGAGTACTCACTTATATTTTTAGTTCTCAGAAAATTAAATTTAATACTGTAAACAACACTTGCATCCATACTAGAAAGAAAAGTAGCTTTGATGTATGTGTATTGCAACTTTGTGTGAGATGTGCAATCTGTGTTTGTCACCATCACCTGCAGGGAATGTTTATCAGAGGGCTGAGAAATTTGTTCTGCAGTGATGGAATATTCTGAATACGTCCTGTTAGAGCTTTGTTTTCTATGAACATTGATAGCCTAGATATTTTTTTTTAAAAAAAAAATCTTTTTTTGCCTTTTCCAAGCTATCTTTAGATATTAGAATTTTAAGAATATATTATTTTAAACAAAAAAGAAATATAACTGGTTTTAAATACCTATTGCAAGTGGATAATGAGGCCAAGCAGCTTAGCACTAAATTTGCCAAGACTGAAGTGTGGGATTGGTGAAGGATACTCAGACACCATTAGGATATTAATAGAATGGATAGTCAAATTTAATTGTCATAAGCATATTTATGAGTAGTAGAAAGAAAGAAAAATAACATGCACTTTGAGAAGCCTAAATAGAGAGAAGAGTCAGCTATAGTATATGCATTTAGTTAAAAACAGAGGACAATAAGGAAGAAACAGCCTTTTATCCCTTTATCTGGGATAAAGATCAAGTTTAATATTTAGAAAATTCAGTGGAAAAAAAGACAGAACAAGGGAATAGATGAAATACTCAGAAAGGTGGAGAACCACAGAGAAGAGCAAAAGGAGAAGCAAAGTTGATCTGTAATGTTTGAGAATGGGAGGGGGGGTGTCTATTTGATGTATTAAATGTGTCTATGCAGCCATAATTAACTGTAAATTCATGCTGGCATGTATCTAATTAGAAAGCTGCACATCTCAATAAAACTTCAGTATGATTTCTATTTATCAATTAACATATCTGAATGGAGGAGGAGAACAATTTAGTGAAGCCTGGGCATTTTCAGTAGTAACATCTATTTGTAAATATAATAAATCATGCTTGTAGTGCTTCTATTGCAACGTACAAATAAAGAAATTCTGTAAACAAGGAGGGGGGAGGCAATTTACTACTACTTATTGTGCAAATTTATCCCCTTCACTGTTTTAATGCCTTATTGTTCTCCTGTTTATTATCTTGTTACATGCCAGTTTGCAAACTAGCAGGACCATAAACTGCTTTTGGATTTCATATGTATACGCCATGTATATATGTTCATCTGGATTCTGAATTTTCAGTGAAATCTGTACTGTGTTAATGCAAATGACATTGTATAAGAATTTATACACTTACATGCTTATACACAAGCTGGTTTTTAGTTCATATAGAGCTTTCTTCTAAATGAACTCATTTTCTTTTGCTTGTCAACATCACCGCTCATTTCACCATATGTTAACTGTGACTATTGTTCCTTGTCTAGCTGTACCCCATAAAATAGGGCGGATAATTGATGGAAGTCCTGCGGATCGCTGTGCGAAACTTAAAGTTGGAGACCGGATCTTAGCTGTGAATGGCCAGTCTATTATTAACATGCCTCACGCAGATATTGTGAAGCTAATTAAAGATGCAGGTCTCAGCGTAACTCTTCGCATCATTCCTCAGGAGGGTAAGTCAATGGCCCTTAAAAACAGGAAGAAAATTTTAAGTAGCCTCCAATTAGCTTGAATTATGTCACCGCTTGAAAGAACATCTTTTGTTTCGCTTTCTCAGCTGTAACGTACAGCACACCAAAATTACAGCCTTAGAACGAGCTTGAATAATATCTGCATTCTTGAAAAGGTTTCCAGTTATGAAAAGGGTATTTCAAGCAAACCTGGAGAAACCTGAGAGTGAGCTGAGTACCGGCAAGTCTGTTTTAATGTCATTTGGACAAACTGTCTTCTACATAGAAAAGCACCCTACAAGAGAGCCAGGTTTTCAGTTCGTTTCGCTATATCCTGCTATAAACCAAACCAAAGTTTGGCAAAGTGACTCACAATGACTGCAGTGGCTGTCACCAGGCATGTTCAGCTGCCTGTGACAAAGTGATGTGAAGGAAGAGTTCAGATTTGGTAGTTTCCTCCCTGTATATCACTATAAATGCACAAGGCAGGAAAGAACTGAACTCTAAATTATCTCATTTGTAATGTAAGGATAAGGGGACAGACTCATTATTCTGGTCATTACTCCACAACTAATCAGTGAAGGTCTTTTGATGTCAGTTTCATAGGTTTTGGGGTTGATTTCAGAGATTTTTTTAGTTTAGCAATGTGCTGTACTGGTGTATGAATTGTACTGTATTAATGAGACTGTGGCTTTATATCTCAGTATCAAATACCATTAGAGCCAGGAATGTCACACAGCAAGTAATGTAATTACTTAATGATCCATGCTCCAGTTAGACGACCTTCACCTTCTGCTGCTGCATCCAGCAACAGGACAAGGAAAGAGTCTGACATTGGCCCTGGCCTGCAACTGGGGGAACTTACCTGCTTTGTTAAATGAATTCAGTGAAGGGAAAACCACAAACACACACAACTTCAGAATTCACACCAAAAACCTGCTTTATAATCACTGGAGGTCAGTTATGCAAGCACCTACAAATAAGTGTGATGCTACATACAGTCCTTGCAGTTTATTCAGGCCTCCCTGGTACCTAGATTAATTCATATTAGTAAATTGCTAATAATTCAGTGGTAGAAATGGATACCTTAAATTAAAAAGAAAGCAGAGGTGCGCGTGAGATACAGTGCTACAAGATGTTCTTGGGTGCTAGTGGTGAGAAATGATTTGTGCCCAAGGCATAGCTTCCCTGTGTGACACTGGACACCTCATTTGCCTTCTTGATCTTAGCTTCCCAGCTTATAAAATTAGGAAAAACTCTAATACCTCTGTAATGTACTTTCAGGTGAAAAACGCCATATAAATGCAAAGCAGTTTTAGAAGCAGCTTATGATTTGACTAGTTCATCCATAGTTATGAGAGTAATGTAGAAATAAGGGACAAGATTTCCAATCTTCATCTCTGAAATTTTGCAATACAAAAGAGACTCACAGATGCAAAATGGGCAATTAAAGCCTTAAGCATAGTAATTACACAGACAAGTATTGCTTATGCCTGCATGAGGAGTGTTTTAAGTACAAATACACAAGCTTTTTTGACAATTAAGCCTAAATTGAAAAGATTTTTAATAAAGTAACCAAAATATTTAAAATAATTATAAGCATAAATTAAATAAGTAGGGAACCATTAGAAATATGCAGTCATAGGAGACAAGTTCTCGTGTTAAAAAATAAAAATAAAATCATTCACAATTCATACTAGATTCAAATATAAAACTAGACAAGATCTGGATGGTGCACAGATATTGCTGTTAGATGCTCAGCCATATGCCTGTACGTTCTGGATGCCTTGCACCACACCACACTGGCCTCATTCTGTTGCCAGCAGGAATAAAAAAATACAATGTGTGCCTTTGCTGTTGAGAAAGCATGAGCAATTACTTCTGCAGTGCTCTGCTCTCTTGTGGGTGGAATCTGTTTCATTTACGCTTCTTAATAGGTAAATGATGAGCATCGTAACCACCAGTGTGTCAGGAGAAATATATTCAATAGGAACTCAGTGCCCAATATGTCTTCTTCCAAGTGCAGCAGGAAGCCTGAAGAAAGACTGGCATCCTTTATTTGTAACAAGGCTACAAGGCCACATTTCCTACCGCAGCCTGTCTAGCTTTTTGAATTTTATGTTGTTTGGAAAGAAGGATTCTGTTTCTCTGCTATGTGAAACCCTGGTCATTTGGCACAATACAGTGAAATAAAACATCGGTTTAGCTGGTTAGTCAGAATTTATTGAGACTGGTTTTACTGTTCACAGTCCCCAAAGATTTAAAAAAGGTAGGAAACTCTTGTTGAGCTCAAAGACAGCAGGATCTAACACAAGCACACCAGTGTTTTAACTTTTGTGATGACAGTCTGTCATCCCCTAACAGTGGTGAAAGCAATAAAATCGTTCATTCTCTCAAAATGAAAAGTTTTCAAATATCAGTATTTCTAGGCTTTAAAAGAAAGCATGAAACATGGAAGCCATTTGCCTTGTTCAACTGGGTTTTAAATAATGGAGGTGTCAACTGGAGTTATAGAAATGACCAAGAATTCAGATTCCACAGACTATCAAAAGGAGCCCATTAGGTTCAGATGTCTTAAAATCTAATTATAACCCAAGAGAGTAAAAGCGACAAAGCATAAATTTTCAGAGTTAGCGTGTGACCCAAAATGATTATTGTCTACCTTTGCCCTTTACTAAATGCCGCGCTGCGACAGGTCTTTAATCTCCCGCTTCCCATTTCGCACAGAGCTGAACAGCCCAGCCTCGGCACCCAGCTCGGAGAAGCAGAGCCCCATGGCCCAGCAGCACAGCCCCATGGCCCAGCAGAGTCCCCTGGCGCAGCAGAGCCCCGTTGCCCAACACAGCCCAGTTGCCCAGCCACCGCCTCCGCAGCCCCTCCAGCTGCAGGGACACGAAAACAGGTAAGAACAGCTCCTCCATCCTCTGCCTCCTGCGAGGATCAGCCTTGTGCTGAGTCCATGGCTTGTGGAGCTCTGACAAGCCACGGTCCCGTGGTTGCACTTGCAGAGCATGGATTGCGCGTGCCAGGATGGTCTGTAAGTCTTGTTCAGGGGTGAAACAGGTTATTATGAACAAAAGTCTAGCCAAATGTTCTCAAACGTCCATCAGAACTGTATGTTTGCCAAGGAAATAAACACTCAAGTATTCCTTGCTAATAATTTATTGCTAACGTACTTTTTTATGTCACTACAGCTTCCAAGTTATGAGTATCAGTATCTGATCATGAAGTGGCCTTGTTTTTACATTATCTTACATGTCTGGTTTGTCGGGGGGTTTTTGTCTGCTAGAGTTCTGAAGTCAGGAAGATATTTTTATAACAGGTTTTATCTATGGTGTATCATTTTCCAGCCAATTTATCACGTGTAATTTATGCATACGCATTCACAAATTTATCTGTGATGGAAATTAGATGGTAAGAGGATAGAAGTTTTATGACCAGCTGTATTAAAATCTGTATGTATAAAAAGCATGCTCAGGCTGTGGGATGATACAACTTTCTGTGATCTTCAATCAACAGACTATTTAGTCTTTGGATTAATTTTTGCCATGTTAAATGAGGCTGATTACACTGACTGTCTTTATGCTAATGTTCAACAACCAAGATACCTCATCAAGACCCTCTTCCCCAAATAGTAGATGCTGGCTAAAGAACTGTAACTTCTTGCTTCTGAAGATACTTGAGTTCACTTGTGATTTAGACACCGTGGCCCCTAATTCTCATTGCTAAACAGATGTAGCATTTTATTTGCCTGAAATGATTTTCTCTCAATTAGTCACACTTGGCCAATTTCTTTGCCTTATATTTCATTGAGTACTTTTTCCAAAAGCGATCACCTCTGAGAAGACATATGTTTCTGACAAAATCCAGTGCAAAGTTTTCACAAAAGTGTCTGTGCAGTTGTAAATCAGAATTAAATATATGTTGAATTGTGAATTTTTAGAGGGCACCAGTAAACTAAGTCAATTAACATTCCAAAAAGAAATTCTGTAATAGTTTTACTGAGAAGCATAAGCTGTAATTGGTCATGTCACCATTTACATATTCAGCAAAAATTGCAGTGCGTCCAACTGTAAATAAAAGCATCGTCTTGTGGGATACAGCTATGTTTGTATATTGGGAACCTGCCTAAAGATGACTTTTATTCCAGAAATAGGTCCATTATTGCTAGTTCACATAGTATCCTTTTTCAGTAGATTTTATGTCATATTATCACTTGTTTATATAGCCACACACATTATCAAAATCAAAATACCACAAGCTATTTAAAAATCTTAGGAATACTAACTCGTAGTTTTACTTCCAATATTAATAAGGCTCAGCATCACAAGTAAGCTTGTTTGTTCTCTGTCTTCTTTTTAGAGAATCATGATACTAAGAAAGTAAGAAGATTGCATGCATACATGCAGGTCTTATTATAGATGCTACGTACATGTTTTAAAATAACATGTGGCAATAGGATATTTTCACCTTCTCAGGAAAGGAAAAGGGAAATAGTTCTGATATTTTTGTGTCTGGTTAGGCACTTAGCTAATTAAACCTAGTGTGTAGGAAGAATTGCCATAATGTTACTGTAACTGTTCTAATAAAGTAGTGAAGTTTTGAAACATATCATATTTTGAAATATTTAGATTATTAGATTACCTTTTCATAGATAAATTAACATAATCAAAAACAATGCTGTCATTTATTCAAAATGTAATGTTTTTAAATCCATATGTACATTTCAAAATCCCTTTCATAGTTTAGATGTGTCCATATATCTGCATGTGTACATGTACATACACAGTCACTTGGTTGACTGAAAACTTCCGGACTTCTGCATTATTAAAGCAGAGTTTGAAATGTGTATTTCCTATATAGGAAAAAAAATATTTCCTTTGGCACATAGAAGAGAGTGTAAAGACATCCACTATTTGAAATTTTTTGTTAAATCTAACTCACACCACTCTTTACCTTGCTAAATTACCTTGCTAAATAGGTTTGGGGTTTCCTTTGTGCCCATTCAGCACATTACATGTCCAAGGTACAGAGGTTTGCAGTGAGAAATATTTCTTACTTCACCCTGAAATGTGAAATGCCATTATGCCCTGATTTCCATGTGGTAAGGCAGCCACTCATTCCCAGCTGAGTAAATTAATTAACTATTCAACATACTAGAGAAAGTCACATTTTCTTTGAAATGTTAGGACTCATCTTCCCATAACCAGTTACCAATTAAAGCAATATTTTACTTTCTATTAATTCCTCATTAAACAAATTTGTTTTCCTTTCACCCTGTGTTATGTCTGTGCATAACTACTGATATGACCTGCTACAGGATTGTAGCCAGATGGTATTATAGGGAGTGGGTAATAAAAATAATACAGACTATATTAACAGACGTTATTTCAAAGAAAACCTTTCATTTAAAGATAACAGCTAGTACAAAGAATGTATCCTTTTTTGACTTACAGAAGCTCACAGTATACTAAATCACAGAATCACATGAGGTTGGAAGGGACCTCCAAAGATCATCTAGTCCAACCGCCCTGCCAAAGCAGGTCCACCCAGAGCGGGTTGCAGAGGAACTTGTCCAGGCGGGTTTTGAATGTCTCCAGAGAAGGAGACTCCACCACCTCTCTGAGCAGCCTGTTCCAGTGCTCTGCCACCCTCAAAGTAAAGAAGTTACTCCTCATGGTTAGGTGGAACTTCTTAAATAACAGAAATAACAGTAATAACAGTTTATGCCAATGAAACAGAAGGGCTATAAATGTCTGCACTAATGTTTCATTTACTCTATAGAAATCTTAATTCTGGAAAAAAAAAACACTTTATAAACTCAGTGCATTATATCGTAGTGAGTACTGTGGGTGTTTCCACATGCGGTTTCATCTTCCAAGTAGGCAAGATAACTGGGAATCAAGATGGTTTTCCTGTTCCTGTCCCTGAGCCTAATCCTGATCTCACTGATACAAGCTGGAAAATTGCACAGTATGACCTGAGGGAAAATTGCTTATGTCCGTGTTTCAAAAGCTTTCACTCCATTTGGACGCCTCGATTATTTACTCTTGAAAGTTTTGCTTCCCTGTGAAAATCTGTTTTATACAATTTTGCAGTCAGGCAGTTTGCTTTCACTCCTCAATATTGCATGTAATGCCTATTCGTAATGTTTCGCCATGTTCTGAAACAAAGTCATTTTGCCTTTCTCAGCTATAGGTCAGAAGTAAAAGCCAGACAAGATGTGAAACCTGATATCCGGCAACCTCCATTCACAGACTACAGGCAGTCCTCAACGGACTACCGACAGCCTCCGCTGGACTACAGGCATCCCCCGGTGATGGATTACCAGCAGCCACCACCTCTCGACTACAGGCAGCCGCCCCTGATGGATTACAGGCAGCATTCGCCCGACACCAGGCAGTACCCTCTGTCGGAGTACAGGCAGCCCCAGGTACTAACCAAAATACATAATCTGCTCCTAAACAGAAAGAATTAGGTCTGTCCAGAGACATCATGTCTCTTGGTAAAAAAGATGACATTACAGAAGAAAAAGGCACCTTTATTGTTTTTACGCCGAGTTACTATTTCTCTGCAGAGGAAATTACTTCAACACAATTAATATTAATGAAGAACTGTGTGATCTATCAAGTAATACTACATTCATAATTGTGTGACTATAATGTTAAATAAATGATATTTTTAAGGTACTGGAGAGTTAAAATAAAAAGTTCTCAAATGGGCTACCTCTGCATCAGCAGAGGAATTTTTTGTTCCTAGGAACATAATACAGTCATCAATCAGTGGAGGTACTTAGGTCAGGCTGCATTTCTACAGCATTGTTGAAAATGAAGATTTTAGATAATCTGAATAAATAAACAAATAAATGTGAATCTTTATTGGTATAATTACATTTCTATTGGTAATAATCTGGATGAGGAGAAACTAGCTTGTGCAACACAGTTTCTTTGACATTAGGCATGATCTTACAAATTCAAAGAAATAAAAGTCAGATGAGGAGTTATGTTACCTTGGACAAGACTCCACTGATGACAAATATTTACTGACAGCTGTGGAGGTTTAAGGATTTAGCCCAAAGTTCACACTTTCAAAAAAATCCTCCTTTCTCCTTACAAAAGGGCAGAAAAAAAACAGAGGTCAGAAAAATATTAAATAAGAGAATGTAAACTTCTGGACACTATGTGCTGGAACCATATATAGGTGGTTTCTCTGTCCATATTTTCACATAAACCATATCAATGAAAATATCCAACTTCTTAAATGGCATCCAGAGAACCCTTTAAAAACTTTATGCATTTCAGTACCTAAATAGCAAATCCCTATACCCATGTGCATACCCTATAAGATGCTTCTTAGAATCCAGAGATATGGTTAGACTGTCTGTTTCTCACCATGTCCAGTTTAATTCTCTAACCACTGATCTACACAACCCAAGCCTCTCTCATTTTCCTCCTGCACCCATGGATCAGCCTGGTCTAGTAGTGTCCCCTGCTCATGGCAGGGAGGGTGGAACTAGGTGATCTTTAAGGTCCCTTCCAACTCTTGCCATTCTATGATTCTGTGATCTTACAATCCTGGATGCCAATGGATTAGAAGCAACAGAGTGTGTTCCCACCCAGATCCCTCTATGGGGCTAGTAGTTAGGGTCCACCATGGAAAAACTGGAAAGGTGAATTTCAGTCTCTGCAGAACACAGAAAGAGCGAAACTCTAATCTCCTACTCCCCACCTCCTCCTCAAGGCATATGTTTTAACTGAATTGATGCAAGTTGCTGTACTTTGTGAGTCCATGCAGTCCAGCCTGCTGATCATGTTAAGTTCTGCTGGGAATCTAGGAGGTGTCCCTCCTACTAATTTTTAGTTGGGATGATGCTTATACAGGAACTGCCTGCTACCTCACTTGCCAAATCAGCAGTTCTGCATAAACATAAACACACTCAGGTGCCCTGAAAGTATTGAGGGTGAATATGGAAACCATCTAGAGAGCTTTTGGTACCAGGCAACTACTGGAAGATGCTGCAGTGTGGTTTAGACTTAGGCATTTACATTTTGCTAAAGCCTCTCTTTCAGAAATGGCCGAAGTCTGTCAATGCAGAAGTATACTTTGAACGTCTCTTTGCTGATCTCAATTGGATACAGGATACATGCACTTTTGAAGAGATGTCTTTTTAAAGATTTCTGGAACATATACCATGACATTCATATGGTTAATTGTCTTTCATTTTGTATTTGTCTGTACAGGATTTTGATTATTTCACCGTTGATTTGGAGAAAGGAGCCAAAGGTTTTGGGTTTAGCATTCGAGGAGGAAGGGAGTACAAAATGGATTTGTATGTGTTAAGGTTAGCAGAAGATGGACCAGCAATAAGGAATGGAAGGATGAGGGTGAGTAAAATGCCTTGTAACAATTTTTTTCAACATTTACTGCTCTGTTTGTTGATGGGGTCAAAGAGAAACCAATTTTTTTCACCTCTGACTAGGTTTTAAAGAACCAATGCCAAATACCTCTTAAAATATAAACTTGTTCTGTAGGAGTTCAAGAAATTATTGAAACACTTAGTAGGTCTGTGTAGTTTCTTCGCAGAATAAATATATTACTTCTTTTTGATAATAGCTTTTACTGTGCTATACATTCTTCTCCTTATTCTTTCACTCATATCTAAGCAACTTAAAAGTCTCTAACCAAAAGTTTGACGTTTATTTGATAATAATATCAGCATAATTAACAGTTATGTCTCTAATCATAAAGCACAATGATAGTTACATTTACTGGATAACTATGAAACCTAAGACCTGGTCTGTGTTATTTTACTAATTTAATCAAGTTGGCTTCATAGTGTTTTCTAAATTTGCTTATTGATATTCATTCTTGTTTGTAGGGATCAGTTTTCACTATTTTTCCACATGGGTCTTAGTGCATTTGAGTCCTGTGTTGGTGGAAATCATAATAACACTACATGCAAATACTAAACCTAAAAGCATTCACTTAAGAAATTCCATGTAAAAAAAAAATAAACAAAACATTTTCTGTGCTGGAAAAATAACCTACTCAAAAACAGATGGTTCAAATCCGTCCAGTTGGGCCAAAGAGGAGGTACGAACTCATCAAGGGTTGCTGATGCCTTGCAGAATATTGACTACACAAAAAGTAGAAGGAGAGAACATTAGTGAAAGAGACTACCAAGAGTTAACATAAAAAATGGTTTATGTATCTAATTAGTGCAGCCTTGTTGAATATTTAATTATAAAGATGGGTAATGGAAAGTGTGTTCTGTACAGTAGTAACAGCAGACTTTGCAAATGTCATCGTTGTAACACAGATTCTGTTTCATGACCCGAACAATCTCATCAAGTTTGGCTTCATATTGAAAGAGCATTTTCACTGGTCTAAATATACAATCAGAGACTTTCTGCATATAATTCAGGAGTTTAAATATCACTCAAATCACTCTTAGCTCTTTCAGTGGTGCCACGGAGTGGAAACCCCTGGCAGTGGAGCTTACATAAAGGAGCAATGGCATAAGCAGTCCCTGTGATGAGGAAGCCAGGCAAGGACCTGGTAACTGAGAAATACCGAGAACTGAGAAATTTGGTGCATGAAATATAGGTGAATTAATGCTGCAAATAGAACTTTGACTGAAGAATATCTTCTCTGGTGAAAGTTTTCATTCTTTCCTTTACTGTAGCAATATCATAGTCAGTTGCTCTTAATGAAAAGCCATAAGCAAAACGCACATTACCAACCATAATGTGATTAAAAATCAGGAAAAAATTGTGCTTTTAATAAGCTCTGGAATCACATATGGCTAATACTACAGAACGACATAAGAACAATGCCTTTGGAGAGGGTTTGTTTCAAATAATAAACTGTTTTAGGCAGGGTAACCTATTAAAAGTAGTGCAGCATATGGACAAAACTAGTACCACAGAATAAAGTTAGACAACCCACTCTGTGAATAACCTAAATGTAAAATGTTTGTAACACAAATGGACGGCTTGTTTCAATTTTCTCAGGAAAATTCCTGTATCTTACACTGAAAAATGTGAATATATTTTCTAAAATAACTTATTTAAAAGCTTTTTTGTTGATGTGGCCACAATACACAGCCAAGCACTATCCTGGCCAGATAGTTCTTAACTGGGTGTTTTTTCTCCCCTTTAAAAGCGTGGTTCTTTGGAATGAGTTTTACCCTCCAGCCTTGTCACTGAGTCTTGTGTTGTACGCTCCTGTTTAACAGCCAGTTTAACCTGACAGTCACAAACGGGTTTGGAACTTGCAAGACTTTTATCTCCAGTGGCCTGTAACTGATGGACAGCAAAAGCTCACAAAACAGCTTCTTCAAAACAAAAATAGAAAAACAACACAAAAAATAATATTTGCTGAAAGGAATATAGTATATAGAAAACAGAGTTCTGTACCCATATCTCCTTTCCTAAGTTTACATGTACTGTTAATAACACAGGTTAGTTCCCACTTCTTGGCTGGAGCCACCAGCCTGCTTACTGCAGTCCTGCATCTCTCTGTTTCACAGATGCATCTCTACAGCAAAACATGCAAAAATCTGTTCAGTGCTTCTCTCTTCTCATACCATCATCTTTAAAGATCAGACTCTCTGATCCGAGGCTTTCAGCACCGGGGATAGTGAACCATGCTTATGTGGTAGGATCTTATCAGGAGCGTTTTCCAGCTAATAGTTCTTCTCATGATATATTTATCTTCATTATAGTTTTGCTTTCTTTTTCCTCCTGCTTGAACAGCCTTCTTTGATTTAACTGAAGCCTTACAGAAAAACATGAAGCCGATAACACAAGGTACAGATCATGCTTATAGAAATAAATAACGTACATAACTCCACCATTATTCCCACTCACCAAGAAAAATTAAATCAGCTACGCTTTTGAAAAAAATAAATCATATAATGAAACATAAAAAGTCCTGATAAAGGCATATTCATATTAATATAATTCTCCCTACTTTACAAAAATAAATAAAAGAACATACAGTATTTTAAAGTAATAGAGCTACATCTATACAAGTGGGTTTATAAATTTGTATAATTGAAGCAATGCAGTCTCTAACTGAAGACAGCTCCAGACGGGCAAGTCAAACTCTGCATGTTGTGCTCTGTTAGTGGGCACTGCAAAACCATAGTGATGGGATGAGGCCAGCAGCTGTATTCTACTTTGACATCTGTTAAAAAATCTGCACACATTCAAAAGATTCTGAGGTCTAAATATGTGTACAAGTGCTATGCATTACAGATGGAGAGTATAAACTTAAAGAAGTAAAAGCTAAGATCATAGGAAATCAGATGTAAATAAAGAACCAGTATGGAACTATCTGAGATAGAGTATATCCATTGCTGAAGAAGGTGATTATGAAAGGAATACAACATACCAATAACAGGAGCAAAGAGAAATTGAACAAAAAGGCAATGATGAAGCAACATGAAGAAAGTTGACGCCAAAACTGGAGTTTCCTTACGACACTTTCAGTTTGATCTTCAGGCTTTTATGAACTCCAGTGAAGCCTGGGAGCAGATGAGAGAACAGACAGGGCAGGGAAGAAAGGAAAGCACTGAAAATTATGGTCTTCCACTGGCCCTGCCAGAACTGTCTGGATTTGAAAAGACTGATGGAAGGGGGAAAAAGTTTAATGAAGTTTGTTATCACACCACCATTTTGAATTAGAAGTCCTGGTCTTCCTTCCCACTGGGAATGGCATGCTAGGCACTTTGTGTTTTTAGTGGAAACAAATCCACTGAGGAACACTCCATTTCAAGATTACAAGATCTAAAATAGTCTTTAATTGCTCTTCATGACTGATGGAGCTTTCTACTTTGATTTTCTGTGACATTGTTCTGGGAACCAGAAAGGTGGAAGACTAGTGAGTCAATGTCATACAGAGTTCATCAGTCTCACCAGCGTATTGCTTTTCTACTCAAGGATCCCTTTCTGCCAGTCTAGACATGGCATTCAGTCTTAAGGTTCAACAAATTATTCCCTTAAAAACAGTGTTAAAACTTTCACAGGCTTATTACACTGTTCTTAGTCAAGGTACTTTTATATGCACTGAGAATTTTATATGGGCTCATAGATCCTACTTCTGGAGAAAGCCCAAGCATACATCCTAGTTTAACTTGGATTCATCTGTCACTGGACTTTCACAGGAAAAAATGCTTTTTCACATGCATCATCTGCCTGCATGCTTGGTAGACTATTCCCAACTAGTATTGGAAAGCCACAGCCATAATTGTGTAACTTCATATAAAACCGTATGTCAGGAAATATATCACAATTAACTTTGGCAGGATTTTACTGAAATTAATGGATAAGACATATGAAGATTCCTCACAGAAGACCTCTGTAGGGGGAGACCTCATCGCTACACTGGAAGTAAATACAATCCCTCTTAATTCTGACAACTGAGCAGAGATCAAGCTACAATGGTGAAGTCTGAAAAGCCTCCACAGCTAAGATTACAGAACTTGAAATGTGACTCAAAATACTTCCAGTAAATTTTCTGAATTTTCACAAAGAACAAGATATCTCACAAATTAGGAATAATGAATAAAAGTTTAATTAGATCTAAGGAAAAGACTACAAAAGAAAACATGACTATCCAAAACCTTAAATGGAAGATAGACCCACTGAAAGTTCTGAGTTCTAAAAAATCTCCACCCTCCTTTCTTCTTCAGGAGGAGAGAATACCATAAATATAAGACTCTGTCCACATCATGGCAGAATAGGACTGAATAGGACCATGTCTGTGCACCATGAGACAAGGACGTATTTAAAGAACCACAAGAAATGTTTGGAGAATTATTAGTGCCTTAGATATTTTATCCCAAACTGGCAGAGGTCTGAGCACATCTAGACTCTGTTTCTCAAGTAATCCTAACATCAAGGAAAAACATTGAAACTAGTTGTGCTGGGAATACTGAAAAATAAAGATGCAAGACCTTGTCTCAGAGTAGGGCAAGACTACAACGTGCACACTATCAGTGACAGTAGTACTGAGTTGAATCAGTCACCAGAGATGTAGGACATAACACAGCTAATGTGGAGTACAATCCCCCCAGCCTTTGAAGATTCAAATGCTACTGGCAACAATTTTACAGGTCTATTTAGATGAGGATCATGATAAAGCATATTTTTCTTCTTGTCACATTGAGGACAATGATTGGCAGAGCTCTGCTTGCAGATCTCTATCTCTTCTTGCCTTAGAGATGGGAAGCTACAACTGCTCTCAGGAGAATTTTTAAGGATGGTCGTAGGGTTTGCTAGACACGTGAGATATGGCCAACAGATCTCTTATTGCCTTGAATGATATCTGCTGCAGCCAGCATGCTTATTGAAACCAGCATCAAACAAAGAGCCTGTGGCTGAGGGCTGCAAAGATACAGAGTATCTTGCATAAATGGGTTTAGTGAATGTGAAATTCATGAAAAATGAGGGTGAAATGTACTTTTTTATATACAATATGCATCTGTGTCATTTTGTCACTTTGAGAGTTCCGTCCTTTTTTTCATATCTTCCACGAAAGTCATACTTCTCATCTCTGACATTTCTAGTTTTATTGTCCTTCAACTCATTTTTCTCAGTCCACATAACACCAGTTAGCCCTATCTCTAGCTTCCTCTTATGTCCTAATACTAAATTACTTTTCTCATTCTTTTGTAGATTTTTCTTATATATTTGCAGAAAAGACATCTGAAATACAAGCACTGCAGAATTTTATATCTTTCATGCTTTGCAGTCCTTCTTTCACTCTTCAGTCCTTTTTTCTGTTTGCTGCTTTTCCTGCTGTCTGTGTCCCTCTCTTTGTTTCAGCTGTAGCTGGAGATAAAAATAGGCACAAGGGACGGGAAGATCCTACAGTGTCAATTATGAGCTTCTGTGTTGTCCTTGCATAGGAATCTGTGTGGCCTTAGTTGGGCTGTTCTAGCTTGCCAAGTGACCAGTGCGGTGAGACTCACAACAGTAACCAACCTATACTGTGGACAGGCTCCCTGCAAACTAGCACAATTTGTGTATTTCATCCCTTCCTGTGATAACAGAGCTCACACCAACCTTATCTGTAGTTATTCAGGAAACTCCATCCACCTACACCAAGAATTACTACTAGCAAAATGGGAGAATTTTGAATAATGACAGGACCAGAGGAAATGGTCTGAAGTTGCAGCAGGGGAGGTTTAGATTAAATATTGGGAAGAATTACTTCACTGAGAGGGTAGTCAGGCACTGGAACGACCTGCCCAGGGAGGTGGTGGAGTCACCAACCCTGGAGGTATTTAAGAAAAGTCCCTTCCAACCGTGAAGATTCTGTGATTCTGTGAATTCAGTATTCAAGAGCCAAGAGTCAAAAAGGCAGGCAGACAAGAGGGAGCCTGTCTCTTATTTGGAAGGAAACGGAACTGAAGTTTCAGATCACAGAAGGCTTTTGAAACTGCTGTCAAAACCCATGTATGAGAATTCAACACGACTCATAACTGACATTTCCCTCTTTGTAAGCATCCCAAATACAAGGTTAGGCAACTACTTCTGGTTTGTTCGTTTTGAAAACATGACTTGTGCATCCTTGTTTGCAATAAAAGAGGGACAGAGTGCCTATGAAAATCATAACCTGATATTAAAACCCTCTCTTGAGCCACAGGAGACACAATTTTAAGTCCCCTTTGAAAGCCTAGAGGCCTCACTCCTAAACAGTAGTGTCGAGGAAGAGTTGGCTATTGCTAACTATGTCTCCCTGAAGAAATCAATTAGGATCAAGACTAACTTCTCAGGCTCCTCAAAGGAATAGGCAGTATGTAGGCAGTTACTTATCTGGGCTCTGTAAATGGTATACCAGTGGAGTTTAGCAAGAGAATATCAATCTATCTCTCTGGAGCAGGACACTTCTGAGAGTCTCAAGTCAGGTACCCAGAAACCACTTGAGCTATTCTGGGTTCAGTGGATAGATAGGCAGGGCTGAAAAGCAGGCAAAGTTTAGAGCAGCTTTAGATAATTATTTCCCTACAGTGTATCGAAAGGCTTTTATACCATGCAATGAAGAAGTCTTTTTTTTCTGTGTTCATCATGGGATTTTTCCATTTCAGCTTTTTTGATTGTTTGTCATTACATTTAGTTTGGTTTTCATCTAGTCACTTTATCGCTGTATCTACCTTTAGCAGACCATGATTTCTAGGTTTTTAGAAAATCAAAGTCATTTTTTTCACCAATTAAGGAATCATGCCCTGTCTGAGGCTTGAATATAATACAGCTTCCACAGACAGTTCTTTGAAACCTGTATCATTATTGTAAAGTATCATTATTCTTTTTAAAATGTATTTTTAGTAGCTGTTGTCTTGTATCTCAGAGAAGACAAAATCCAAGCAGAAATAGCTGGGTTAACATGTATACTGTTTTATGACATTTCCATTCCAGGGTCAAATTTTGTACCAGAAATCACATACCATTCCTGTAGTTTCACACACAGGGATCTTCCCCTAATCTTTGTGATTCTGCTGTGCATGCATTACTGCTATTTTTCTTCATTCCATCCAGAACAGAGTCTCCACAGGGTTATCTTGGCTATTTGTAGTCCTGTTGCCAAAGGAAAACGTTAAATATGAAAAAGCACCGATCATCAACAGGTCTGATTGTTTACTATCAGAGACCATCCAATAAAAGCTCAAAAGGAAGAATGAGTGATTTCTTATTCTACAGTAAATGGAAATCTTTAAGAGCATGCTGCCATGCAGACCCCACAATTTGCAGTGGCTCCTCACTGGTATATAGCCTCTTCTAGATTTCATGTTAACGAAGAAAAGAGCATCTGTTTGGGATGCTCCATCATTGATTAACCCCCATCGAAGGGCCATTTCTTACATTCTGCAGTGGAATTCATCTGAGGTTGCAGTCAGTAAGTACAGCAAGCAAGAGTAGTTCAGCTCAGCTTGACGGTGGTTAGAGCAAAAAGTATTAAAAATAGGAGTCAGGCAGTCGTCACACAGTAGAGATAGTAGATGATAGATACAAATATTTCTTTACACAGTCGAGAAAGCTGCAGCAAGGAAATGGGAAGAAGGCAAGAATGGTCTGATCTGTCATGACCTTCTTACAAACATTTCAGGCAATCACTGTATCCAAAAATAAACCAGGAGTTGGGCAGCGTAATCTTTAATTTTTGCCATAGCAAAACTTTGGCTCGTATTTTGGATCAGAAAGAAAACTGAAGAATTTGAGATATGACAAATGTGAATCTCCAGGTTTTAAAAGGTAGTGGAGTCGTATATTCATAATATTGGAGAAAAGTAGATATTGCTGTTGGAAAGCCTCTTGCAACTTTACTGTGGTCACAGCAAGCACAGAAGTGGAAGGAGCAGTGGTAGGTCCTAAAAGCCACAAAGATATTCCCCATGGGGTGGGCTGGGTGCAGTAGAGAGTCAGCTGTTGAACGCTTACCATGGGTGAGGTCTTGAGAAGGCCATTAGAAACCCGACTGAAAAGTCACTAATATTTAGATATAAAATATTGACCTTATGCCCACACATAAGGGACAGAAAAACACTCCAGGAGCATATAACACTCCACCAGCCTCTGTTTGACTAAGGTCTTGTGCACACATCTGAAAGACAAATGCCTACAGAATGATAAATGTCAGTTAAGTAGCCGATCATTTCTACATAAGTAGCACTTACTCTTAAAACCTCCAGAATACCTGGCTTACTTTATGCTGTAATATAAATCTTACCTTCATAGTAAGTGTTCAGTGAATGTCAACACAGTCATTACAATGGAGCACAAAGACAAAGATATTCTTAGTCCCATCCATTTATTCTGTGATTTGTGATTCATCTGAACAGTACAGGAAGATGTTAGCTATGCCTTCCCACCAAATTGCATGTCCCTTTGGGGTAATCTCATTCACACGCCAATTCCCTACTACATACATCACTGTCCAATCTCACTTGTAGTGAGACTGGGTGTGATTGATCTGCACTCTGGGAATTCAACTGGGATCCTTGAGGATGTGAGCTGTATGCCAGCCTGTGGCAAGATGCCGGGTTAGTGTAATTGGCAGAACCCAAGGAAGAATATATTGACATGCAGACACAAAACTGATCAACGCTCTTGTATTTGCACAACAAAGAAATGCAAACTGAAGTCCTCAGGGATCCTGAATATATTTTGACAGTTTAAAAGCTTAATAAATCAAGAGGGAACTAACTGTAGGTAAACTATTATTCAGCATTTTTCCAAAAAGCCATGCGTGTTTTTTAGAATTTGTTTGCAGAAAGGTAAGGCAAAATAATATTCCTCTCACACATGTAATTAACATCATTCTTGTAAAAATGTACTCAATTTAACACATTCAAAGCACCCTTGTAACTCTGAGCCTAATAGCAAAATCCTTCAAGCCAGCTATGAAAAAGAAAGAGTTAATAATCTTGCTAAAAATGGTTTAGTATGAACTTTTAAGAATAAAATTCTTAGTTGTCAGGCAGGTAATGTATCTAAATCTATATTTTATGGGAGATCTATAAAGTTTTTCGGGTCTAAAAAATTAATTAGCCCTTAAAAAATTAAGAATCAAGGGTGTTAGAAAAAAATAAACACACCAAACAATGCAACTCTGATAACTGAAACACTTTGTCCAGCAACAGGAATGACAGAGGCAGCCTCTTTTCTGGGTTTTCTGAAACCAAGACAAGTAGAAATCAAGACAGATCACCTATGAAGGTAAAAGGATACAGATATTAGACCCATTCCTACAGCACGCCAAGCCCAGCATCCTGACTCCAACAAGGGCAAGTAGACGATGCTCTAGGAAAGGAACATAGGACAAGTTCAAAATGGTTCTACACGGGGTATAGCAACATCCAAGCCCCTGACAATCAGCAGTTTAAAGAATTTTTTTTTACACTAGAATTTTCATATTTAGTATCTCAGACTTTTTTTTAACTATTCATTTGAATTTGCTAATGCTTTTGATATTCCTGATATATTTCATCAATGGATTCCAAAGCTAAATATTTCCATTGTTTGAAAAAGCTCCTTTTTTAATTTGTATCTACAACATAAAAATCTCAGGATATCATTCCTTATTCTATCGACCTATATCCTATCTGCCCTTTTCCCACTGGAGCTTACCAGTCTATTTCACCTTGCCTCATAAGGGAGCTATTCTTTACCCCTGATCAGCCTCCTCCAAACTGTTTCCCAGTCCATCACATTCATTTGAAGGTGAATCTGCAGATTTCAAGATATTGTTGCTCTTAAATGATGTGATGATGGTTTCTTCTTCATATTCTATTATTTCCCTAATGGTTAATATCCTGTTTGGGTTTTTTTGATTGTGCTGACATTTTCAGCAAGCTAAGCACAAGGACTATGAGATCGGTCCCTTCAGGAGTAATGGTTTATTTAGAGTGATTGTGTATGTAATTTTCCACAGGTACTGTACTTAGCACTTAGCACTTACTTGCCACCACTGAATTTCACCTGCTGCTTTAACACACAGTATTGTGCTATCTTTTTACAGCTTTTAACATTAAATTTAGATTTGATAATTGCACATAGTATTGTTTTGCTTGCAAATCTTATCACCCCAATCTTCTACCTCTTCACCATGCCATTTCAAATACGCAGAACAGAATAACCACTATGGTAAGGTCTTTTGGTTGTGAAAATTGACCACATATATAAAGCATTTTTTTCCCCTCGAATTTAGTCTCTTACCTAGAAGACCCTATTCTTTCTCATCCCACAGCAGAGACTTTACTGAAGGCTTTACTGGTAAAAGCTTTCTGAAAATGTCAGTATACTAAGCAGATCACATTTATCTATATAGTCATTGACAGCTCCAGTGACCTGCAATAGATCTGTGAGGAATAGCTTCCCTCTTCAATAGCCATACTGACCCTTCCCCACTATATCATCATTATCCATCTGCCAACTAACCCTCACCATCCTTATTGCTTCCTTCCGTTGCTCAACTGAACATGAGACTCGCTTGGTTACTTTCTGGGATTGTCCTTAAAGACTGGTGTCACACTTGCCACTTCCCATTCTTCTGCTGCTCAGCAATGTACTGATTTAGGCAGTAGATTATGTCCTGTAGCTACCGGTTCAGCAGCTTCATATCCAAGATCCTTTAGAGTTGAGAATCAAAACAATCTACTTCTGGTGGTTTATTACTATCTATTTCATCAGTTTTTTATAAAATCTTTGCCACTGACCCTCTGTTGGAGTCAGTTTCTCAGACTTACCCCTGTGGTGAGCAGAAGTTTTGCTGCCCTCCTCTTTAGTGAACACTGATGCAAAGAATTAATTTAACTATTTTCTGCAGTCTTTTCTATCTTGCACCCAAACTATCTTTTGAGATCTTTGACAGGCTCCACACCTCTGGTATGCTTGAAAGTATGTTCTTAGCTCTTACATTTTAGCAATTTTTCCTCTGCAAAATCTTTTCCAGCTTTATATTTAACTTGTCAGAGTTGATATTCTTTTCTGTTTTCCTGTGTAGATGCAACTTTGAACAAAGCAGTCTCCATGAACATTTATCCCTAGGCTTCTATGCAGGATCCATAAAATTGACTCCTCAAGTCTTGAATTTGCTTTGCTTTTGCGTAGTGGGAACTGGCTGAGACCATCAAGAAGATACCAGAAAATTTTCTTTTTTCCTTTTTAAGTCTTTACTGTTCCTATTAACGATTGTAGTGGTGAAATAGATAATATGTGCTATTAATATTACATTACGCTACACTGAGTCATCCTAGCTCCACTTTTAAAAAAGTAATGGTATGCCAATTAACTCCAGTAAGATAATGAACTTTCCTTTTATCTTTAACACCTTTAATTCACATATACTTGGATTATTTTGCAGCAATGCTGCAGAAGGTATCAAGTCTACTGTAATACCAGAAGTCCACTTTGCTGTCTTGTCAGCCACCCGCAGCTGCAAACTCTATTTCCCTCTCCTGCACTTGGTCATGCACATTTTCCAGTTTCCAAGCTCTCTTTTTGTAATAGCACTTCTAATGTTTCTCCATCTCTCAAGAAAAGGTGAAAAAGTTAAAAGAAAAAAAACTAGGGCGCCTGCTGAGGAGTGGTGTGAAAGCCATTTCGTGCTCTGCACCAGCTTAGTCCTTGTCCTATGGCCCCTCTCCTCCCCACAGCGTGCCCTCCCTTCTTTGGCAGGAGGCAAGAGCAGCGGAACAAGGAGCTGGGTGTTTCCAGGGGTGAGAAACCACAGCTGCTTGAACAGCTGGTTGGCCACAGAAAGAAAGAGTTTGTGACTCTAAACCTTCATGGGCGGTTGCTTCAAAAGTGGCGCAGATTACGTTAGTGTAATTCCTCCAAAGAGAAATGCCGTGTCTCTTCCACGTGCCTAAAACGCGCTGGAAGAAGTCCAAGGCTAGAAATATCCCACAGCTTTGCTCAAGCCACGTGTTACACCTGGGATTTCCAAGCACTACAGATTCCCTAATGTGAGGTACTTTGCAGAGCAGATATCCAGCCTGTGCCTAATTCCAGGCAAAGATATTAGGGCTTGACAGACCTTGGAAATTAACCAAAATAGATATTCTGGAGTTGTTATTCAGTCTGCAAGTACAGACAATCTCTCAGCCTTTTGGACTCATTAACAATAACAACAGCAACAAATAACGTGCAAAAAATGTTTCAGTTATAAAAATAGAATGCCCATATAAAAGGAATTAAGTGTAATTAGTCTCTTTCCTGAGGTTTAATTATAGAATGCATTAATAAAATGACAGATAGCAATGCCCTCTGCACAAATCAGTTGAGGCTGCTTTTATCATTAGATTTCCTCATTTAACATAGAATTAAAATGTGCATAGACAATTAATTTCATTTCATGCAAGCGGGAACTATACACCTGCTCAGAGACCATTCCTTAACCACTGATGGAAGCAAACATACACAAGGCTACCATCAGTAGTTTAAAAGTACACTTGAGCAAGGAAAAGCCTCCTTCATATGCTAAAGCTATATGTATTGTCTTCTGATTTAGCCTACTTCTGAAATTCTGTTTATATGTATGGTTGGCTTTTTTTAACAAGACATGTAATAATTACTATAAAATATGGCCAGATAAAGGACTCCACACCTAAACTCACATGTACTAGAGGCGCTCTTTTCTAATGATTCGGAGAAGCTTTACAATTTTCTTTCTAATTAACCTATCAATAGTGATGTCACTTAAACACTCCTTAGGAATATTATCTTCTCATTATTCCAAGAAAACATGCTACCTAATTTTATAGCTCAGTTGTTCTTATGCATGGATGGAGCGTCTGAATTAACTTGATCTGAAACAGATTTTTATAAGAGACATTTCCCATACACACAAACTACTTTCATAATTATATTTAAATCATTAATATTCAACTTCAAAAACATTAAGGAGGGGAGAAGCATTCCATGTTTACCTTGTTCTTGCACATTGTAAGAATATAATAGAGGAGCGTTCTCTCCCATCGGGTCAGGTGGGTTTGGGTAGGCATTTATCCCAAACAGCATGGAAGTTCAGCCAGGTCCATGTTCTGTAGGAAGAAAGAAACACAGTGTGAAAACAATGTGTGTTAAATTCGTAGCCACAAAGGGCATGTTTCTTCAGGATAAATGCAGCTCAGGCAGCAGCTGTCCAAGCTTCCCAGGCTGGCTGGCCAACACGCTTCAACTTTGCACTGCTGGGAAAGTCTGAAGGGTGAGGAAGCTGATCACTCCGGTTTTGTAGTCTTTGCTGAAGATTGATAGGAAGGTTAAAAATTAGAGCTGATGCCAGTTCGAGGGGTGTCCCATGATGCAGGGCCTGCCTGTTGGGAGTGGGAAGGGGTCCATCGACTTGTTTCGCATCGCTGGCCACCGAACAGCTGCCAGCCTTGCAAAGGGGATGCATTCATTGCAGCTCCGTGCACGGACCCCGTGTAACGACACCTTCAAATTAATGTGTATTCCAAAAAGCCAAAGGCAGTTTGTGGCTGTGTGAGATTACAATATTAGATTTCAAGGGCTGCGCTCTCAAACGTTTTCCCTGCTATTTGTGGATTTAAAACTCAGTGATTAGGATGCGTGCGTCCTTTCAGGCTGTCAGGCAAAAATTGTGCCTGAATGGCATGGGAGTTTAAGGTATCGTTTTAGGGATGGCTAGCTCTCCAGATGTGGGGAATTGTTTTTCCTGTTAATTTCTTGACAAAAATGAAATCCATGAAGTGTAAAATGACAGAGGACCTAAATGCCACGCAAAATTATAATGTTGCTACACTGAAGTTTATCTTTTAAAATATTCTGGTGTTTCAGCTGAAAAGCTTTATAGCTCCACAAAAGACAGCTTGCTGAAATTCCTCTTAAAAATAATGGTCTGATATTCAAATGTGTCAGTTTCCATGAAAGGAGCTAAAGCCACAGGGTCATACCCAATAAAACATTTTGACACTCGATGCTGCAACACCTGTTAGGTGGCTGGTGCCCTGCTAGATGCAGAGGGAAGATTAAGTGTGTCAGAATAATACCTAAGCAGCCTGCAAGGAGACTATGAAAGGTAACAAGAAAAGGTAACATAATGATATTAAAAGCAGTAAGAAGAGCAGAAAAAAAGATGCCCTTGCTTGTTGAGGACAGAAGCTTGTGGAGAAGGCTGAAATATTCAGTACTTCTTTGTATCAGTCTTCATTGAGATATTCAGAAGGACCATAAACAACATCAACTTCAACAGACACATTTGTATAAATCAGGATAAGGACAATACTGCTTAAAGCATACTTACATTCAAGTTAACTGAACTGCTGATGTTTGTGTATGCTCAATGACTAAGAGAAATTAATTTCTAGACTATTAGTAATTATGTCGTAGAGTTCACAGAGGACAAGAAAGTTCATAGCAGACTAGAGAACAGAAAATATATTCCCTATTTTTAAACTCAAATGATAGAGAAAGGTTCCTTTAACTTTCAGTCTCAGAAATAATCTGTGACAAATTATCAAAAAGTTGAAAACATCCACTAACCTGTAAATTGTGGAAAGCAAATCTTGTCACATCAGTCTAATTTTAATTTCTTATTTCTGATTTTCATTTTGATTTCGGTGTGCAAAAGGGGAAGGAGAATGTACAAGGCATCTTCTTTTTGCTTTTCAACACCACTTTGTATGAAATTTGTACAAAGAATAACAAAGGCTGCTCTGAAAGGTTTGCTCCTGAATAGTAATTACAAGTGTGGGTCTGAGTGGTCTGGGATTAAAACGGTTTGATACAATAATTTTATTAATAATTGGAGACCTATTGATAAATAATAAAATAAAATTTGCTGATGCCAAGATGTCACTATTCCTAGAGGTTTAAAATTACTTTGAGGCACTGACTTTCATTATAAAATAAAAATTTCATACTAAAGCAGTGAATCTGATAAAATTCACTGAGATGCACAGGTTTAGGGCGGGGAAATCAGATGCACAATGCAATATGGGGAGTAATTGTCTAGACAGTACTACTGGAGATAATTTTGGAATCCAAACTAACCATGAGTTGCAAGTCTGATGTGTTACAAAAAGACAAAGGTCTAATTCTGGGAACATTATTACTAATTTTTTCTCCCACATGGGAAGAATGCTTTTATTTTGATCTGCTCTGTCTACCCCCTACCTTAGTAATATCTCCAGTTTGGAGGTATCTTCAGCAGACTTGGAAAGATCTGGAAAAGCAGTATAGACAAACGTCATGTGTGCATGAGACTGCAGGAATCAACTTTTGATCATGAAAAGAGAGTAATGAGGATCCCATATTATAAGCACTAAGTTCTTTCTGGACCTGTTTCTATGCTTACCCTCACCTCTGGCCTCACCTTGGTGCATCTTCATTATGTGGATATATTTAATCTCCCGTTAAACAATCACTGGATTTTTAAAAAGACATTTTTTAAAAATGTAGGGAAGAACCTTGTAGAGTAGGGTAGATGGTTGGACTCGATGATCCCAAGGGTCTTTTCCAACCTGAATGATTCTATGATTCTAAATAGCCCCACAATATCTAAAAATATATCCCACAATAGAAAGAGGAGAGAACATGCACATTTGAATGCCTGGACAGAGAGAGAACACACAGCATGTTTTCCTCTCATATCAGACATCAGACAATCTACATGGGCCAGGGGAAGGAAGGGGAGGTTATAAATGTTTAACTACACAAAAAATAAGAATAGGAATTTGTACCTTATTAGACACATCAGGAACCATTCCTCAGTCAAGGTTTTCTCTTTTGTGTGAATGCCCCAGATGAGTGCAATGTCTAATTTAAGCTTTTCTTAGGGTAAGAGTATTGGCAACTTTTCTCCTCTGTGTTGTTTTTCTTATCTAATCAGAGCTGGGCTTGTACTGCAAAAGCAATGTAATTCAGTTATACATCAGTCAGCCAAAGACACAAAAGCATGGAACACAATTAACCCGCTGCTCCTGCAACTATTCATTTTACCTCTGGTCTCACACCTTCTCATGCAAATTTCAGAGCATTTAATTTTTGCAGACTGGTTTCTCTCCCCTCCTTCAGTCACATAACTAAGATGCTGGTCTTTTTTAAGCTTTCCCAGGTTATTTGCACATAAAATTTTATATTAAAAGAGGGAACTACCAAATCAGCAACATGCTGCCTATAGAGAAAAAAATATTTTAATCCAGTGCAATACAGAAAAGGTTACATTAATACAGGATAGTTCCTGCATATTGACCAATGAGGACAGAAGAAAGGCAAACAGCAAGGAAAAAATGTGACATTAACTTAACCTTTTTACATATTAAACTGTATTAAAATCTCTTTCTGTCTTTCTGCTCCAGAGTGCAGAGGATTTTATTTGAAGGACTGTGTGTGCTCTGAACAGCTTTCATCAACACTCATTTTAAAGGCTATTTATCAAGGAGTGTTAAAAACACCTCCT
The DNA here is from genome assembly GCA_026413425.1 of Tringa solitaria. Taxonomy (NCBI): domain Eukaryota; kingdom Metazoa; phylum Chordata; class Aves; order Charadriiformes; family Scolopacidae; genus Tringa; species Tringa solitaria. The sequence goes on from JAOXJM010000001.1 coordinate 13,268,124, forward strand.
TCATTTGATCTAATCTGGCACTTCTTCTCTCAAAACATGCTAACAGGATCATTTTAAATAGCTTCTGCAAAACATGGTCTATCCAAGCAACATGACACACCTTTGGAAAATCTCAGTTTGCTTTTATGGGATTTCTACCAGGGCTTAATTGTTTCATGACATTTAGAAACGAATTTTTCCAAACTGGTTGAATTTGGTCTGTCTTTGGCCTGACTAGTATCCTTGCGGGGATGCTACAAATCCATCTTCTGTCAGACGTGGTAAGAGAGATTTTCCATTTTTGCTCTGAGTGTGTGCAGCAGCTCCATCCTACCAACCGCTCCAGAAGTCAGGGGGATGGAAACAGCCCTGCACGGCCGAACCCAGGGGAGATCTCTCCACGATCCAGAGAGCACACTCACTGTCACTGTAGACTGGAGGTCATCAGAAGTGTCTAAAAATGTGTACTGCATGGTACAACCAAATGCATTCCTCCTAACAGAGAAAAATCTGCTAAAGAAGAAATTTGCACTGCAAAATAAGGCCTTTTTACACAAAATAAACCAAATTTTTTCCCCCCACTGCTCGATCTGCAGCATTAACAAAGCATGATAGCAAGGCTGAGAGGTTTTATTCAGATCAATGGCTTTTTAGTTAGGTAAAGTAGCAACATAGATTGTGTGCAGGATCCTGGGAGAGTTCTTAAAATAGGCTGCAACTCCTATTGACAAAGTGTGAATTCCTATTGAGAAACACTGCCATAGTGCTTTTAGTAGCATTCTTTCTGTCTCTGAACAAAAGTAGGGACTAGATAACTTCTTGACATCCCTTCCAGTTTTCTTTTATGCTAGGAGTCTTGTTGACATTTCATATTATGCACATTTATTTGGTAAATACTATATTTCAAACTCAGGAAGGAAGGAAAGCCCTCAAAGGATTACACTTTTAGTTGACAGAAATACAATAGGAGCAAAGAAAACACACGGAACAGAAAACATTTCAATGTCCAAGGCCAGCAAAGAGCTGGTTTTGTCAAGACAGGCTTGTAAGAGGAAAGGGAAGTGCTCGTCATCTTGAAATCTGTATAACGTCCTTAAAACCTTCTCTAGGATGCCTGCAGCATTGTTATTTTAGTGTAGTGGATATGGACAGTGAGGAAGGTGTAGATTCAGGTGGGATCCTGCCAAGCAGATGTGGTACTCTGGCTCTGATAAACGGGTTTGCTGAACCCACTCATCTGAGACCCTCACACATCCCTCTTGGCTGCCCCTCACCTGGACCCGCACCCCTTCCAGTGCCAGGAGATCAGCCCTGCTTCACCTGGGCCACCCCTGCCATGGGGCTGGGAGGCTTCTGTAGCACAGCTGCAAAACACAAACTCCAAAGGCCAGGGTGCTGCTAATCCAAGGCTCACACATCACCTCACCACGTTGCTCAATTAACTGGCTCAGGCAGTAGGTGGGTGGCTGTGGTACGGCAGCACCAGGCAAGCTGTACAGATGCTGCTTACTACAGGTGCTCTCTGCCCTGCCGACCAGGCACAGCGGAAAGCAATCGCTCCTCTATTCACTGAGAAAGTTTCCAGCATCGAAAGCCAGCTCTTCTCGTGGACAGAAGAGCAAAACCAAAACATCCTGGCAGGAGGCGAAGCTGGGAGGGAGATTGGGGTGGATAGGATAGGCAGATATCAGCCCCCCATTGTACAGCTGTAGAAATAGAGGCGGAAAAATAATAATGAAGCTAAGTCTGACCAGAAAGCCAGCCAGGAGATGAGTGGAAGAAATCTGTAATCAGAGCCCTGGAGTTGGCTGCTCTAACTAAACAGCTCAGCCAGGGGCTGTGCTTGCTCCGAGCAAAAACCTGTGGACAAGGATTTCAAAGCACGTTCTCATAAGAGCTCCAGAAAATGTGTGTGATCTGTGCCATAGCCACTAACTTTTCTTTGTCTTAACAACTTGCTTCGTAACAGCTCTTGATTTGGTGTGAAACTTTGCTACCAAGATTTGGATATTCAAATGACGGATCTTTGTATTTATGCTTTGAATCTCTCTTTCCTCTATGGAAACAGCAAGTTAAACGCAGCAAAGATCTTCCTGGGTAACACAACACTACAAGTTAAAGTGTAGCACAGATAATGTTTCCAGTTACTCCAACATATCAAGCAATTAAAAAAAAAAAACCCTCTTATGTGTAGAAGACATGAGGCAAGTTAGAAATACGTTACGCCAATTCCAGTAGAAGACAAGCAGCATTTGATATACCACATTCAGTGGTATAACCACTTTGGAGGTTATTTAATCTGCCAGTAATATCCCTCAGACAGACAGGAACAAACTTACCTTGATGTGTCTGTCTGTCATTCAAGTAACCTGTGATCCATTGAATATGTCTTTTTCTGAAACGCTCATTTTACTGCAATTCTGTCTGACTCAATATTCTTCTTACCTGACAGGTAGGAGATCAAATAATTGAAATCAATGGAGAAAGCACAAGGGACATGACACATGCCAGAGCAATAGAGCTAATCAAGTCTGGTGGCAGGAGAGTGCGACTGTTGTTGAAACGTGGAACAGGCCAGGTCCCAGAATATGGTGGGTTTTCATCTTTACGTTTTTCTTTGTGCATGAGTCCATATAAATTAATTTTATTGCTTTTGAGTTAAGTAGCAATTGCAGATATTTATATATTTTAATGTCCTGGTGCACATTAACTATGGGCTTAAGTGCTTACCTGAGTAGAGGTGGATTTATTCACATGTTTGTTTCCTTGGCTCAAGACCACATATGTGTGTATATC
>JAOXJM010000001.1:13270972-13284857 GCA_026413425.1 Tringa solitaria
TCTTTAGGGGACATCTCTGAGTGTGCTGGGAGTTGTTGATTTGTCCATAAACTGTCCTTTTCTTCCTCTATTGGTACTTCTCTGCGCATTTTGAATCACAACAGATGATCTTGTTGCCAATCAATTCAGTGGCTCAGGTTTAAACTTGTAATGTTAAACATTAAAAAGAATGTACTTCTTTCTTTGGCAACCACACTTATATTATCTCTGAATCTCTGACAATATATACGGATGATCGGTAGAAGCCAACTCTGAATGAAAAAAGAGACTTTGCTCATTGTGGCTAGAGAGCATTCTTCTCATGTTTTGATTCAGAGAGACTTCTGGGACATTTTTGAATATTTCAAAAAATGTGAGTCGTTTAGACAATACAGAACCCTTATTTCACTACTGAAATGACAAGAAGTAAAAATAAACTATCCAAAGGTAATTCAAAGACAAAAAGCTCTTTTTTAAAATAGAAATCAAAGCTTACTCTAAAGGATGGTGTGACAATGTCATATATTTACATAAGTTTTATGATGTTCTCAGGTGGGCCTGAAATCTCAGAGGAAAAGGGATTTTTTAATGAAAATTCTTTGACATGCTTATGCTATGATGTTTAAAACTCTGTTAAACTTTTCTAATGTTACTTTTGAAGTTCCAGCAACATTTCCCATTAGAACCAGAAACTGCAGGAGCACATGAAAATTCAAAGCAATACTTAGGCTTAACTGTAGGTTCAGGTCAGTCTTTGTTACCAACATAAATTCATTACCTCTGTTGGACACAGCTCCACTTAAAGTCAGCGCTTTGCCAGCTGTCAGTACACACCACAATTGCACCATTTTCTTCTCTAAACCAGAGGCAATTCCGTGTCCGCAAATGTGTTGCATTTTTTCCAGCTTTCAAGAGCTTCTGAATCAGGGCAGCAAGTCTGGGCTGTAGCCCACTCATCTGATGATAAAGTTAGACAGTTACACTTTTGGTGAGTAGGAACAAAGCCAAAATTACTTTCAGAGATTATGATAAATAGGTACTAAGACATTTAATATCAATTTTAAACAGTGTGTAATCCTTTTGGAGAGACCTGCAACAGAGATTCAGATCAACTCCAAAACTCTTTTGTAGGGAGAGGTGCATCAATTTTAATGAAAGAACAAACAAATGTCCAGGAATGAATAGTGGTAGTAATCCTTCTCAAATAGCAGAACCATATACCAGCAGTTCTCCGGTTCCTCAGAAAACAGTTTAATCTGTGGGCGGGTCACAGGAGACCGCTGTGAGCAAAGAATTGATTGCAGTTCAGACCCCACTTCTAGATGGCACTTAAACTCAGGTTTACAGGAGATCCAATATAAATTTCTATATTTATATATATGTTATAAATCTGTACCTTATTGCAGAATCATGAGAAAATGGATGTAAAAAATGTTCAGTGCAAACAGCGTTGTTTTGGGAAAACAAATCTTCCAAATCTCTTACAAGTGCACGAGCCATCCCTTCCCCAGAAGAACATGAGTAGAAAATACAGATAAACCACTACAAATCCAGGTACAGCTTATAGTGCTAACAGAAGGAAACAAGATGACTTCACAGGACTGTTTAAAGCTATTCTCACCATTTGGCATTTGGAAATGCTTAGCATTAGTTGTGTAAAAATGCAGATGACTGCAAAATAAAAGTTGCTCCAAAGAAGTGCCATTTAATCAGAGCATTTTCCTAGCCACATCCCTGGCTTACAGCTCTGTACAGGAGGAGAGCTAAGTAGCTGTGCTTGAAAGCCATGTTGTCCTACTGCACTGAAAAAGCAGTAAAAGCATTCAGGAGTTATTTTGTAATGTACACACAACCTACAGAAAACATCACAGCAAAAGATAATATCCACATGTCTCCAGTCCTTAATTTGTGTATTGCGCAGGCAGAGAAATGTTCATGCTGTATCCAGTCTGCAGGCAGAATGGAAGCAAAACAAGAAGTCGCCTGTTGAAATTAACTGAGATATTAAAGTCCTCCCTAGGTCATCTCCCAAAGCAATGAGAAATACAGAAGGTGAACACAAAAACCAACAGCAGCCTGCTTAGGAAGTTAAAAACAGAAATTAACAAACAGAAGCGATTAAAACGAGAGGCCATGTCTCAAGAAGGCCAGATCTCAAGGGTAAATCATCATGCTGCAAAGAATGTCTGTCAGAGTATTAATGACAGAGATGCCCAGAAAGAATGTCCTTTCCAAATAATGGAAAACTGAATGCAGAGAAGATTGTGACAATAAGCTCAAGGACAAATTGGTCCTGAGTACAGCAGATAAACTCATCAATATTTAATGTTTCCCACCAGAATTCCACAGTTGAGATGCAACAAGACTAATTGGAGCTTTTTTTTACTGAAATTATCAGCCCTTTTAATATTTTTTTTAGCAAGTACATGTCAGAAATATTTCTTATTCTCCAAGGGTCCAGCTCTGAAGACCATCAGTGGGAAATGAAACTTAGTTGAGTACAAAAATGCAAAGCTGGAGGACTGAGCTGGAATCTGGATTGCAACAGGCATGTGCAGCAGAAGCCTAGGAAGAAATATGGAAACAGAACAAGTGTACCAGGGTCCTCTCCTGCATATTGTCTCAGTCTCTGACAAGAAAAATGGTCAGGGACTTCCCAAGTCAATTGTAGTAACACTGCATTTAAAGACCTTTCCAATAGCAGTGGCATTCAGACTCACAGCATTAAAACGAAGGAAGCTTACATAGAACAACCTAAACCAACCAGCTGAAATTCATCACATTATTGCCTCTCAGTCTTCAACTTTTTTATTTTCCTTGTGCAATATAACCAGTGCTTTTTAAATTCCAGAGCCATGTTTCTGTTAGTACAAAATATGGCGGTATATATTTAAGTGCAAGAAATATCAGTGTTTGAATGATGATGTGATTGACATCAGTAAAAGCAACGTTAAGGGAAAATCATCAATGCTAAGAAAGTGATCTGTGCAAGAAAAGAATGTGCATTGAAAATGAGAAAGCACTCAGTGAAGAAACAAAGAACAAGCTCCTGGGAGGATGTAAATCTCCTGAATGAGTTATGTCAGTTTGTGCCGCCTGGAAATCTGTCCCTACAAGTACATTTCAGAAAATTCTGGCTGAGCTAAAGCACTATTCAAACCTAGGGGAAGAAATAAAGTGTATTGCAAATGCATCATTTACCTCAACTCCAGCTGCTGAATTTGCTTGAAAACAAATGCCAAAGATCCCAGAGCACTTCAGGGGGAGAAATACCCTCATAGCGTGCACGGTAGCATCAGAGTATAGGGGAGGGAGCACAGATATGATTAATGCTCCAAAATGATAGCTGATTTCACAGCAGGGTGCAACAAAAGAAGTTTAGAAAACAGATGTTCTATCACCCAGCAACTCAGAACATGTTTGCTGATGATAAGGATAGCCAGAGGAACTGTGCTTCCACTGAAGGTGAATTATCACAGCTCATCCAAACCTGAAGAACATCAGCATCATGTTTCATAGCAAACAGTCTGCCAGCCAAGTTCTCCAAAGAACCAAGTCATAGTAAGAAATCATATTACTGTGCAAGAAAGACTAGAAGCACTGCTGGGAATCCTGATCCTCAAAAGCACTGGGGAGGCCAGCTGGAGTGAGTGTGAAGTTTCATACCTGTTACAGGGCACAAAACTCACAGTCATCACTGAGCACTTCTCATCCTGGCATTAAATGTAATTTGAATAAAAAGATAGACCAAGATTTTTCTTGCCATGGCTGCCTGATTCCCTATGTATGCATCTACCTAAGAGGTTATTGGCTTCAGCACGAGTTACTGGGTGTGCAGCACTTCTAAAAATCTGTCTACTCACACTGTGGGAGCCTAATTACAGATGCTCATATTTTTCAGGCCTTAGCCATAGCTGTATAAACACCATCAAAAGGGCATATGCATTGAGCAGCCAAACACTGGGATGATGCAGCATCCCTAAGGGCAAAACGTGGGAAAACTGTTGACAAAATCCCACATTAAAGAGTAAGTAAAACTAACAAATCACAGCCTCTTCATCCAGCAATGAGCTCTGCAAGAGGCAAGTTAATTCTAATGACAGATCAGCCCCGGGAAGCTACAGTTTTCTCTGAGAACAACCACTGTTCTCTCTAAATTTCTATGGAAGAAGGTCCCTAGGAAACCCTGGGATATTTCATTCTCAGTCCCAGCAGTCCTGGCAGCTTGTTTCTTCTGGCTTACTGCTCCTAGCCTTTCCCAACTGGAGCTTTCATTATTCAAAGCTACATTAAAATATGTAAGTTCCTAGAAGTGTCTAAAAGCAATGAGTCTTATAACCAAATACTTGCAAACGGTGTAAAGGTGGAGGAGGCTGAGGCACAGTTAACACTAGTAGGTGGACTCCAGACCTCCACCAAGAAACAACCTCCTGCCCCGGATGCTTTCTGTCTGGCACGGCAGAGAAAGCACAAACACTGAATTTCACCTGTGAGGAACATCTAGAAAAAAAAACTAATTTGTTTCCCTTCCTGCTTTCACAGCAGACTTCAAAATCATACGTTGTATAAAATTTGGAAGTTTTTCACTTAGCTTTTAGTTGCTTAAGAGCTCCTGCAGAAAGTTGTACGTTTTAGAGACTCCAGCCCATTCACACTGAGATTTTGGAAAACATTTCCATTGCCCTGTCTTCGAAACCTGGATCTGGCCCTGACCGTGCTAAGTTATGGTGTGATGCTAACACACACAGAGCAGCAAGAACCAGAATCTTGAGGTTTGGTGAACAAGGAATCTGTGTCATGGGGCTGGTTGGTGCTTTATACATTTACACAACAGTGATTTTTTCCCTCTCTTCCCCACATTGTTCAACTTTGTTAAACGACATGTCCTAGGGTTGCCTTGTGCATTTTTGGAATCTCTGTTGGTTCACACAATGATAAATTATGTACAAAACTCACCCCATGGGTTCATGACATTCAGGTGATTTTACAGAACTAGAGTTTAGATTCAGTTTTGGCTATTTAAAGGAGGAAGAGTTCTGTATGCAGTAAGTAAACTTTCAGTATACACAAAATCATTGCTGGCTAACAGATAAAAGCTACAAGTTATTTAGCAGGAAGTAATTTTTGAAAGGCCTTGGGGAAACTCTTAGCTCATGTTTCAGCACTACTACACCAACAAAGCCAAAAATTGTCAGAGTCGTTACCAATACAAGGATTTTTCACAGAAATAAATTGGGACATTTCTGAAACACATTAAACTCTTTGCTTTTGATTTGTTATGACTCCTTCAGAAAGCACCTCAAGATGTACTCCACATCTGTAGTCCAGGTGAATCTACATCCTGAATATATTTGCACAGTAGTTTCAATCATCCACTAATATGTAGACTTACAGCATGCTTATTTGTCTTAGCTTTACAGAGTATTTCTTTCCTGTTACATACAAGCTTTTTACTCAGTTGTTCTAAACTTACTAAGAATTCTCTGCTCTAACAAAAGTAAAATATCTGTATGTCACTGGTTCTGTTAATTCTAATGATTGGTCCTAGGCTGTTCCTCCCCTTCCTTTAGGAATGGTACCTTCCAGTCTCTCCATGTGCATGAAAAGTGACAAGCATGGGTCCCCATATTTCTACTTATTGGGCCACCCTAAAGACACGGTTTGTAAACTCTGCATGTATATTATCTTTCTCTAATACGCTTTTGTTTCTCACAACTGTTAATAGAGTCTTTTCCAACTTTTTCTTGCACGCTAGTTCACTTAATAGTTTCTATAGTATTCAAATTTTCTTTCATAACTGATTATCTTAGATATCAAATCAGCTATGCATTTTTCAAATGTATTTTAATGTCCTAGATAACTGGTTCTTCATGTTACACTGCATTGCTGCTAGTGCAAGAAACACAACCATAGGTCTCTGCTTTTTCTCCTGACAAAAATTTATCCTCTGAATATGACTTTTCAGGTAGAAAACCTTAAGCTTTTAAGAACCAAAGCCATAATTTTCTCCTTCCTTACGGTACTTGGCTTGCAAACACGTCAGTAATGTGAAAGCAGAAGTTAGATGCTGATCTCAAACAATATTTATGTGTGGTCTCTTGAAGAAATAACTAATGTAAAATTGAAGACATGTAAGGCAATACTCATTTTTTTAAACCCAGTGGCTGTGCTAAATTTACACATGGCACTTTGCACTTGATTTCAAGCTATTTTCTTCATAAATCAGATCCAACTGTACAGATTGTTCAGATACATCAAATTTGTAATACAGAGTCATGGCCCAGAAATGATACCTGAAAGAAAAAGAAAAGAAAAACTTGGTTTTCCTATTTTTTTTATTGATTGCTGTCATCACGGAAAACACAGAACTGTTCAGATGCATTCAGCCTGTCTGCTGTCGACTTTGCACAATGTCTTTTAATATACTAGATAAAAATTATAAGGCCAGTCTCACACTATTGAAGTAGACAGATTGGAAATAGAAAGGGAGTTATACCCAAAGGTATCCTGCTAGCCTTTGGGCTTCAAGCAGCTCCTCCAGTGTGACGTCCACAGAATTCCTGCCCCGAGCACCCAGGCACTAAACTGTGCTTAAGGTATCAGTCTTGTGCACGCAAATCTGGGTAATCTAATTGATTGCTTTCATGTGTTTCCAGATACAGCTTATTTCCAATTTGTGCCTGTAAATAAGAATTTTCTGAACACAGACATGTCCCTGTACTTTGATAATGCAGAGCTGGCCACATCTAGAGGCCATTTAAAAGTTGTAACCATGTTGTTCAAGTGTGTGTGTCACCATCAGAGACCTCTAGCAAAAAGGAAGTTCCTACACCATGTAGAAATCTGAATTGCACCATTCCTTGCAGTCATTCTCACCTTACTTCTGCTTTGCTCTTCACTAAAAGTAGTTCGGAGAGATCATGAGGTTAAAAATCCAGGCTGACATTAGGGCCATTTTGCAGGTCCCAGTTGTCAAACATAAGAAGTTCAGTGAACTGCAGTTCCACCACAACTGTTATATATTTATAACCACAATTTTCTGTGCATTATCCTTATTTTTCCTCTTATAGCATAACGGACACAGGAAATAAGTCTTTTTTCCTGAAATGAGTAGAAACGTAAATCCTCTATAAATATGGCTAAAGTTAGTTTTGCACAGTCACTCGGCTGTGAATGGTTCTGATTATTTATTTGGCAGGAAGCGTTAGGGCAGATTTTCTTTCCCAGCAAAGTATATCCAGAAAAATCAAAAGCAATTTAGTTTGAGTCAACACTAAAACCGAAATACTTGATTAAAAGAAAAGTAATATCAGATCAAATGAAAAAATGTCTGTTATAAAATGTTTCCGTTTCAGGTGTTTTTAATGAAAGAGTTTTGAGGGGAAGGATTTCCCTGAAGAGCAAGTTTTGCAATAGGCCTTTTCCCAACCAAAATTGTGGCTGTGCTACCATTCATTAGAGCACTGACCAAGGATGTAAGCCAAATTTCCTGATGTAGAACAGATATATTGACCATTCTGGCATACCTTAGGAGAGGCCCCTACCATAACATTATTGTGCTGTCTGTTATGAGTCCGCATATCTCCTACAGGAATTGTTCCATTTCATATAAATAATCACTTACGGATGGAAGAGGATCAGCAGGTTTACTTGAAGTTAGATAAAGCACAGGAGAGATACAGGCTCTAGAAGGTGGTTTAGAAAGTACATCCAGATCAAGTGACACGTGCCTGTGCTTCCTTGCACCATGGGTTTGGTAGCCTTTACTAGTACCACTGCATTTATATTTGCAATTATGTATGAAAAATTGAGACTTTATCCTGTCTTTTTACTGTTTGAATACAGCTAAATCCTTCAGAAATCTCCAGTCAGCTGCAAACTGCATTTTTCCAATTCTTTAACTCTGTTAGTATGTCTGAAGCAGTTATTTTTCTCTAAAAAATGGCGAAAGCATCTTGGCCTGTACATTCAAGCCAGATGCTCCTACCTGTTCAGAGTACTGATCAGATAATCCAACTCATCCTATTTTTAATGCTCATTTTATAAATCTCCAGAACTGAAGTTAAGTGTTATTCGAAACTTGAACTGCTCCATATATCATTCATCTGATGTCAGTGCAAAAATCAATAGTCATTTTGGAAAAGTGCCCTCTCCTTCTGTGACCACCTTGGCGGAACTGCAAACATTCGTTCATATTCCTGCTGCGTTTCCAATACCACCTTCTTATTTCTAGCAATTGCAACTTAATTTCAGGAACCTGTGGTGTGTAAAAAAAAAAAAAAGGACTAACTGAATGAATCAATATTCTGGTTAATAAAATTGGTCTAAAACCATCAGGCAATTTGAATATGGGCTCCCAAAGGTTCTAGCCATTTTATTGCTATGGGTAAAAACTATTCAAGGACAAAATTGAATATTAAAATTTGCTTTACAAACATGTCTTTAGTATTTAATAAATATGTAACAGCTGGCAGGAAAGTAGAACATCCTTCTGTTAAATAACAGTGTATGTGGGTGTGTATAGTTATTTCGGTCTTACAGCAATTTCTATTTTAAGAGATATGTAGACCTTTTACATAGGTACCTCTTAATATAGAAATAGAAAACACAATTTTGAAAGAAAGAGGGACACATTAGAAGACTTTTTCAGTTTTGTGGCAATGTTTCTGAGCTTCCAGGAAAGCAATATCTTTGTCTTACGTTTTAAATGCCAAAATACTGAGTCCTTTCCATAGTCCTAAACATTGCTTTGGCAATTACATTTCCAGTGCCTTTGACTAGTCCAGCTGAATTCTCTAACCCACTTTTCCCCTATCTGTGTAATGGGGATAGTAATATTTACTTACCCATCTCATGGGAGTGTTATGGGGATTAATTATTTAATGCTTGAAAAGCACTTTAAAGATTAAAATTCCTAGTCGACTACTCAGTATTATTATTAAAGCAGAACCTCACTAATCCATACATATTATAATCCATGCCAAAATTGGCAGTGTCCCCCCACATCTGAGCAAAGATTTAATAATAAGGCTGTTGAGCAAGTTCTCTTATTACTAAGGCTTAATTATTATAATATAATATTATGGAGTAGATTTACTAATATGGTGTAAAGAGCAGATAATTACAGCTAAACTACAGTGAATAAAACAGATGAACAAACATTATCCCTGGTTTAGTTCACACAAACTGGCAAGCAGACTTACCAGCCAAAGAAGGGAGAAGTCCCACCCACAAGTCTTTTCCTAACTTTTTTTGTGGCTTCCTGTATTTTCATCCAGTTGACGATATTGGAAGATAAGCACCCAAAATACAAGGCCTGAAAGAACACAGCCGTCTCTCTGTCTTCACAGCATCAGTTTTTCCTTTCTTCATGTAATCCAGAGAAATAGGAAAAACGGGAATTCAGTAACACTTACTGAGTCTTTGCAGTTTGACATAGGAATAATTCCAGTCTTCTGCTGGAAGAACAGCGTAGCATCCTGTAAAATCTCTCTCCTGCTGACCATTCCACAGCCCCTCTCATTTGCAAATGTGCAATGGGGACTCAATTAATAGCAAGACTGCATCACTCCAACTTGTTCTTAATCAGAGTTACCTTGCCTATGTGTCTCTGATGGTATCCTTGCAATACAGTTACATATCGAAGGGAACAGTATGAAGGCACAAACCCTCATGCCTGTGGCCTGGCCCAATAATTATCATCATGAAGGTTGCGCAGTAACTGCTTCAATGGCTAGACTACCAGGGAGCTAAAAATGGTTCCACATAGGATCATAGAATCATTTCGGTTGGAAAAGACCCTTAAGATCATTGAGTCCAACCATTGACGTAGCACTGCCAAGTCCGCCACTAAACCATGTCCCTAAGAACTACATCTAGATGTCTTTTAAATACCTCCAGGGATTGTGACTCAACTACTTCCCTGGGCAGCCTGTTCCAATGCCTGACAATCTCTTCAACGCAGTCAGTTTTCTGCAATGGCATGCATTTCCCCGTAGGAGAGCAGAGCCACTCATGTACATTTTGACATAAATAGTGATTTGGAGAGGTCAAACTTCATACTCTTTAGGAGGATTCAGAACCTACTGCATGATATGCTATGATACCCAAGACTAAATTAAACTAACAGGGCCTTTTATGATTCTCAAAGTTAACATGGGAAATTTTATGAGTCTAAATTGTCACATAGTGACATAAAAAACTGTTATTCCAACCATTGGAGAGGGCAAGCTTTGTCCATAGAGAGACTTACAGTTGGTCCTACCTCTATCATTCTCACTCTGCCATCCCGTGGTGCAATTTCTGGCTGATGCTTTGTATCCTGACCACAGGGAGAGGTGGACACTTCTCAGATTTCTTGTAGCTCCCAAGCTTGGGGCTTGGGAAAAAACCCTGAGAAAATGAAATGCATTTTTTTCACTTGACAATATCTCCAATTGACACTTAACGAACGTGGCTGTTGAGCTCAACGTATTTTGTTGAGCTACAGCAACACTTATGCAACCCAGAATTTTAAACATCTGGTTTTTTAACAATGTGTTAGTTTGTGTGTCATCATTAGGAGCTGAATATTACAATGTGACATTCATTTATTCATCCACTTCTGTTTCATTACGCAGTTTTCAGAGAAAATTGTCTCAGCATCCAAAGGATATCAGATACCACAACAGCCCCATCAGTAAGCATGGCCCCAGGGTCACCTCTGCACCTTCAGTGCCCAGCGGCCTCCAGTCTGAAGAGAGCAGCTTCTACCCTAAGCAGGATGGGAATACTTAATTCATTAACTTTGTAAATAAGGATGCGTTCAAACCAAGTTATGTGTTTTGCTTAGGATCCTGCTGTGATCTTAAGTGGTAACCACGAACACTCAGCACCAGCCAGAAGCAGCTTTCTAGGGGCATTTCCTGTACAGTCAAAATGCTCTGAATTCCTCACTTATTAAATACATTTTATATATTATCTACATACCTTTAATAATGACAGTCATTTATTGACTAGACAGGATGTGATGCCTACTGTTAATGCCCATTTTAGCTGTGATAATTAATAATTTTAATATTTAAGTTTAATTAAGTGCGTAATATCAAACTCTTAAATTATTCAGTCTCTGCAGAATGTTTTTCATTAATACCACACATTCTATTAACATATTTATGAACACCTTTTATGACTTAATGTCCTTAATTCTATTAATAAAAACTAATTTTAAAGTCATTATCTTTTTTAATTACATAGTAACTTGCAATGTAGATTTTCTAGCCCATCTTGCAGGGCTCTCCAGCCCTGCAAGAGAACTGCTGAGGTTTCTGCAGGTTCTACTATACTGCCTCACGACACAGAAAAAATAAAACATTCTTTACTGAAAGCTACTTTTGCCTGAGTAACTTTGATCTGATAGATATGTGAGATGCTCAACATTTCAAAAAGGGTCCCAAACCACCTGAAGGACCTAGTGAACGACAATGCATGCTTAGAGCAACATCACTCAAGACTGGCACTTAGGCTGTCCCTACACTTAACACTGATGCAGCAGTGAGGAGCTTGGATGATACAGCTGTGGAGGATAAAAGCACTGTGCAGGCTGCAACTTTTCATTTCAGCTGTTCACAGTATTAGTGAGTAATCCCATAACATTTATGCAGATACATTAACTCGATTCAAGGAAAAATCAAATTTACCAAGTTCACTCAGATTAGTGATTATGATCATTGGCTTAAATATTTAATGGATCAGACTGTTTACTAGATCCATATCTATTGAACAGGCTAAAATGAGTCTTAGAATGAGTGATAAACTGTGTATTCATAATCATCTGGCCTTAAGATTCACAGCCAGAAGACTATTAGAATAAATCAGTAAATTGATTTACTAAATTAATTTACCTGTTTCAGGTCTGAAATAAAACCAGTTTGTAAGTGTAGCTCTTGATTATTTTTCCCTCTCCCATTCTGCACTTTAGGTAATATTTTCCTGCATAGAAAAATTACCTTTTTTTGTTCTTGCTATTGTAACAGCAGTGTTAAAGTTATCTCAGTCCTGCTGTAAGGTGTGACTGATGTTGGAGAGAGCCAAATGATGCAACGTTTAGGCATAATTAAAAAATCACACCGAATTGTTTATGGAAGTGATTTATAATTAAGGGATGAACAATGGCAGGGTAACCAGGAGAGGGCTAAAGTTAGATGCAGCACCCCAGGATCATCCAGGTCCTGGAGACAATACAGTCTACCTGCTCCCTATAGCAGAAACTCTGAGTGTTTTTTGAATTCATTAGTTATCTCCTGTATTAGCCTGAAAGGTCTCAGGCCACTTACCTGCACTGACCGCTGCTTGCTAAAAAAGGCTTGATGTGGGGCGATGCGTGTAGATCTCCGTGTCCATCCACTCAGCTTTGACCCACAGCCTCCAAAAGGGCTTCCCAGAAGGAGCTTCCCCACATTGGGTGTGTACACGTTCAACAGAAAAGCAGACATCTATTTCCAAAGGTCTTCTGAGACACTTATCCCTCTGACTCTGTAAGGCAATTAAATTGTTATCTCAAGTGATTAGGACTACGGATGCATTGGGTCTAGTGTAGGATCAGAAACAGTGCAGAAAAAAAGTAGGAACTCTCCAAGTCAAATCAGTCACTTCCCATGTTTCTTTGTTTACTGTCTTTAAAGAATACGTTACATAAAAAACTGAGAAGTATTTTCATTCATAGCACTTTCTACAGATTAAAGCCAACACAAATCAATGTGTGTGACTTTCTTGTTTCAAGAAAACAGTGATCGTTTTTCTAAAGGGTTTTTTAATTTATTTTTTCCTTGCAATATGCAGTTTTGCCCTCTCTGCCCCAAGTTTGAATTTTCCCTTTCTCTCTGTTCCCTTAGCTCTAAAAACAAGCAATATCATCTTCTGAGTTTCTGCAGATTTGGTCTTCCAAGCGTAACTAACAATCTACTCTTTCTGAAGTGTGTTTCAATAATTCTCAAATTAGATCTCTGAACATGAAAGCACTTTTTCTAGCAAACCTCCCTGCAGAGTACAGAAACGGTGATGAAAGTGAATTTTACCTGAGAAGTGATCATTCCATGAGATCAGATGGCCCTTGCAAGGACTCTATGAATGCCATCCCCATTTAATATCTAGGTAAAGTATACAATGGAAGATGGATATAATGAACCCAAAGGAACTAAATTGTTGCTCACCAGTAATGATTAGTAACATGAAAAGAAGTAGAGCATCAGAGTATCAATGGCACTAGGAACTGAATAAAGCAGGAAGCAGAGTTGTGTTTCCCGGTGTTGGGATGGGTCAATGACTGAATTTTCTGGATGTAAAATTAAATGTTTGAAGTTTACTGAGGAGATAAAAGTATTCCTCACTTACCCTACATTTACAGTCACATCTCTTCAGTTCTTGTGGCCATCTCCAGAAGCCATATCACTGGCAGCTCCCAGTACTAGTGGTGCCCCCCTCTTCCAGTATTAGACCAGTAGCGAAAAAAAAAATCATAATGACTTTGCCAACAGAGAGACTAGGTCTGGCACTGTTTAATGCTCCAAACATCAGTCTTTCTTAACAAATCATTCTACTTTTCTGAAAACACCGGGCACATAATTGAGAAAAAAAAGATATAGGGACTCAGACACATGTTTGTTTTCCTGTATTCTTTCATGAATTTGTTAACTGACTCCGGTTACCCTGACAAGTTACATTTACAAGCTACTATAAACATGCAGAGTCACCATGACATTACTCAGTATGAACAGGCAAGCAGTATAATAAGTGTGGTTACATCAAGATAGCAAGAAATTAGATTAGGTATTCATTGCTTCAGAAACAAGACTTCACAATACCAAGCAGATCATTTAACTACATTTGTATGTAGCAAATAAAAAATAGTTCATGTGCCAAAATAACT
>JAOXJM010000001.1:13290224-13312675 GCA_026413425.1 Tringa solitaria
ATTCAGCAAAGGAGATGTCTATTTAGCTAAATTAAACAGGATCTACACAATCCAACCATATTGTGTTGAGGCTAAGTAACCAAGAGAAATTCAAAATGCACAGCCAAGAGACACAGCAGCTGACGCTGTGATATAAAGGCAGAGCTTTGTAAGTACCCTGTAAGAATTGTGGGGCCATAAACACTGCAATATTATATCTGTTTAGAAAAAATATGAGACAGAATTCAATGATGACCTTATCGGAGCTACAAATTCTTGTCAATTATTATATGCTTGTAGGGACATGTCTAATAGATGGCAGAAAGTCCTTCTCATTTGTCCTCAGAGACAGCGCTGATATTGCCCAGCTAAGAAATCCATTATACGGCTACAAAAGAGGCAATTTGATTTCATGAGCACGTGCCTTTATTATTTTAACAATAATTTAATGTAGGCAGAGGAAAGCAGAATCTGTGTGGAAAAAAAAACAGGTTTTCAGCCTTTGCCAGCCCTGTTGTTTTTGCTTGTCCTGGACTTTTGTTTTGGGAGGGAGGGAGGGAAATTGTTTTTGTTTTCCTCCCCGTTGACTCCCCTGGGAGTTTTGCCTCGTCCAAGACAGAGGAGTTTAAGCCTGGTGTGTGGTTTGGGTGTTGGTGTTGCTCAGAATACATATGCCTGTGCAACACGCGCTCTGTGCCGCTGAACGTGCCCCTAACTCCCTTCTCTTTGTTGTTGCAACAGACGAACCAAACTCCTGGAGTGCTCCCTCTGCCACCTCCCCAGGTCTGCCGGAAGTAGCTCTTTCCCTGGACGACATAATCTCACCATTATCTTCATCACACATAGCCCCACCCTCTGACCCTTCTCACCAGATAAGCCCGGAGGCAACATGGGATATCAAGAGGGAACATGATGTAAGGAAACCAAAGGAGCTTTCGGTGAACGGTCACAAAAAGAAAAGGTTAGGAGAACAAAGAGAAAGGTCAGCAAGTCCTAAAAAGGTAGACAGGTCAAAGCATGAAGAGGCTTCTTGGAAAGGATATTCAGAAGGCAAAAATAAGACCACTGATGGTGGCAGGCCCACCTCAGAAAGCAAAGTGGTGGGACACAGCATTATGATCGAGGCTGGCACAAGAGAGCACGTGTGTGCTGGAACCAGTGATGAACAGTTTGGGAGGCTGAGGAAGCCGGAAAGCAAGAGAGGAGGATCTCTTAGCAAAAAAGAAGATCACAAACCCACAAATAGCAGTGAGAAGAAGTCAGCTGCAGCACCTGACCATGTCAAGCTTGATACAGGTGCTACCAAGACGTACAGTAGCAACCGCTGCAGCTCTCCTGGAAGCGATATGGACCACAGCCAGAGGGACCCTGACGGGAAACCCAGCGAGTTCCCCAGGAAGGGACATTTCCACTCCATTAACACTCGCAGCACCAACCCCACAGTTCGAAAGGCAACGGTCTCCCCGGGGCCATGGAAAATCCCTGGCTCAGATAAGCTACCTAGCGTCCTGAAGTCTGGTACTTCTGCCATGAGCAGATAAGCAAGGGACTGTTGCCCTCTAACTGTCTCAAACTGACGCAGAACATTCTTCTTAGTTTTTGTCTCACATTGGTTTGTTTTAATTTATTTTAACTCTCACACATATACACAAAGCATTGAGGAATGAAAACATTAGTGTGTGATTCCATGACAATATGCACAGTACCTAATAAGTTCAAAAGCATATAGTCAACACAGAGATTTAAAATCGACCCTAAAGTCCCCATTCCATTTTAGGGACTTTGGCAGCTATGGAAGAAACCAAAACAATACGAAGGACAGTACATCAGAGAAGGATAGTGCAGTGTAGCTTTAGCATTTTTTTTCCCACTGCATGAAGGACTTGGATTTCATTCAAACTTTATATCAAGAAACTGGAACAAGTTAGAGCAATCACAAACTGGAACATCGCCTTAAATAAAACTGCACGGAGCAAGCTGAAACCGAGAGAGGATCTTTTCATGGAGCTAAAATGTTGTAAATAAATTGTTCTCGACATATCTAGACAGGGGTTAAAGGGTTTCTTTGAAGCATCGTTCGGAACTGTACACCCATGACACTTCTCCACTGTTAACGCTTTGGGGTAGTCCACGTGATAGTCCTGTAGCATAGTTCACTGGGCGCTACGGGAGGAGTGGGGAATCCAGTGGATTCGTTTCTGTGATACCATTTCTACTGCCATTTTTGTGAACAAACCATGTTTCTGTACATTGGAAAGGAGTTAGGGTGGAGTTGTATTTGCAAATTATTCTCAAAAGCGATTTACTACAGGTTCCCCAAATCCTGCGAGGTAGCACGCAAACCAATTGGCCAGGCTCAAAACCCAGACGTCTGCAAGGCCCTTGCAGTGGAAGGAAGAGTGCTACAGAGAAAAAGCTGCAGTTTCCTTAAGGAAAGGCCTTTCCCTCCTGCAGAAAACGAGAGCTTCACTTATCAACAGTGCTATGTTTCATACCTATCTACATTTAGTTAGGACACTCTCACCTTTCATCCCCTCAGATTGGCAGAGCAGGTGCCTTTCAGGCACACGTTAATGTCATTAGACATTAGTCATTAGACTGGTTTCTGAAATACAGTTGTCAGTGTCCTCATTCAGCAAATTCGACATATTTTCCAATTTCAAAATGTTTTTTTTAATAATTTCTTCCCTACCTCCATTTTTTTGTTGTTGTTTTTTTCTCTTTTTTTTTTGGTTTTATCTTTCTTGCTTGTCTGTTTTGAATTTCAAGCCTTAAGTGCCAGGTAAACATTCCAGTCTGCCTTCACAGGAAATATCTCCGAGTTCAGTCAATCAGTCATTACCTTGTTTCAAAAAGATGCGTGTGTGTCTGTGTAAGTGTGCATAAGCTTATTTGTCTGTCAAAATTAAAACAAAATCCTGGGCAATAATACATTGGTAATTAAAAAAAAAAAAAACAAAAAACAAAAAACATAAAGCTAGGTACTGTCAAAAGTTCGTATTTAAAATTTATTGTTCTCTAGCAATCTTAGTTCCTCACATGCTCTGCTGAAAAATTAGATTGAAATTGGCTTTGTTCCAAGAAATTAGCACATTACTGTATGTCTCAAACATTGCACTGGACTGACAAAATTTATAGGCATGTTTCTTCCTGTCCAATTATTTGAAAAGCCTCAAGTCAAGGATTTTGCAGCTTTCAAACAATTTTTTTTTAGAAAGAAAAATCCATTTATAATTTCTAAAAAAGCACAAGTCCACGTAGCTGTTTATAAAACTATTATTTAATGGAAAAAAAAATCTTTATCCCCTGAACTAGAATCCAATATAATTTGCCGTTAATTTATTGAATCTGATTTTGGACAATGCTTCTGTAGTGTAGATGCACGTCCCAGTATCTTATTTTTATGTATAAAGAAAGCAAACAATGAAATCTGAAAAACAGTTGAGA
This sequence comes from Tringa solitaria, assembly GCA_026413425.1. Lineage (NCBI taxonomy): Eukaryota > Metazoa > Chordata > Aves > Charadriiformes > Scolopacidae > Tringa > Tringa solitaria. The sequence goes on from JAOXJM010000001.1 coordinate 13,293,651, forward strand.
TTATGCTTGCATAAACTCTAATTTGCACAGTTCACAGCTACTCCTTGTGCAGTAATTGCTTTATGCGGCTGTAATCGATAACCTGTGAAGACAGCACATCATCTAAACCCCATTCCAAATAATATTTCTGTGTAGTGTTAGCTGTGAATTTACCCTGTACAGCTCTATCTCTATAAATATAATTCCATGTATTAATAGTCACAGAAAGGCTGTAAGTGAGCAACTATTTTTATGAAACGCACCACTATGGATAAATTAACTTTTACAGAAATCTTGTTTACTGTATGATATTCTAAACCACTGTCAAATAAAATATATATCCAAAAAAATTTTTTTTCAATTTCTGTGTTAATTTTGAGTAACAGGCTTCAGTGTTACACTAAGAAACAATCCTTTACATGAATATGAGTAGAATTAATTAGCTAATGCTTTACTGAAAAGGCAATGCTCCATTTTGATTTCTTACTTGAAAGAGGGGTACAATTTATGAATTTATATGTACCTGACCAAACAAACTCTGTATAGGCAAATTAAGGCATACAAGGCTACACAGCTGCAGAGAAATCTCGCTCTCAGTGGAGATTTCAGACACCTGAACTCTTATTTTCCTTCCAGTCCCAGGAGACAAAGGACCAAGGTGGGCGGACTCCCACCACTGAGAGACGCTTAGATGTTCTGAGCAAACACTATATATACAAAAGGAATCTGGCAGCTCCAACTAGCCCTAGAAAGTTTGTTTACAAGCTGAGTGAAGGGGGTGTAATTTGGTTTCCACTTTTCTTTACAAACAATGTCTCAGAAAACATCAGAAGGATGTAAAAATAATGGTAACCAGACGGCCTCTTCTGGGGTCTGATCCATCCCTCTTTGCACAGAGCAGAAAAATACTCCTCACCGTCAGTCAGGCAAAATAAATCACCAGTTTACAGACTGTAGGCACCATAAGATGTGCCGGCTGGAAAACTACCAATATTTTTCATGTAAATATGACATTTTTTAAAATAAACATTTCCTCTTTACTTAAAATAAAATTGTCTTTAAGGAATAATAATTTGCCTTCATACACCCTGAGTCAGTTTTGGCAGAGCCTCGTTTTTCAGGAGATTAATGTTCCGCTTAAAAAATTTCAGTCAGCTGAACTAATGACATCATTTTTCATTACAATAAACACATAACAAATTTGAAGCATCCTTTATACTGAAAAAATAGTTACTGCTGTTTAAGTAGCCGCCATTTTCATGGTCAGGAATCTATATATGGGCCTGATTCAGACCCAGAGGTACCATGGGGAGGCGGAGTGAAGCTATGTAGCATCACTCTGCCCAATCTAGATTTTTCTGATAATAACATGTCCTTTCTCTTTTAAACATGATAGTTTAATATCATTTGCATTGCCAGTTTCGCAACCCCTTTTTCTCTAATTTTTCATATCTATGCAATAACACCCAAAATTGGGTGTTTATTTTGATGCAGAGTCTCTGCTCCAAACTCCAATGCATCGGCTTAAGTAAGCTTGCCCGCCTGTGACCAGCAATGCACATCTGGGGAGGAGTTTTGGTAAAACCTCACAGGCAGATATTGGTGCATCCCTTTTCTAAATCAGTGCCAAATGTCAGCTCTGGGGTCCCCACTCTCTCTCCAGGTATTTCCCTGCTCAGTAGCTCTAGGAAGTGCACACAAACTGCAGGGCCTGGAAGAGCAGATCTTCAAACAAGTTTTTTAAAAAAAGCCAGAAAATATAACAACTCCCACAAGGTCTTGCCAAAGATGCCATAGTCTTCCAGAAAGCTGTTGGACTGAAGACACTCCTCATTTAGGTACAACAGAGCACAGGCTACACTGGTTTCACTGCACTACCTTCCACTAAACAGGAGGGACATTTGTAGCCCAAATATATCCTTACTCTGTGGCTTTGGTGATGAGACTTCCAACAATTTAGCACCGCTGTGGATGGCTGTCTGCTAGGAATTGATACAGAAGTTCAAGCATGGCCCCATTTCTTACCTGGTATTTTCCATCTCCCGTCTGAATGTGCAGCCAGCCACCATTGCCAAGAAGTTCTCAACAACATCAAAGATCAGCTTCAGCCTGATTTTCACCGCCTCTGCTGAATATGAACACCTCATACTCAGCCTCCTCTACACCCCAGGTGCCCTCAGCACCACCACATCTATCCTGAACCTCTCCTCCTCTTTCACAGTTTGCCATTGCTTTTGTTCTTAATCCTAACTCTGAGATCAGAGTCCCGCTGTCTTTCAGTGTATTGATTCTTCCATTTGAGTGGATTGATTCTTCCATTCTCCATTTCCCCCTTCTATTCCTTTGTCTTCCTCTTTTTATCTCTTTCCTTCTGGCCCTCTCTCAGCAGCTGACATATCTGCCACTCAACCTCTACCTTACCTCAGCTTCTCAGCAGCTCCTAATGTGGAGCTGGTCATGACACTGCTGAGAGGTGTCATGACCAGTTACTGGCACTGGCCAAGTCATTAACATATATAATGTCATATAAACATATAGACATACCCAACACCTTGTATTAAAGGCCAAACCAGATCATCTGTCTTAGTCTCCAGAAACCAGCAGTGGTCACTGATTAGATGTACGAACTCTACATGCAGCCAGTAACTCCCTCTGCAAGTACAAATAATATTTTTTCATCATGCCACAGTTACATGACTGTACTAAGAATGATCCAAACATCCAGGCCAGGTTTTGTGGCTGCAATACGCTATGATCTTTACTGGAAATCTCCAAATTCACTTTACAAAGGTAAGGACAGGCAAAGCCACAGGCATATTTCTGTCTTAGCCACTGTGCTCTTTTTGCACACCACTGCTGCAGCAGAAACACTGGGCTGGAACTGCAGAGGCATAAGTAGAAGAGCACATCTCAGCTAATGAGGACGTTACCTTCCACATTTCTCCTTGCTTGGAGAGAAGCTCTGGCATGAAAAGTTTCTTGGTACACTGCCATGGAGCTCAAAGTTAGAGAAGGCTTTGGACTTGCCCAGGGATGACTGATCTCATTAGGGATTTACTTCACAGTTCACTTCTGTGAGTCTCCAAAAGGGCCCTTTCCCTATTTTGTCACCTTGACACCTAGGATATTTTCTGTAATTGTTGCTAAAAAGGCTGTACAGGCAAGGCAGTCTGCCTACTCTCATGACTAACAACGGACTTGGAGAGAATTTCCAAAGCTGTGTCACACAGGGATCCAACCTCCATGTCTATTAGACTCAAGGACTCTCAAGGCTGTTTTCTCCATCTATCACGTCACAGCTGAACATCACCTTTACCTTCCCAGCTGTCATGGAAACGGTAAGCCTTTTTAATTAGCCAGTACTCCCAAAGGAAAATCCACTTCACCATCTGGACAGAAATATCTGTGCTTTGGAAGGGGCCAAGACTCAAATGTCACCTATGCCCCAAACCCCTCGCTGGCCAACCTGCAGGTCCTCTGCTCTGCACCCAGGCCTGGATTCTCCCTTGGAGTAACAACAGCATCTTCCCACTGCTCAAAGAAGTATCCATAGGCTCTGGATAAACCACCACCCTCCTGCAGCCACTGCAGGCATGCACAGTCCGGTCTTCCCAGCCCCCAAATATTTATCTTGGTATTTCTAAAAGTAATGACCTGATCACACATTTATCATCATAGCTGGTACCTAAGCTTAGAGCAATTTTTTTTTAAATGTATCGTCAAGACACAGTAACATGAGCAATATCTCTGAATTATAGCCAATCTAGAAACGATGTTCTGTCCTTTCCTGCCATTAGTGCCTCCATGGCAATAAGTCACTCTGCCAGTTCAATTAATCGATAGGGAGAATTTTTGAAACAAGGCACAAATATATCTCTTTTAAACAGCTGGGGGAACGCCAGTGCACAAATAGCCACACAGAGACCTGGAGCACCACCTTCTACTCCCACTCAGGCAATTCCCAAATATCTGTGTCTGGGATGGGTGGCTGTCCCTCTCAGAAAAAAAATAAACCAACACATAAGGATGCAAATTGATACAGTTCATCTCTTCCACAACTTAACTGCTGTAAGTGTTTTAAAGGTAGGAGATATTTAAACTGAAAAAATAAGCAAGAAAGGGTGTGGTGAGAAAGAAGAGGAGCGACAGAGCTTTCTGTGATGTGGTTGCTTGCTGATCTGTTCTATTCCAACTTCTTCAAGCTTAAAAATGAAAAAAGATGACCTATCCAACATGACAAATGCTGCAACAAAGCACTGCAAGTTTGGGAGACAGCAAGAAAAGATATTCAGTGATTACTCTACTAAAAAAAAAATTAATTCATTTAAGCAAAAGGTCTGGTTGAACACAAGGAGAAGGATAGAGCAGAGAAGAGGAGTGGAGAGCACACTGTCCTCTGTGCTCCAGGGCAACTCTGGGGTGCTGATGAGCTCTTCAACATGGAGTAATCCCTCAGATTCTCCAGAGGCTGCAGCCGTGTCGAGTGGCCTCAGCAGCGTGCTGGCATGGCAGTGACAGCCCAGCAGCAGCAATGCAGGAGGGTCAAGAACCCAACCCCTGTGATGTTTCTTTACCTCTGTGCCCCAGGATGGCTGCGTACCATCAAGGGACAGCCTTGTTGCCCACCCAAAGATGCTGTAGTTGTGGAAGCCATGGGAGGGGCAAGTAAAACATGAAAGCCAAATCCAGACCCGCAGGGAGAGCTCGGGCACAGCTGCAAGTTGGAAGAAAGAATCTGAGCAAGAGCAGAGCCCCAGCTACAGCAGGAGACCCAGGAGGAGTGAGACCAGGGCACTGATGTCTTTCTATCCCTCCTCTCCCTGTAAATTGGGGCCACTGATGTCTCTGAAGCCACCTGAATTTTTACACTGCTTTTGTAACATTCTACAAAAAAATGTAGGTTTTGGATTCCTGGATTGCCCTTTGCTCAAAAGAAGTGAAAAACAACAGGCAACCAAACCAGGCTTTACCATCCTCTGCCATCACCAGGCAGCAGGGCTGCCCATGGCTCTGAAGTTTCTATTTGTATGCATATATGAAATTAATGAATTTTGGTATTTGTACTTTCCCAAAATGATTGAAAACCATGCCAAGAGATTTAAGTAAAGTATTTAAAGAATTGCAGCCCATAAACCAGAAAATTTCTCACCCTGTCTTTAAACCAGAAAGTAAAAAGAGCTGCATTCAGGTACCTATTTAATTCAGGAAGAAAATCAGGCCTTTTCCTGTGTAGTCCACAAAGCTCACCATGTATAAAACACCTATTCTAATTAGCACTTCAATCACCCCAGAATTTTTTTAAAAATAAGCCCAGCAGGCAATACAGAGCACTGCAATGTGTTAGTACAGAATATTTCAGAGTACCTCTCAAACCTCCAACATCATGAACAATACTAATTGATTAGTCTTTTATGTCACTCTAGGAAAGATGAGCGTGAGGCTGTGTCTCCTCCTGGATGACTCCTGTGCCCCATATCCCTGGTACTGCACAGCTTTTTAGGGTGGTTGCTGTTAGAGACATGCCCCGAGTGCCACCGTGCCATGGTAGCTGCAGCAGGTCACAAAGGTTTTGGAGGCACCTTCCCACCCGGCTGGTACACCAGCACCACAGCATCTCCCTGCATCCAGGAGCACGGAGAGCCATCCTGCATGGCATCCAGCTGAGAGGGCGTCACAAGCCTGAGCCATGGGGCTACGTGAACAGTCCTGTGTCCCCGGGCCATGGCACTAAGTCCTATATTGTGATACCTCCCAACAACCTGCACACGGCAGCACAAGCCCTCAAACTAGCTTTGTGCCATGGAGTAAAGCTTTTTCCCTAACCGCAACAGTTTATGCCGTAATCCTGCTTTGGGGCGTACAGACCCCTTAACCTGGCTGCTAATTCAGTTACCATATGGATTTATAGCAAGGCACTCTTCCTGAGAAAGGGCGGCTTCAGCAACGTTTCTGCCCTGACTTCACATCCCAAAATACATGATAGGCTTCACATTTAACAAAACTGAAAGATCCCAGCCCCAGGCTCTGCTCATAAAGCATTTCTGGAGGATCAGCAACCTCAGTCCCCGTGGGCAGACTCATTGAGCCGCCTCTGCCCAAATCCCCTCCCTCTTCTCTCATCCTGTTCTCTTTATATTGGACGTTTTTCATGCTGGCATACAAATGCAAATGCAGCCTGAATTGATCCCCACCATACCTCTGGGTCCCCTGAGGTTAACAAGTAGGTCTCTACTTCATAGTTTTATGCGTCCATTATGTTCTCTGATTAGCAGCTCCTTCCCAGACTAAATGGCTTTGAAATTTATTTCAGAAGGTTTGCTAGCTAGCGTTTTTAAGGCTGATTGTTAAAGTGTTTTGCAAATTACATAGAAATTATTCATATTTCAGCCTCACTTGTAAGCACTAGCATCCCTGAACTTCATTAGCTCCAGCTAAATGCCAGCAAGCACCTCAGCAGTGGGGCTGGAGTTGACAAGGCACCAGGTGCGTTGAGCCTGGATGCCTCTGGAGCTCTCTGCTCTCAGTCAGACCTCCCCACTTAGGGGTCCACGCTCTGATTTGCAGGACCCGTCAATCCCCACTGCTTATGCAGCAGCAGAAGTCCAAAGGGCGTAAATGACGGACCAACCTAGTGACAAATGCTCCCCCTTTCATTTCAGGCATTTTCCTCACACCAGCAGGACCCAGTAAATAATGTGCTCAGCAGCATTCAGCTTGGTCACCATCAGCCCCAGAGCAGGCTTGCCTGCAGCAAACAACCCTGGAGAATCAGAGACTGATTTTCACCATCCAGATCTGGATTGCCTCCTGGTGACCTGGCCAACACAGAAAAGTGGTTGGGAACCTCTGATCCAGGACTGGTCATGTAAACATTGCGGGCTCAGATGCAATAAATGGGCCTCAGGAGTCAAAGCAGGGTGGTATGGGCTGTCGCTATACTACAGCAGCAATTATTCTCACATCAAGCTACCAAGCGCAGGAACCTTGGCCAGCATGGCCTGAGGGACAGCAAGAAACTATTACATCTTTTTTTATACAAGAGTGTGTTGAAGTAATAGATAAAAAAAGCAAAAAAGGCACTTGTAGCATGTAAAATTTGAAGTAAAAATTGACCCACTGATTTTAATGGCATCTCTTACTCCCTTTCCTTGCAGTTCAAGACAGCCTTTGTATGTCAAAAAGCCATCCGTGGCCAGCTTTTACAGGATACAGTAATGATGGGAGCTGCTCTGTGGGGAAGGGGGGAAAGTTAAATGAAGGGGGCTGCTGCTGACGTTGTTCTGAACACAGCGTAGGCACCTGTACATGCATCCGAAGAAGAGAGAACCAGGAAGCTCTGTTGCTGGTGTGGATTCTTCCTCACCACCTCACCACTGGGAAAGGACAACTCGGATATGTGACCTTCATCATCACTCCAGCCCACGGCAGGCTTGCTGCTGGGCTGCTTGGGACCATGCCACTGGGTATACCATCCGTGCTAACACAGCCCTGCTAAAGCTCTTATGCTCCATATACAGATTTATAGGCAAGAGAAAATAGACTCTGTAACCCAACCTTGATCTTCTGAGCTTTAGCAGTAAGCATTAGTAGCAAACATCATATTTTCTACAGAAGTCTTTCAGTAGAAAAGTGATTGACCTGCATAATAAAAAACGCAGAGTACTTTAAGAGGAAAAAATTTTGTCCTTTAAATCATAAATAACATATATAGTCATAGAATTCTTATAATTAGCTAATATCACTCCATTTTAAGAAATTATTGTAAATTACCTTGTAAATATGTAACCTTAGGGAACTACCAGATATTTTATGTCGTCTAATGGAATCAAGGCAGGAAAACGCAGAATAAAACTGACACAGAAGAAACTAGTAAGTCATGAGAACTCAAATCACAACAACCCAGTTACGTAGACTGACCTACAGCCTAAGTAACCCAATGGATAAAATCCATAAACAGTAAACTACAACTATATAAATCTATAAAAATAGGATTAGAAAATCCAGTTATAAAAAAACACTCAAACTTTGAGTGTTTGTCAGAGAAGAAATATCCTCCCCCAGGCTGGTATCTGACTGGTATCTGACCGGTATCTGACCAACCTCACACCGACTGGGGTCAGCTTCACAAGGATAAGACTTTTCAGTGAAGAAGGTCTGCAATTTCTTCTCTGTGTGTTCATTATGCAATGACTTTTTAATTAGTTTTCCTGTCTGAAACAGACTTTTTTGAGTTTTCCTATTGCTTCCAGCGTGACAGTTAGCTATTTTGTAGTGGGTCACAGTCAAGAACTCAAAGGACACATTGCCTTAATCAATATCAGGAATTGGTAATCAATGGCTGGCTGTACTATACAGCAAGAAGCTCTGAAAGCACAAATGTAGGATGGCAACAGAGGAACTGCCAAAGGATACATTATAGGAACAGGATGCCAAGGCCACAAACACAAAGCACAAATTACCAGTTAGCGGGCCCAGAAGGAATGCAACCTCAAGAGCTGGGAGAAACCTGGTTCTAGTACACAGCAAAAACCATAACATGAAATATTCTGCACAGGGTGACACCACAAACAAGCAAGAGGGTAAAAAAGGCAGTTATGGACCCTACAAGAATAGGATCAAAGGAAGAAGAGAGAAAGGAATTGCTCCAGCACCATCTCCCTTTGTTAGAGACTCTACCCACGATCAACATTACCTCATTATATGCAGTGGTTACTCCGTCACCTCCGGCAGAAAAAGGGCTCTCCATTGGATTTCCCGTTTGCCACATTCTGCCACTGCAGCTCAGTAGTCATCTCTATAAGGTTATCACTGGATAAAGGAAACCAGGATTTTAAGAGCAGTACATGTGTATTTGTGCATGTGCTTTCTGCTCCAGCACAACTAGTCATTGTAGATTCACTCCCTGTAAACATTTATATAATGTTTCGTGTGAGACTGAGAATACTCAGTAGCCCAACAGTTAGGAAGATGAATGGTACTGTCCCAAGTTCAGTCCCTGCTCCAGAGACCAATGGGATTCATCTCATCTAAGTTTAGGTATCTACATTACTGTTACTCTTTTCAGGCTTTTTACAAAGGAGACCAACAAACACTTTTAGCAAGAGATTTGTCCGACACCTTTAAGAGGAAATTAATTGTCCTGCAGAAACATCTAAATCTTTCCATTGACTGGAAAAAGCATGCAGGGCTACTACCTCTGAGTCATGGCTGACGTCTCCATTTCTGAAGTCAGGATAGATAAATCCATGCTAAAATGTTCCCAGATGCTTTCAATTTCCACCATGTCCTGAGCATATCTGTAGGATCAGGCTGCATGAAGGAGATAAGCGGGGAAACCCTGAGGGTTCAGACGGAGCTCTTAGTTACTGTGTGTAACATCTCTGCTCAGGCGCCCACAGCTGATGCAGGGACTCAGCCCCATGGGCAGTTAGGAGGTAGCTGAGCTGCAGCTCTGCCGATCTGGGGCACCCAAGAGGATTGACACCAGCACTGACCAGGCAGGAAGGTGAGCGGGCTCTTCTGAGAATCAGGACCTTCCAGCCCAGGGAGTCCTGCTGAAACCAAAACTCCCAGCGTCTGTTATTGCTCTCCCTGCATGGCCACTGCCCCAGAACACACGTGTGACGCTCAGAAAGTAACACAAAAGTGAGTAACTGTAGAAGTCACAGGTTTGTAAGAATGAATATTTTGCAGTGCATCTAACTAGCAGGTAATTACTAATGTGTTTGCGAAGGTGTCATGTTGGTAACTCAAAGTCTCTCTTTCTGAAGTTCACATTTGCATCGCAGACCCTGTGTCCTCTTCCCAACGAGATGACACTGCTTTTCATCATGATGCACATCCAAGTGTCTAGAGACAGCAGCTCAGGCTTTGGTGTACAGCTGTTAGAGAAAAATGCATGTTTCTAACAGACCACACACACAGTTTCCCTCAGAGTGCAACTCCTGCATGGGGCATCACAGGTCCTTTCTTTCTTTCGGGTGCTTCTGTCTGGAACCCATCAACGCGTCTGTCCCTGACACATAGTCCACCATCCCAACTCTAGCTACCCCAGACTTGTTTACCTTTCCTTTTTGCAGGCCTCCTGAATTATTTGATTTGTTTGTTCTGCTTTTCCCCCCATACCTTGTAGCTATGATTTATTTTTTTCTTTTTTTTAAAAGAATACCAGATATTTTAAAAATCAAAGCCCAGGTCTCCCAAAGAAACAGGAGCAAGTCCTTACAGAATATGGAGGAAATCAATACTTGGGTACTCCTTTTTTCCTTTGGGGACACAGGAGCAGAAATTCTTTCTACCTCATTGCACATGTGCTGTTTGGTGAGGAACAAGAGACGAAGAAAAACTCTCCTTCCCAAACAGGGCACAGCAAAGAGGACCTGTACAAGCCCCCCCCCCCCGACAAAAACACATCCTGACAGTCACACAAGCAGCTCTGCTCAGTCACAGTTTTGCCAGTAAAGTCTCTATAGGTATTTTCAGGCCTGAAGCTCTCTCATTCTAGGATCATTTTGGCTTTCTGTCACGAAACCTGAATTTTGCATTTGGCATTATTTTTCTTAGGTTAATCATGTACTTGTATTTACGTATATCAAATTATTTTTCTATTCTCAAGGCAATAAAAGGTGTCCCATATGAAGACAACGAAGTGAGTGTGCTTAGTGAGCCCTGTCTGTACCCTGCCTGAATCCCAAGATACTCTTTAACTCCCTCAGTTTTCTGAAGAACAGTTAGGGGCTGGTTAACAGGACAAGTGATTAAAACTGTTATCCTCCCTGCACCATGCAGTAGCACTAGTAGAAGAGTAGGATATTATGGTTACTATACGCTGAGCACTGTAGGTGAACCATTTGTCTATTCTAGAATAAACCCACCCAGGATTTTTCATATCGTTAGAAAAAGGAGACTGTAGTACAACCAAGCAAAATCCATATATATTTGCACCATTCACAGCTCAGTTCGACGCTCTGTTGCTATTGAGTAGGTGACATAAGAGCACTGTGTGAGTTGGGACACCCGGAGGTAATTTTCCTATTTCTTACCTAGATGATATCTTAACCAGTTGTGTTTGTAGTTTAGGGATTTTGAGAATAGGAATTCAAAAGGACTTTTTTTCCTAATCCTTTTTACCAACTACAGAATTTTTATTTCCTTCTAATATTTCCTCCAAGGAAGAAAAAACCCTTTGAATTAAAGTAACATTAGTTGTCTATTACTGGATAGCACAAAGAGAGACAGAAATTAAGAACTAACAATATTCTGAAACTAGCATGACCTTAAATTATGGCAGGTTAATAAATCACTTCAAATGTAAATCTCTGTCTGCTCTCACCTTGAGTTCTGAATGCTTTTAATCAAGTAGCATAATATAAATTTTGACGATCAAAGGCTGTAACTGCTGGCGGAGTGAGACTACAAGTTGAGAGACAGCTGGGACTTAAAGTTTGGGCTGTTCAACAAAAAAAAACGCTCTGGAAATTCAGCCTCTCAGGAAGCTGTAAAACCTAACCAAGTGATGGAAAAAGTTTCTATACTTAACAAAAGTAATTGTAAAGCTCGTAAAGCCCAGCATGGGTGATGCAGGTGGGAACTCAGAGACACCAAGGAGATAAGAAGGGAAGAGACTTTGGGGTGAGTCACAAGATCAATGTTCACAAGCACAACTGTGTGGGACGAGTTGTGGCAGCCTGTGTCCCAGCAGGGCTCTTCCATAATGCCATTCCCCTGGGCCAAGAATAGTTGGCACCACCAGAGTTTGGACCACCTGCATCCCTGTAACTCAAGCACATACAATGTGTAGTAAAGCCAAGACTCACAAACATCAGAGAACCAATAATAAACATGGGGATTCTGTCCTGCTAAGGAACCTGAGGGCAACTGCAGCACCAGCATCCTAATGCCACCATCCTGTAGCAGCTCTTTGTGGAAGCTGAGGCAACGTCTCTCATTCTGCAGTCTTTTTTTCAACATGAACACAAAAAAAGACTTGGATCCATCTGGGTTTTGGTTTGGTTTTTTAACTTATCAATATACCAAAATCTGTAAATGTAAACAAGCAGAGTTTATAAGCCTTCAGTCTGAAAATCTGGGAGAGGATAGACATAAGGGCCGATTCAAGACAGAGAAGAAAATTCGGAGTGCCATTACCTGCCTCATACACCTCCCTCCCCACCTGGAATTTGTACTGGGTGGCTAAATTTGAGGTGGTCGTGTTTTTCTGAACATGTTCTCATTTATGTATTTACAGCCTAGTGGGGTGCAAAGCAGCATAAGGCTGTCATGGTTTTCTCCTGTTTATTGCTATTACTGCTTACGCTCTCACCTTAGAGACATAATTTGTGGGTCTGCCTGTCTCTCCACACTTAGGAAGCTTCTAAACCAGCAAAAAAATGTGTCCTTACAAGAATAATAATTTTTATAAAGCTCTTAATCATATAAATCAGAGCCAACTCCCTATGAAATAAAAATGAAAGCTTGGCTCCACTGAAATCAAGCATAAACCTCTGATTTCAGGGTGGACAGAATTTCATAAAACACCTGGAAGAGAAATTGGCTGTCATGCCCAGTTTATTACAGTGCAGGGAGAAGCACCCCCAGCTGAGTACCGAGCTACTTGAGCACTTCAAACCTTTTACGAGGAACATAAAAGCCAGGTGCTCAGTGCCCTGCTTGGGCTCTCTCCAAATTCTTACCTGTCCTGCAAGGTTTCGGCACATTCTGGGATGAAAATATCTAGATTGGCTCCATCCAAAGTGAAACGCAGGCCACAGGGGTGGTGAGTGCTGCAGCACCACTCTGGCCTGCCATGGAGAAACCCAGACACCTCCAGGCTGAGCCACCCAGGCGGCTTGGTCATGCCTTTCCACGTCATCTCCAAAGCTGAGCCGGCCTGGGAATAAGCATAACCAGAGTCCCACGGCACTATACCTCAGCTGAGAAGCGTGATGCACAGCAGCCATCTCCGATTATCAGTGTAACAAATGCAAGCTGGATCGTCTGCAGCCCAAACATCCCATTCACAGAGATTCAGTAGCAGGCTTGCCAAGCTGCCTTTCTCTGCTGCTTCACAGCCCAGTGTAGGTAACATGAAGCACGCTTCAGCCATGGTTTTGTTTATCTAACATTTGCTATTTGATATATAAAACAGAGCATACTAAATTCATATATGTGTACGTGTGCGTATTTGTATGCAGTTACACAGGTTTGAGCCAATTTTTTACAGCAGTCTGCACTGAGAAATTATATCTATTGCTGGTCCTTCAGGTTCCTTCTGTTTTTCAGCAGAGGACCTGGGAATTCAGCTCAAGGGGAAGGACTGCTGCTCTTTAAACACTGCATTCCCCTCTTCAAGAAATGCGGGTCTCAGGAGGAGGTAGAGCCTGGCTTGCAGGGGATGAGTAATTGCCTTCTGGAAGCGAGCTGCAGCCTGGCTCGGTGTAGCTGTGCCTTCAAAATGTAGTTTTCAGTCCCCATCTGCAGGCAGGATGGAGCAGAGCAGCTCAGCACCCCAGCTGGGCTGGGGGGCACTGGGCTGAGCGGGGGTAAAGCGAGGCAGGACGAGGAGCAGCCCTGCTGTGCAAATCAATGAAGTGATCTGCAGGTAAAATCCCATTCATCGCTTAATCACCTACCAGCCAATGCTTTGAGGGTCTGGTCTCCTTACACGGCTGTAAATACATTCTGCTGTTCTGCCAGAGAGTTTGGGGGGTAGGTACAGGTTTGCAATGTGCATACGCACCCACTTTGGTAAAATGGCAGAAAGTGGTAATTGTAAAATTAAGGAGGAAAAAGCTATTCACAGACACGTATCACACTTGTGAGCGCGGTGCAGAGCAGGCGTGTGGGTGGCAGCGTGTAACACTTCGGGGCAGCACCGAGAGTGCAGAGAAGAGCAGAGCAAAGCCCTGCAGAAAAGGAGGACTGCATCGAGTGCTCAGGCCAGCACCTTGCTCCAGTGACCTGAAGCACCCCCAAAACCACAGCAGCTTCCCAAGACTCACACCAGACTGGAACTCCATGACAGCTGAAAGAAGAAAGTGAACTACCTGCTCTGACAACAACACACGTATCAATTGCATGAACAAAACCAGATGGATTCCCAGATTTCCAGCTGAAGGACAGGGCTACACACATGAAGAATTTAGAGAGAGACGTTCATACAGTTGAGCTGTGAGCTCCAGAGCACCTGTAGGGTGGCTCATTGCTCCCTCGAACATGAAATCACCAAGCTCCTCCCTATACCAAAAAATCTGTTTGCTTGGTATATCGGTGCCCAAACCCTGAGGCAGTAAAATCCTGAAGGCAATTTTTCCTTGCTCCCTACTTGGGAAAGCAGTGATTGAGAGCAAGGTTTTAAGCTTCAGCCCAAGGCAATAGGAAAGTACAACTCAATCAGTACTTTCAGGTAAGAGAATATTCCCTTCAGCTGAGGAAGCACAGGGAATCCGGAGGTTTTGATTAAAGTCCACCTTCCAGCCCTTCCTCGTGTTAGGAGGTTTCACTGTTATCTAAGCACTTGCCTTTGCCTGCTGATGGACAGTTTGCTAATACGTGCAGTATTATTCAAACTTGTCAGAAGTCATTTAAAATCCCATCAACATCAACAAACCAAAAAGGAGAGTATTAACCCCTAATTCCAGCTAGTCAAGAACTGCACTTTCACTAGTTTCTAATGAAAATTACTCTGTAATAAGTTTGTCTTCATTTTTTTGTTGTAACACAGTCCTTTAATTAATACATTTTTACAGCCAGAGTAATGAGTTTTCTCTATCATATCTGTCTGATAATACATCTTCTAAGAAAAATGAGATTAATCATTATTTTTAAACATGGGCTTCATGACTTTTTTCATTTCATTTATGATATCTGCATAGATAAATCAAAAAAAAAAAAACCCAACAGTTTCTATCACCCTCGCAGAATGGGATTAATTTACTATAACGAAAATGGATGGGAGCATCAGAACTGTTCGCTCCAAATATGCTCACAGTGACTAATACCATGAATATGAAAAGCTATCTTAACCGATTCTAAGTTGCAGATGGATCTTGGCAGAAAGGAAGCCAGAGGAAATGAATGTAATCACTGCAAAATATGTAAAAATGACAGAGAGAAGTAAAGTCTAGACAATGTGAGATGATTGCCATGCTCTCTGGCTTGGGATGCAAAGCTCGTCTTCTGATTGTTCTGGGGTTTAAACTGCCGAACACACATCGCTCTTCGAACCCATATGGGCAAGTAATTTGCCATATGTTTTAGTACATGGCATGAGTACCCAGAGATGTGCTACTGCTAATGCTGAAAACAGAAAAAAAGCAAGAAATGCCACCCGTGTCTCTCTGATACTCTAACAAGGGGGTGGAGCCTTCCGGGGTTGTTTTTAAAACAAATACCAAGCCTTTATATGGTATCTTCTCCTTCTCCATGCTCATAGCCATGTGAGCTCTCCCTGCCTCCTGGAACCCTGGGACCACAGAAGATCTGGAGGTTTGGGTTGATGGCAAGTTGAGTATGAGTCAACATTGTGCCCTGGCAGCAAAAAGCGCCAGCTGTGTCCTGGGGTGCATCAAGCACAGCACAGCTGGCTGGTTGCGGGGGGGGGGGGAGTGTCCCCCGCTACCCTGCCGTGGGGCAGCCCCACCGCACGTACTGTGGGCAGTGTTGGGGTCCCCAAGCTAGGAAGGACATCAAACTATTGGAGTGTGTCCAGAGCAGGGTGACTTGAGATGGCAAAAGGCCTCGATGGCGAGACTTACAAAGAGCAACTGAGGTCACTTGGTTTGTTCAGCTTGGAGAAGAGAAGACTGAAGGGTGCCCTCATCGCAGTCTACAACTTCCTCACGAGGGACAGTGAAAGGGGAGGTGCTGATCTCCTCTCTCTGGTAATCAGCGACAGGACACCATGGGATGAAGCTGTGTCAGTTGAAGTTCAGACTGGACATTAGGAAAAGGTTCTTCACTGATAGGTTGGTTGGTCACTGGAACAACTGTATCCCTAAGGGTCTGAAATGTTTTCTCGAACGATAATTGCTTTTGCTAAGTAGCGTTGCAGGAAATCAACAGCCCTGCAGTCCTGCTTTTTGATCTTTGTTGGTTTATATCTGTTGGCTTACTTTTTATTCTGATATAATGGAAGTCTTTGCATTTTAAGAACATAGGTCTGTGGATGCAAGGAAATTTTCTGTGGCTGAAATAGGCGATTTGTACCCATTGACCCTTGTCTTCTCCATGTGGTTCCTTGTGAAAGGAGGTCCTTGTTGTGAGGTCATCCTGAACCTTCACTTCTCCAGGGAGAAGAAACCTAACTCCTTCAGTCTTTCCTCACAGAGCAGGGTCAGATGGTAGTTTGATCATCTTCATTGCCTTCCTTTGGTTCCTCTCCAGTCTATTCACATCTAAGGTCAGTAGAACTTTTTTAATGTTCGGTACCACAACCACTATCCAAGCTGTCTAACCTAAATCATTTTTCTTGTACTGCGATGACCTCTATTAGTTTTGTAGAGCCGGGCTGGTATCTTGATGAGTAGAAGTCACAGCTGTTGTTAGAAGGAGCTGGTTCAAAAGGTCGGATCTGGAGGAAAGTACATCGTGGTTCTCAGTACAATCCCCACCTGCGAGCACCAGGTGTTAAATCTGCATTATCAGTAGTAACTTCAACAAGGCACCAACCTTATCTTCAGTGAAACTAGACTTTTTAATTTTGGTTTTTTTTTTACAACCAGGTCTTGGGATTTTCAAGCATTAATAATCTATTTTTCCTTTTATTTCAAGAAAGGTTACTGGTCCAGTTAAGAAAATTCAGAAGAAAGAAAATATAAAGATAGAGGCAAAACCTGCTGCACTAATCCCAGTAGTGCTTCCTTTGGCTGTGCATTATTAAGCTAACACAAAGAACATTTTGAGGAATACCATTATGCTGCTGCTGCATAGAGAAAAATGTTTCTGATTAGCATGTACTCGATATGCTTGGAGAATTAGTTCTCCTTCAGAGAGTTCCAGCAACAAGTGAAACATCTGTTGCTTCCTCCAAGTTATAACAATTATTTCACAATTATTCTTTTGTGTACTTTGAATTTTTAAATTTTTATTTTTATCTAGGAAGCCAGGATTTGTGGTGCGATTGAAATGCACAATGTGCCCATGTGTGGGGGAAAGAAGAATAGGAAGTAATTGCGGTCTCTAACTGCAGCGTTATGTCACCTCTAGGCCAAAATTGTTGGCTGTCGATGTTATTTGCATTCACTGTATTAATTCCACTCTAAACACAACGGGAATTAATCCCATTTCAAGAGATTCAATGGCTGCTATTTATTCCAAGGTTGATGCCAGTGATCGCTGTTGTGTGTCGCTACACAATGTGCTTTCTGCAGCCAACAAGCCAGCTTCAAGTTCCTACCCCCTCGCCGCTGTGCTTTGCTAGCACGGCTGTATCAGTACCAATGCTCATGGTATAAACACCACTGAAATAAATCCCGTTAAAAGAAAACCCCGACTGGGTTGGAGTAGCAAACAGCGTGGCAGCAAAAACATGCAGCTGCACTCAGGACAGGAAGCAATTTCTTCAATCAGCTCCACGAGCAGTGAAAACAAGTGGTAGCACGAACCAGCAAGAGATTCAAACAGGCAGATCCCTCATAAGCACAGAAGTTGAAAGACTTCTCTTCTGGGCAGAGAATGGATTGAGAGCAGCCCTGAGGAGAAGGACTTCAGGTTACTGAACAATGAGAAGCTCAACACAAGCCAGCAATGTGCACTCACAGCCCAGAAAGCCGACCATATCCTGGGCTGCATCACAAGATGTATGGCCAGCAGGTCCAGGGAGGTGATTCTGCCCCTCTGCTCTGGTGAGACCCCACCTGGAGTACTGCATCTGTCTCTGGAGTCCTCAGCACAAGAAGGACATGGACCTGTTGGAACGGGTCCAGCGGAGGACAACAAAGATGATCAGAGGGCTGGACCACCTCTCCTGTGAAGACAGGCTGAAAGAGCTGGGATTGTTCAGCCTGGAGAAGACTCCGGGGAAAACTTATAGCAGTGTTCAAGTATCTGAAGGGGGCCTACAAGAAACCCAGAGAGGGACTTTTAGAAGGGAATGTAGTGATAGGACAAGGGGTAATGGCTTCAAAGTGGAAGAGGGTAGATTTAGATTAGACATCAGGAAGAAATTTTTCACAGTGAGGGTGGTGTGGCACTGGAGGAGGTTGCCCAGGGAAGTTGTGGTTGCCCCATCCCTAGAAGTGTTCAAGGCCAGTTTGCATGGGGCTTTGAGCAGCCTGGTCTAGTAGCCTGGTACGGAAACAAGGCTCCAGAGTCAGCCCCCAGTTGTCATCGTAGGGTTATTTAAGCCATGCACATAGGGCAGATGAAATAATAACTTAGCAAATACACTTGGAATCAGTCTAACTCCTCAGCATGGGTTTAGAAAAGACTGGAACCTGCATGCCTTGCTGGGTGACGGGGGTAAAATGTCGTGGCTCCCCCTCTGCAAGCTGGAGATCTTTGGTACCATTTTTATCTGCCCTGCAAACATCATTTGGGCAGCCAGTGAGGGTCTGCTTGGAGTATCTTTGACTCAGCTGCAAAACTACAGCCAGAAGATAAGGTAGGAGACATACAGAAAGCCTTGTGTCCCTCACCTCTGCTCCTTTTGAGTGCAGGGTACCCTTGGTTCCAGCTGCCGGGAGGACACACGTGGCAGTGTCGGACCCGCACAAAGGATCTTTGCCAAGCAGGGAGGGCTCTGTGCTTCTGGATGGGCTCAGAGCTCTATGGTGTTGCAGCTTTACATCTCGCAGCAGGGTTGCCATACGGGATATTCAGTGTAACAGACAAAGAAGGAAAGCAACGTTACATCTGTGACTCCCTGTAAGTGACAGGAGAGGCATTTCATAGAATCATAGAATTGTCTAGGTTGGAAGGGACCTTTCAGACCACCTAGTGCAACCATCAACCTAACTCCGATAAAAACCATCACTAAACCATGTCTGTAAGTACTATGTCAAACCGTCTTTTAAATACCTCCAGGGATGGTGCCTCAACCACTTCCC
>JAOXJM010000001.1:13338420-13365333 GCA_026413425.1 Tringa solitaria
TCTGAACTATGTTTTTCTTAAAATAAAAAAAGAAAAAAAATTATATATAGAAGTCAGTCACTACCGAATATCATTGAGTCCTGAAGTTAATAAAGTAAGAATATTAAAAAAGCTTGCTCAAACAACGATTAAGTTGACAACTAAACATGAAGATAAAAGAAAATGTAGGACAGAAGTTGAGAGTATATCCACTGACTTCACTAATTATTTTTTTTTAAATACAAAGAAAGCTTTCACAGAATTGAAAACTATTGTTTCATTTCCTTTGTAATCATGTGGGGGAGGCAAGTTGGTAACAACAAAGAAAGGCTTCCTCTTTCATGGCATCAGTCAGATAAGTAAACGGAGAACAAGTGAAAATACTACCACCAAAGCTATGCACACAGAAAATTCAGTCTCTTCAGTTTCTGAACTTATCTACAGAATGTTCCCTAGTCCTGCAGCATTCTACGCAAGAGAAAATATATTTAAGGTTAAAAAAAAAATTTACTGTAATCATATCTTTCTGCTTCCTCTTGTCAAGCACTACCAGCTGCACAAGTATACAGTCAATAGACATCTTCTATCATATGAAACAAACAGTATTGACCTGCTCAGTTATTCTAAACCAAGTATGTATAAGGCATTAAACACTCAAATCAATGAGCCTTCTGGATCTTTTTAACCAACATCTGTGAGAAATAAGTGAAAGGATAGAAGAAAAGATTATCTAATAATGTTCTTATGCAAAGCATCAAGTTTAAGGCTTTGCAACTGTTATCAGAGAAAATAATATCTGAACTCTTCTAAGGAGAGGTTTCTTGTATCAAGTCGAAAGATTACTCAGGAGGCTTTGTCTATTCAACCCATCTGTAAGTGGGCTTCGGTCAGAGCTGAAATTACTCTTTACACTCTTTTCTCATAGTTCTAGTGAAAAAATGGCAATGCAGCCTTTGAAAACAATGTTCCATATATCTGCTAGTTTGCATAGCATTAGCAAAAGAGAGCATAATTTCTTGAAAATGATAAATAAATAAAAACACAATAACATACCCCTTTCTCTTTCAATGTCTGAGGCCTTATGATTAAGAACTCTGCTAGTATGGAATCCATGAATTCTCCTTTTCTAAGCTATAATGTCATCAAGCCTCTTAAAAATTCAGTATTTTTATGCATTAACAATTTTGTTAAGTTTTCATGACAATATTTTAAATTATTGTTTCAATAAATATGAGGGAATAAAAACTCAGAGGTGGAGTCAATCAGACTTCTCCACAAGAAGGTTAGTGAATCCAAAATACTAACTTAACAGAGAGAAACAGCAGCACTAGAATGATGAAAATTTGTATATTGCCAATTATTACTGGTTTTGTAACAAATCAAGTTTCCATAGGAAAAAACTAGTATCAAAAGACAGCAACAGAGTTTACCATAACCTAATGCAAGATCTATAGAATGTATTTTAGGCTCCTTACAACAAATTGAAAAATAGGAAGAAGCTCAAACCAACTAAATAAAAACATCTTAATTTCAAAATGCTGTCATCAAAATAAAATAATAATTAAGAAAAAATTAAAATCCCTGTTCCCCCCTAGCATGACTTCCAATTAATAGACTCCTAAAATCCAATAAAGAATAAAAAAGGTTTGAGAAAAAAAATTATCTATTCAATAAGAAATCAAGATGCTTTAACAATTTATAGAAAAGAAGCAATGGAAAAGAACATACCTCCAGAGAATAGTGTTTCTTATAATGGTGAGATTTCCTGTTTCGAAGCGTACAATCACTACAAGTGCGTTCTACATTGCGACGTAAAGAATATCCAGTTTCAGGCCCTTCTTCACTAGAAACCTCATCTGATAAATTTGTCACGGTCCTGTGAGTATCCTAGCGCAAGAAATATAGCATTAGTAAGATGTACACTCATACTTACTAGAACTTGTCCTTAACTACTGAAATCAAATTCCTTTCTCCAACATTATTAGCTCTGTTCCGTTAAATCAGATATTAACACATTTCCAATTGTCAAAACAAAGTGGTACAGTGGGAATTATAAAATGGAAATTGTAATATCAAAATAAACATTTCTCAGGCAATGAAGGGCTAATTCATATTATACTAAGGAACAATTCTAACATGGCAGCCAATATATGTTCAAATGTCAGTGATAAGAGAGTCAGGAAAAACATTCTGGAAAAGCTATTCCATAGAATGGTAAGATAGGATATCCAGGAGATAATCAGACCCAGACAAATTAAAAGTTCTCTCTTCTTTCATGATTACTTCCTATGCTTCTAGAGTCCTGCCTACTTCATTGAGAGGAAAATCGTACTTTCCTCATCTTCTACAGATATTTATACAAAAATTATTTATACAGATATTTATACAAAAATAAATAAATAAAAGGAAGATGATTCACAGGGAAATGCTCAAAATGACCTCAAAATTACCAATTGTCTGTAATCCAAAATTTGTTCCATTTAAGCATAGAGACAGACCTGTGCCCAGAGTGTCAAAGGAGGCACGAAAAGGTACAGTATGTTTAGCTGATGTGGAAAAACCCATAGATAAAAGACAGCACACAAATTTGTGCACTGAAATACAGAATGGCAAAGAATATCAGTAAGGATCCTCCTACAAGAAAAAGAAAAGTCTAGGAATATAAGCCTTAAAGTAAGTTAAGATTTAACATAAGTTTTTGGACATAAGACCCTAAAACTAATTTCATTTTAAAAACATTTTCAAGGATAAAGTAGGTAAGAATGCATCAAAAGCATCACAAAAATACACCTCACATATCATTTGACAAACTAATAATCCTGCTTTGAAAGCAACAAAGCACACTTACTTTGTGATGACTGTGATTGCTGAAGGGATCTCTCATTGTTGCAGTGCCCCACCCTGACTCTTCTGGCCTAATCACTTCACATCGACGTTGTTCGTTGACCTGTGCACATTCTTCACTGCTTTTACCTGTCTTTTTCCCATCAAGGGACACGTAGCCATTATCAGTCTCAGTGGATTTATCTATTGAGTTTTTTGCTTTCTTAGATCTATATTTGAAACAAATGTAAGTATTAAATTAATGATTTTTTTTTCCACAGTCTAAATCCTGCTTATTCCTCTCAACCCATGTTTTAGTTTTACTACTAAGATGACCCCAAACTAATAATATTAACATTTAATACAGTATTTGTAACTATTTAATCTTCTAAATATTGCCCATTATCCTTTCCTAAAATTGTTACAAAAGAAACCATCAGTGTCTAAAAGAAAATTATATCATTAGCTACTCAAAGAAAAGGAAACCTATGTTTTAAAACTAAAACTTCACAGCAACTTTGGTAATAGAAGAACCACAAGCCTTGAATTAAATGAGAAACTTTTCTATTCTATCTTAACAAAAAAGAGGTATGCTGAAAGTTTAAGTGTTGCAACTCAAAGCAAGTATGCCATTTCCTGAAGCTGCAAACAAACATGCTGTTTAGTACTCTGTACAGATATATTTTTTGTTGTTATTGTTTTAAATACACTCTGCTTATTGTCAACTCTACTAAATGGAAGGTGATTTATCCTTTTCCTTATTATCCAGTAACACCCTTGGCAACATATTTTGATATCTCTTACAAAAACACTAATTAAGCCTGTTTTCAAATCACAAAATAAGTTTATGAATTATGATTCAGTATTACTCTTAAGACTACTAATATCAATGAACAGCCTTCCATAACGTTCACCAGGCATGAAGGCCCTTACCTAGTCAACAGGTGTAGCAGCAAGAACATCTAATATTAGAAAAAGGCTTTCTCAAAGCAAATATTTGGATGATTACACCTCCAAATTACAAAGTGCAGTCAATGAAGGAATGAAAAGGAACAGCAGTTTGCTACCTTATTGATAGAGACTGCTTTAAGTCTTCACTTAAGCTTTTGTATTCTCAAAGTAAATGACATGGGAAAAAAAATCAGAAAGTCAATTAATATCTTGTATTTACTAGATTTTGTTTGTTAGATTCCCAAAATACTTGTGAGAAAAGTGTTATAAAACAAGTTTCCTGATTTATTTATTTTTATTAAAAGTAGAAGACTGGACATTGGTCATAAAACTTTCAAGAATCTGTTTGGTTGATCATGTGCTCCTATGAGGGAACATGCATTGCCTTTCTCTTTAAGGAGTGAGGCACTCTGTGACAGCTTGGATTACACAGCAGAAGATTAAATTCCTCTTCAATATGTACATCCAATGAATCGGGGGAATTGGGATAGTCACCTCATATTCCTCCCAAGATAAGGTAATCCACCTCTACAGGGGAGACCTGAACACAAAAATATGGCTAGGGAGAGCTGGATAAAATGGAAAAATCCAAAAGGAACAATTCATCTGTTGGAATGCCGACAAAATAATGAGGAGACAATGTTACAAAGGTGTTTCATCCTCCTTTCCCATCTTTAATCTTATTCTACTTTCCCTCACTCCTTCCTGGAAAAAAAGCACTTTTAAATCAAAGTAACTACTGCTGCACTTCTCTTGTAGGAAGCTCTAGAACTCACCTACTATTCCCTGACCTGTTCCCAAAATTCCTATTCAACTTTATTTCTAAATGACTACAAAACCAGTAGAAACACTTTCTGTAGTTATTATATATTTGCATGGATTAATTTTATTATAAGCTTACAAAGGTAAGGAGAGAGCAAGATGCTTCAGCATGTGTTTTGTGTTGAAGCAGTTAGTAAGCCTCCTGTTTGCAGATCACCAATGTGCTACTTCACATACAGAGTTTTAATTTTTCTAGGTCCATTAAGAAGATGATCTAAAACATTATTGAGGCCAATTTTTAATGTATTAAATATACTTTTGCCCCTTTGTAAAAATTTCTTTTAAACAGTACAAAAGGGAATCCAGTTCTCATCATATACATCCATACATCCACCCAGTCAGAGACTTATTCCAGAAGTTACTAAATTCTATGAGTGGAGTAACAGGACAACTCTTCCAAGTTCGATTTCAGAAGTTTTTATACATTTCACATGAAACTTGAAAGTGGATAGGAAGAAGTTGAGGAGGAATAGATAAGAGAAAAAATTATGTATGTATGTATGTATGTATAATTTGTTCATATAGGACTTTGCTACTCAAGCAATGTTTAAGTGCTAAAACTGCAAGACAAACACTAGTCTGATATCAACTAAAGTTCATTTTGAAAAACAGGTACTTGACTGAAGTCTTTCATTTGTTTCTAATGTAGAAACCAAAGCTATTTTTTGTAAGAATCCCTAAATTTAAGTGTAAACCTCAAGCATATATTTGGGCTTAAAGTTAGGCTTTCATGCATTATACTGTGTTAAAAGAAAAAAACAACAGTAACAAACATGAACAATACTTCCCTAGCTGATATAAATGTGTAGTTTCCTGGAGTTACTACATATATATACATCATTAATCAACTTTTAAAATTTCATGCTAGATTTAAAAGTATTTAAGAGCAAGCCAGGACAACTCCATGAATAAACCCAAGGTCTTTAAAAGCTTGAATATGCGCAAAAGCTAAGTCAAGAATGACTTTCAGTCTTACCCATGCATTAGTTAGAGAAAATATTAAGGAAGATATAAATCAAGTTTCTGGAAGACTGTAGATTTTCACTGTCAAGTATTCCATTCCCATGCATTTTCAGTGGGGTTGGTCAAAAAAACTCTCCTCCCTGTTCATGCTCCAAAACTTTTAAGAAGCTACAACTGTAAGATTTCTGTAATTGGAGTTAGCACACACGCAGAGTTCAAAGTCCCAAATCAGTACTACATTCTGAATAAACTACCTATTTGGATATTGCTCTCCTTTCCAATGAAATCAATAATTAGTATTTTTTTAATTGCCCCTGTGCTGGATTAGTCAGACTGAGTTCTGCCATTCCAAAGGATATTTACTGAATACAGTTCCAGATTACCAATGACCTGAGTGTAGGCAAATGGTCTAGGTACCCAGGGTCCTGCCCTGAAGCAAAGAATATAATTTCTGAGGTTAGTTTTGAAACCATGTATTATAGACATTTAAAACTCCAGAAAATGGTATCTCAAAGCTTAATATATGTGAAAAACTGCTGTACATGAACAGTAATGAGAAATTCTAATGTGCTTTTCTAAAGAGCTTCAAAATGTGTCTTAAGAAGCAGGACAGACATCACTTTACAGCTTCTTTGCACTGAGGTTTCATAAGATTATCTTCAGCAACATCACCAAGTAAAGAAGTCAACAAACTCCACGCTGCACTCCTGCTTACTCATTCCCAGCCCCACTCTGCCATCCCACTGTGATGGCAAAACTGTTTGTATTACCATGAAAAATATTACTGGTCTGCATGATCTCCTAGGAAAAAAAGGTTATTTTTCAGCTGGACAATTTCCTGATACAGTTTATGTGGCTCCAGCCATACAAACAACTGTGTCTCTGCAATTGAAGAGGTAACAAATGACTAAGGGCTACTTACAGCATTCTCAGTCACTCTATACTCTTCATCCTTTGAAGATACTATATATACTAAGTAGTCATCATTGAGGCTTAACATCTCTATATATACACACTACCTCTCATTAAATGGTTTAAACAAGTCCTTAGAGCAAGTCCCACACAGCCCTTCTCAACTGAAAACACTCTGAGCCCAATATGAGGGAAGGTAAGAAAAAAATGAATCTTCCAACTCTCCTTATAGCAGATCAGTATCTTCAACGAATGGAAAACATCCAAAGGTTTACAAGATTACACTCCAAACATAGCAGAAAGTAATGCATACAGACCCAAAGAAGAGCAGTCATGTCTATTAATATGACTCATAGTTTGTCAAAGCTACCTTGATCTACACAAGTGACAAAGGGAACAAGTGACATGAACTCTCCTCCTACAACATTTTTAAATATTTTTAAAGCTTCTCCAGAGTTTCAACTAGACATTCCCAGGATGTAACATAAGATAAGCTTTCCCAGTGGTTAAGAGCATGTATCACAAGTATAACTGACATGTTAGTGTTGCCATATTTAAGATGCAGTGTGCACAACAAAACACCAATGTAATAATTTGCAGTATCCCTTTTCTCAATTTCATATTATTTATGAGCATATTTTCCCTTGTTAATAAATACTGATATACAGCACTCACAATGCTGTGTGTACGCAAACTGCTACAGAATGTTTTTTAAAAAACTTTGTCATTGCTCAGAGCACTGCATTAGCAGATCAATCATTTGCAAAACAGCTCTTGAATGTAACAGGGTGAGATGTTTCTTCCAGTCATTAGAAAATGTATCTTCAGTGTTTATTTATAAACTGAATGCTGTGACTATTTGAATCCTGAAGGATTTTCCTTCAGAAAACGTGTGTGATTTGATGACAGTTCAATAAGCATTCTCTCGGAGTAATAAACAGCTAATGTAATAAAGTAAAATTAAAGAATCAAATTTTCTCATTGGATTAAAATTGAGAAACCGCATTGGTTCATTCCTGATAGCCCACACAGAGTGCTCTTACATCACAATATAATTTAATTAAATTTCAATTCCATATCTTTTCAAAATTATACCATCAGCACTTGCAGAAGTCAAGAAACAACACATTAGTACATGTTTAAATACTGAGATGAGCTTACTATTACAAACAAAAACTGGATCAACAGAAGTTTAATCATTAGATCAATGTTTACTTTAGAAAAGGGATACTGCATCTCTAACACATATGTAGCCTTGAATAAATACAAACCCTGATAAAAAGAAAGCAGCATGCCAGATATCTCTGAAGACAGCGCCAATACTGCAAGAGGTGCTTGTACCGTAGCTCTGCACTGTTCCCTCCTGTGTGTTATCTGTGGTACTAGAGCCATCTCCTTCCCTATGTACTTCCAAATGTGCTGCTTTCCTTAATTTCCTTCATCAGGAGAGATTAAAATCGGAAGGTAGCTTTATAAGTGAAATCTACTCATTCTATTAACGTGTTCAGCAGTTTAAGCATGCAAAACTAAGCAAGATTTCAAAATATTTTCCTAAAGCTTTATCATGTCAATTTAATAAACGCCATTTAATAGAACTAAGCACAACACTTATTCATTATCATAACACTTAAACCCCAAAATACATTTCATCTCATCATCAGTCTTATACCTGCAAAATTCTGCAGGTTTTCCCATTTTAATGGGACAATTCACTGTAGCAAACCATCTTTAGTGTAGTGCCAGAAGACTTCAGTTCTATGCTTCCAATAGGATCTCCTTTAATGTATATTTCCCATAGAGAGATCATTAATCAGTACTGTATGGAATTCCAAAACAAAATTTGCACTAACATAAATACTATCATTCAACCCTTATTCAGATACAAACTGCTTTGAGGTAAAATATCAGATTCAATTAAAACAAGGCATAAATTATTCAATGTGCAAAAGTCCAAGAGCACCAATTAAGTACTCATTTTAAAGTTTCAGATAAAAATAGAGCACCAGTTTCTCATTTCTTGCAAAGCAGAGACTGTAAATCCCAACACTTTTTTTTAATGCATGTTCTTTTAGAATAGTTTAACAATCCTAAATGATAAGTACTTTAACATAGACTATACCTTCTTCTTTTACCCCCTGTGCTGGGAGGTGGCTTAGGAGTTCGTGTAGAAACAATCTGACAATGCACAGTTCCAAGGAGCAACATTAGCCATATTGGCCCAATTACTTCAGTCAGAGGTATATTATGTGGGCTTTGGGCTGTATAGAATAATACTACAGCAGCAACTGGAAAAGAAGGGAAATAGTTAAGTTCAATATTTGAAATGCCTGAAATGGCCAACTCGTTAAATGGCTTTTGTTAAAAAGAGAAACAGTCAGATGTGGTCCTTTACCTGCATTATAAATGTACTCATTGTAATTCTGAGAAGAAGGAATTATGATTGCGATGAAATAGTTAGTAATAAAGATTTAAACAGTTGCCTACTGTCTTAATATCCATCTTCTCTTTTACACTTTTGATATTACAGCTCTTGCTCAAAAAAGTCAGTAGAATGAAGTAAGAAGGGGGAAAAAAGCATTTGAAAAGGTAGATCTATCAATGACACAATTTTAAGGTGAAACTTCAGTAGGAGACAAAACCAAAAGGCATATTACATCCTTAAAGCAGCCCAACTAATTTTAGTTCTGTATCACCTATAATGCTGCAGCATGATCCAACAAATTAGGTGACCATAGGAGCCATCAAACCAGGAGCACATCATCCAGAGAGGCTGAAGTCTCTCCATCACTGAAGATATTCAAACCCTGGCTGGACACGGCTCTGAGCAACGTGTTCCAGCTAAGCCTGCTTTGAGCAGGGATTTGGACTAGATGATCTCCAGAGGTCCCTGCCAGACTCAACCAGCCTGTGATTCTGTGGAACCATACATCTATTTCAACACTGTAGGGGCCAACAGATTTGAGACTAGAAACTTTTTATATTCTCCAGCAGAAAGCATAAACTGCATATTCCAGTCAAATGACAAAATTGCCAATATGGATAGACAGAAATAAGTAAGTGCAACCCTGTACACATTTCACATATACTTGTGTGTATATTTTCTAGTAATGAGGAAAGATCAAAGACAAACCATGCAAACCATGAGGCAGTCCAGCTGAAGTGACCGAGACTCCAACTAGCACTTGTGGTTGGAAAAGAGGCAGCTTCCAATTCCACAGTTAACTGTTAGTTTTGTAACCCTATAACCACTTTTTCATATATAGCCAACACCCACACAGCTCTTCTTGCTCCTGTACCCAGAGCCCAACCACTTCTATAACTCAGAAATGTCTTTACAGTCTTTTAAGTCAATCTAAAGACATTCAACAGGCACGAGGCAGAGAGAAGAGGCAATCCCTCTCCTTTCTCTGCTTATCACACATTCTTGTTGCTCTGCCTCTGCGGCTTGAAGTGCTGTGTTCTGTAATGGCGTTCTGTAACTCAGCTGAGAGAAGCCACCAAGAAAAAAAAAACAACAAACCAAACCTGAAACTTCAAGAAACAATTTGGAAACAGAACGGGAATAATTCTCCATGCCTAACACCACACATCCCATGAGAGCTTGGGTTCATTCTTGTACCACTAAGAAGTGAAAGTCATATTACTTGAAACTATTCCTAGCACAAGAAATACAAGGTGCATATTCAACAGCTTTCACCAGCTCTTTTCTAAAATTAATTGCAAAAAATACAGCCATGTGCAAATTTATGTGCCACATTCAAACACCTAAAATAGATCACATGAAGCCACACCTAACACAGCAGAGACCTGGATGTGATGTTTTCCACTAAAAAGAGATTAGATGTGTTTTTCATGAAACAATCTTTAGCAAGGCAACCGGTATTAGAAAGATGATGAACATAAAAAACAATGCAATTATTTTTGATTGTGGTAATCTATTTCTAATTTCCCATCAGTCTTTTTTCTAATTAAAGCACAAAGGTCTTACGTAGAACACATAGGGTATCTTTTATTACTATATGTGGACTAAGCTTTTGCCATATGAGGTTCCCCTGAAAGTATGCATCAATCGGAAATACAACTTTTTAAAAAATAGACAAAAAAAGGTACAGATAGTAAACGGTATGGATAATATTACCTATTTCAAAATGAGCTTATCTGAGTTTCTCACACATAAAATTAGCTTCATAAGGTATAAAGTGTAAATAAGTAGCCAATTTTGACTCCTACCATACAATTTGGATAAATTTATACTTCTGAGAACACAGAGCTCCACAGATCCATGTGAAATGATTGGTGGGAGTAGGTCTCCACAGATTAATTTCAAACTTCAGTACAAGATTTCTTCTGCTACTTAAAAAACATTTAGCAAAGCAGTGATCTAGAAGAAATCGTCTTCTTCCAAGAGATACAAATCCATACATCGCAGATTCCCACCATGAAGTTTCACACAGATTTAAGAAAATGTTCCCAATTTCCTGATCTTTTCAGTAGGATGGGAGGGAAATCAAAGAACTTATTTCTGCACAGTGTGTCAATATGTTGTAGTTCAGACTATCCTAGAATTGTTCCTACCAACAACTAGGTCTCAGAACAGAATTTCTCACACCACTTTTAATTATTTTTTTACTTCTTTATAGTAATTGGACTTGTACTTTTCTAAATAACAATGAAATGTGAAACAGACACAAACGTAATTATATCATGTAGAGCAAAAAGCTGTATCAAAGAAAGCAACTGTGCATTTCAAAGACCAACAAGCATTTATTTTTATAGCATTTAAACCTTTGAAATATTTGTATTAGCAAGTTTAAAAATGTATACATACATATATATGTATCTCACCACAATAAACAATCATTATATCACTATTAAAGTTTCTTATTTAATACTTAAGAAATACACATTAGAGATACACACTATACTTTCACACTTCATTTTCATATTAAAATATAGAAACATTTTTAAAGTAAAAATGAGGTAATGCTATAAACTAAATGGATGACTCAGAAGAAAAAGGTTTTACTTCTACCTGAATTAATCGGTCTGTTCCATGACCTTGGACAAAAAACATTTCCCTATAGTCCTCTTATCACACATTTTGCTAAACATACTTTATTCTAAAGGAAACCAAAGCAAATAAAAACTGGAGTTTAAGTCTACAGCCAAGGAAAGAATTCTGTTCTGTAGACTCACATAAAGGCTAGCAAGCATCCTGCTAAAGCTAATCAATTTCAAAGCAATAATTTCAAGTACTGCAGTTCATAAATCTAGAGAAAATACTTTATAATTAAATAAAATTGTTCAACTAAACATATATAAAGAAAATAGTCAGACCATTTTACAACAGTGTCAGTGAGAATCTGTCATAATGACAAAAAGCCTGAGCTACAATACAAAATTCAGATTCAGGGCAGAAATATGGCCACTGGAATTTGAAGGTTTTTTGTTGTTTAGTAGATTCTTGACATTTTGGTGCTGCCTTACCACTTTCATATGAAATTAATAAATGAGCACACTTTGAGTAAAATATAAAGAAATGTTACATAGAAGTGCTAGAAGGAGAAACTTAAGGCCAGGTTTTAAATAGTTTCCAATAACAAATGTTGTCCATTTTATTTCACTTACGTGTACATTTCAATTCATTTTAAAAAACACCAAAAACTCTGCAGTCAATTCAGCATAATTTAAATGACAAGTGTTTCAAACAGTTGGATTATAGTGTAATATGGAATACTATTAATTTTCTCCCAGTAATTGTTAATTCACAACCTCAGCAATATCAGAAATATTTTGTCACATTACAGACTATATGGATTAGGGAAATGATGTATTTCAACCATAACTTTAGTAAATCATAGATCCCAAGAAATCTGAGGGGGGGAAAAGTTTAATTACAAGATAGCTCTGTAATCAATGTCCTAAAAAATGTGCTTGTACTCAAAATCTGAATTGGCTTACTATTTTGCTGCTTTTAGAGTCTTATGAAGGCTCCACAAATGAAGTGTGGGTATATTTTTTAAATAAATTTAAGAATGGGGCCATAAAAATTACTATAATGGTGTTTCTCCAAATAAACCACCTATGAACATGGTAACAAATGAACTATAACTTATATATTTTACTACCTATATTACTATAAATGAGATTAAAATTACTAACACTATGGGATCTCCTACCATAGTATACACAAATGCAAACATACACAACAACACTTCTCTAGCACCTATCCCAGAAATGGAGAAAAGGAGGAGACCACATGAATATTTCAAGTTTTGGGGCACTGGCACTGTGAAGTTCATTTTATAACTGCTAACATTATCACACAAGGGCACCATCATCTTTTTTTTAAAGAACTCCGTTTCTTGTTTTAAATACAATTTCCAACTGATACAGTGATTCACAACTGCTAGGACAGATGGCAAAATTAAGAAAGTAATATTGGATTTTAATTGGATTTCAGTGAAAAACTTATCAGTCATTTAGCTTCTCAGGGTACTGAAATTGCTCCCAACTTTCATTAACCTTCTGTTCCATTTCTGTTGTACATGTTTCTGATAGATTTATTCTTTTGGTGACTTTCACACTGTTAGATACTGACTTTACATTCTTCCCTTTCTAATTTTCCTATTTTATATTACATATACCTAAAAGAAGCCCAATGTCAGATTACTAGAACCCAAGACCGAGCATCCTGAAAGCTGTGAATTGCCTTCTCTTTGTTAACAGTTGTCCAAAAGTCCTTCTATAATATAGGAAATATAAAATTAAGATGCATAGTCTCACCATTGCAATGGAAAAAATACCAGAAGCACATAGGACAACAAGCCACCCCATTTGCCAATCGTTCAAAAGCACAGCTGAGGTCTGACTAACGTATAAGCTAAAAGTTCACTGCCTCTGATGTGACAAAATAACACATGGAAGGACAACTGGAAACTGGTGAAACAGATCATCCTACGAGACTGCACAAGCTGCACGTGCCTTGGCATGTTTTGCCTTTCTTGCTTCTTGATCAGAGCTCTTGATCTGCACAAGCACCAGAAAAAAATCAAAAGCCCATGACAAAACACACTGCCTAAGCCAAAGGTTTCTTTGATGTTGCTCAGTCCTGAAGTGAATTAGGTAGTCCTGGAAACGTAAATTATATACAGAGATAACAAAATATCATGTGTGCTAAATGCTGAAGAGTGTCTGTGAGGAAATCCTTAAATTTTCAGTATGCCTCCATCTACATAAAAGAAATGTTAACCAAGTGGCACATGCTTGGGAATGTGTCATCCCAACATTTCAGAAAATACTGGAATGAACTTCAAACATTTATTCAAAGCTGATCCTGTAATCCAACTCTACCTTGAAGAAGGTAAAGAACAAGCAGCCAGAAAAAGATGACCCTTGATGTTACTTGTAGCCACCACCTGTAGAAGAACGGAAAGAAAACAACTCTCACGATTCCTTTGCGGGTCAGAGATGTCCAAGGACTTTCAGGTTTTGCTTTAGCAAAAGCCGATCCTTTAAAAAAAGAAAAGAAATTTTGATATATTTGATTGTTATGGCTAATAATAACTTTAGTTCTTCAATAGCAGGGCAGTTAAGATAGTTGTTTAAAGAAGCAATTATTAAACATAATTATTTGAATAAATCCTGTACTTCCATCATTTCATTACCTCCTCAATCCAAAATTTGTGTAAATTGTTGGTGCCCTCTCCACTGCCATTATCAGCAAGTTCTACAAAACGTTGCCATTTCTTACTATGTAAAATTATTTTAAAATAAATTATTAAAATTTATTCTGTTTCATTGAGTTATGAGAAACTTGATATGAAGCAACAGGAAGTCATGAAAATTCCACATGCCCATGCAGGCAAAACAGAGCCTTTTCCTGATACAGTAAAGGTATATAAAATATCAACGTCTATAAGTTGCTCTAGCCACGTCATTCAGGAAAATAGAATGAGGTTGACGAGTACAGAAGAGCATCTGTCCAACTGAGGACTATGCCCAGGAGCAAGGAAGCAACCCCCAAAAAAATTCATCTTTGTCTCTCCTTCTACACCATTTTTCCTCTCACTCATTCAAATGTCCTTCCTCTCACATATCCGTCCATTTCTTTTTCTTCCTTCAAATCCTCACTTCTCTGGCAGCTAGAAACTGTAACATTTACTTAATGGGGGTGTGACTGAATTATGCCATGGTTACTGCTTGGAAAGGGCAACTACTGCGTGCTGCTACACCATCTCCACCTTGTTTACGAGCAGAACTGGCATTAGTGAACTCTGTGCTGGCACAGGTAAAACACTGCCAGGACTGGAACTACTTTAATGCCAGCTTAGACATATATACAGAGGAGTCATTTAAATGCCATTCACGTATATGACTATATTGAAGTGGTCTCCTGTTGTTCCTTAACTCCTATAAACATTGAGTTTTCAGTTGTTTCTTTAAAGTTCAAATGTTACTCGATTTTCTTTCTTTCTTTCACATTCCCATTTTTAAAAAGTTGTATTGTTAAGTGATGTGATAAAAGCTCATCTGCACGCCCGCTAAGGAGCTCAAACAGACAACAGCAGGAGGGGAGCCCGAATAATACCCTGTCTGGGTTCTTCTGGACCCATCACTGGGGCCATCAAGCCACAGAAGGCCCATCTCCCCAAGCCCAGAGCAGGATAGAGGCACGAGGGCAGGCAGGAATCCAAGTGAAGAAAGGAACACCTTGATCAGCCTCTCCCAGGGCTGTCCCAGCAGAACCATCAGCCCCCTTGACAAGGTGTGAAACCTGCACCATGAGCCACTGGGAGCAGCTCTCCTGATCACCTTTCAGACAAAAGGGGGTTGCTGCCCAGGGTGTGAGACTCATTATGGGATGCAGGGGAAAAGGAGCTCAGATTGCATGGACTTACTACAGGATGCTTAGGGAAGAACCCAAGGGATGGAAAAAGGAGGTGTTTAGGTGATTTGTGGAGGAACAAGCATGGGGAAATTGAGGGGTAAGGGGATAAAAGGGACTGATAATTTGTAAATAGCTGTGGCTCAGAACTCTGCTTGTCACAGAATCACAGAATTGTCTAGGTTAGAAGAGATCTTTCAGATTATCTAGTCC
The DNA here is from genome assembly GCA_026413425.1 of Tringa solitaria. Classification (NCBI taxonomy): domain Eukaryota; kingdom Metazoa; phylum Chordata; class Aves; order Charadriiformes; family Scolopacidae; genus Tringa; species Tringa solitaria. The sequence goes on from JAOXJM010000001.1 coordinate 13,353,971, forward strand.
AACCATCAACCTAACAATGCCAAAACCATCACTAAACCATGTCACTAAGCACCTTGTCTACTCATCTTTTAAATACCTCCAGGAATAACAATTCCACCACTTTCCTGGGCAGCCTGTTCCAACCCTTGATAACCCTTTCAGTGTAGAAATTTCTCCTAATATCCAGTCTGAACCTCCCCTGCTGCAACTTGAGGCCATTTCCTCTCATCCTACCACCTGTGACTTGGGAGAAGAGACTGACCCCCACCTCTCTGCAACCTCCTTTCAGGGAGCTGTAGAGATTGATAAGGTCTCCCCTCAGCCTCCTTTTCTCCAGGCTGAACAACTCCAGTTCCCTCACCCGTTCCTCATAAGACTTGTGCTCTAGACTGTCTGGCTGTGCCACACGTAGTCCGCATGACCAGCGTGGTCTGTATTATCTTCTTATTAAATTCCTTTAACTCTCTCCTGGGAGGAGGGTGGTCTGTTCTTGCATCGGGGGGGCTGAGTGCCAGCACCGGGCATCAGACATCAGAGCATGAGCTGGGGGGCCATATGTCCACGGTGCCAGCAGCCCGAGGGAGTGTGGGTGTTCGAGTGCTCAGGAATATCAAGGCAGAAGCAGCCTGGGAGCAAGAGGCTGAGGGGGTCCCTAAGGGCCAGCTCTGGGTTTGAGGGTACCTGTGCGTCTCTAAGGGCAAGAGGACAGCAGAATCTTCGGTTAATTCCAGTCTGAATGCAAAGAGATTGCATCCTGGAATGGATTCAGGAGACTGTGCTGGCTGCTGGGCTCAAGGAAAAAAAAAAAGCTAAGTAGCATTTTCCCTAGTCTGAGATAAAAGATAAAAATAAATTAAGACTAAATAAAGACTTTTTAAAAGTCTCATATCGTCTGACCTTCTGTTGCCATTTTATTATTTAAAACAGGCAAGAAATACTCAAGGCAAGAAATATTCAAGGACATTTTTGCTCTTCAGAAATTTCAACATAACCTTTCTTCTAGATGTCAGAAGATTTGGAAGAAGTCTGAATGTGTGGCAATAGGAGATTTCTGAACTAGTAACTCCAAAACTTTGAGCCGTGACAATCGACATGTGGGTTTTTTTATAAAATCTAAATCTATATAACAAAATTTAAATCAAGTTTTTAAGCCTTCAGTTTAATCTAGAGGTCATCTGTTAACAGTATTTCCTATCCATCTTCTTTAGAGAAGAGTTACATAGGTTTGGTTGGTTTTTTGGAGTTTTTTGTTTTGTTTTTTGCTTTGTAATATTTACAAATACACTTTTTTTGACAAGACACAGGATGGCAGTTATTTTTATACTGAGAAATTCAGTTTTTCCTAACTCAGGACCTACCTCTCACAAGATCAACATCTATGAGGTCTGGTTTCACATGTCCTGTTTTCTTTGGTTTATTTCTCAAACCCTGCAATAGGCAAATACTATCAAAATACATTCATGCAGATGAAAGAAAATACAAAAGAAAAACACATCGATGTGGTCAGTAATTGTATTTAACCTATACTGCTATTGAAAATTCAGACAAATGTCAACTTCATAGATTTAAACCACTGTAAAAAAAAAAAAAAAAACATTCCAAGGAACAAGGCACAATAAATGCCTTTTACACACTTTACAGTCTAAACAAAACCCAACCAATTACTGACCCATTGGGTAATTTTTCAAACTTAGTTAAGCATTGAGCACTCATGTCCCATGGCTTGGGTTATGCAGACAACATATGCACACACTTGCAAGAATTAGTAACACATTTGTATTAGGTTTTCAGAACTTTTGCAACAAATTACTTTTCTGAATCTCTTTCGTTCTTAGAGGTCTAATTAAACTTCACAAAATGCTTACACTGCAACTCCTTATTTCCAAACCTAGATAACAAATCATGTTGTAATGCCAGAGCCACTAATCAGCAAGTTCCACTGTCAGAAATCCAAATTCTAGAAAAGTATTTACCTCTTAATAGTGAACACAGATTAGCCTACTAAAAAGAGGGGGGGAAAAAAAAACCACACATTGGGAAAACAGCAGGAAAAAAAATTAAACTTATTATGTCTTTTAGAAACAGCATCTTCCTTTGCTGAAGAGCCAAACTATCTTGTAAAACTTTCAAGTTTGTTTTTAATGCTAAAATGGGATACTGTACTCTCAAACCACAGAGATATCTATGAGTTTATTCTGATGCCTTTAGATTAGGTTCTTGGTCACATTCGCCAATAGTGATTCCACAGAGTACGATTCATACAGAGTAAAATACAGTATTTCAAAAATTATTTTGGGTACAAATGCAATTATGATGGAAGTGTTTTAACATTTTTCATTCCAAAACCAGGTAATTTCACTGGTGAACTGTAGATTTCCACCATTGCCATATTTCATCCATGTGTAAAAACATTTATTACATAAATGTAAACATTAAATTCAGATGAAAGCATAAAAATGAAATTATTATCAATGGGAGAAAGTTCAGTGAAATCTGGTAATGTTAATCTTCATAAAAACAATATCAAGAAAAATTGTTCAAATAGGTAGAGTATAACTCAAAATATTTCTCACATCTAAATTCAACTGGATTTATTTTTCATACTGAAATAAAAATAATAATTAAAAAATCAAACTGTTCACAGTGAACTAGAGTGATCACCTGATGTGTCTATTAGAAGAGAGTTTGCTTTAAACAAAGCAAAACTAATATATAGAACTGAAACATGGATAGGACAAAAGGTGCTCCGAGGACGACAAACAGAAAAAAGCACTTGTATTGTAGACTAAAGCACTGCAAGGAGCTTAAAGTGCAAGATTTTTACAGTAAAACTTGAAACTGCAGAAATTTTATGTGGAATGAGAAAATAAGATAATTAGAATTGGAAATTCTTATAATTCTAGAACCAGCTACAGATTCTTGTGAAAACTTGCATAAGTGAGCCATATCATGAAAGAATGTAAAGCTTAAAAATAAAATGGTGAATGTTACAATAATTTTCAGACTTATCACTGCTTATGGGCACCAAGATCTTTCTTGAAAGTCTAAATAAAGATGTATGTTCCTCTTAGAAGAAATAACCCCCTGGAAAAGCATGCACAGTCCTAGAACAAATTTATAAGTGTGGCTAAAAACTATGTTTTAATTTTAAAAAAAGAATTCTGCAAAACATAAGTCAACAGTATAACTTGATGCATCTTTCACAGGAAAAGAAGTGGTGACGCATTCTTTAAAAGTTCCATCAGTCAAACCTCAAATGCTTTCAGTGTCCATGGACTACACTGAATTGGTTCTTCTACTTTTTGCTACATGCAATGAAAAAATTCCATTTATTAAGATGCAATTTCTCCACTCTCTTAATGCCTCACAAATATCTGTAATATATGTGGAAAACAGCAGTGTTCCAAACTGAAGTTAATTTAGTTTGGAAAAAAAATATTCATACTGTTCGGGTCTATCCAGTTAGTTTATATAATTTCTATTCAGCACCAAACACATTTCAAGTTACTCAGAGTAAAAATAAAGTTTAAATAAAAATGATTAAAAACCAGTTCCTATTATTGTAAATTTTTTTGCACAAATTTTAAAATTAATCTTAATAGATTCCATTATAGTTCCAACTAAACTAAACATTCATAGTATCAGATACAGATTTTCTACTAAAAAATAATAATTTTTTTAGATTTTAGTAAAGTTCATTTATAAACACTACTGTAGTAGCTTTGAGATTAATGGGCTAACCTGCAATACTTGAACTCGGTAGTCTGTCTCAGTATTACCATTATTACACTAAACTCAGTCATCACAAACTCATATAGACACCATCATTAATTTGTTAGTTATTGGACTCCTGAGCCAAACGAGATGCATTTCGAATAAGCACCAAGCATTATTTGCAATTTGAATAATGTCCTATTATATAGTAGTTACAAGAATTTCTGTCATAAGGGCGATTAGTTTTTGTGGTTGTTTCGAGGACCCTGAGAACAAGTAACACGGGAGGGTCTCAGTTTGAAGCCAGTTGCAGTGATTGTCAAGAACATTTCTGAAAGCTCTCTCACTGCGCACTTCAGACACACAAGACACAATTTTCCTGCAATAGACTCCTGCTTGAATTAACAGCACTTATCCCAGCTGTAGCTGGTGCTGAGCCCAGAATCCTTCCCCCTTTAATATCCACCAGGCACCTCCCAGAAACCCGAGGTGCCTGGCACATCACCAGCCGCCCAGCTCTCCTCCGAGCAGCTGAATCAATGTGCATTTTGCTAACGTTAAGAATTAGCAATGCCTTAAAATTCATGCAGTAATAGCATATTTCTCGTGTGCAGTATTTGAAGAAAAAAAGGTTAATTGCAAGAAAATGTTAATTAAATTAACTTTAACATCATGGAGTATGACATAATATACAATCCATAAAACTCTTATACATAGGATTGATTTTTTTTTTTCTCCAAAACAATTTAGCAATGTGGCAGACATTGATGGCACTGTTAGTTAAACCAAAATGCAAAGAATGCTGTTAAACTGCTTGTTCAGGGAAACAAAGCCTGAAGTACTTACCAGTCTAATAAACTGTACAAAACAATGAGAGCATCATAAAGGAGGAAAAGTAAACTGCAGGTATAAGGTAACTAACTGAAAGTAAAGAGAGCTCAGATAACTGACATTAGAATTCATCACAAAGAAAAGTGAAAGACAGCAGCACTAAAACAACTAAGCCCTGGCTTAAGATAACTGAAAGGAAAAAAAAAATGCAGCACTTTAAATGCTGCAGAGTTATTAATTATGTAAAATAATTAGAGCATAATATGCTGGTTACATTTGGTTACACTCCAGAAGTCTGGTTTTACTTTACCAGTATTAAATACCACCACATACATTGTAAATTACATCAGCATACACAACCACAGACAGCACTGCTGATAACTGGCCAAAAAAAAAGTAAATGTTGAAATGCTATGATATTATTACCTTTATTTCTCTTTGCTCTACTGATTTTTCCCATATTTGTTGATCATATGCCCCAATCTAAAAAGAACACACAGAAAAAAAAATCTAATTAGGTTTTAAAAGACATCAGTCAAACGAAATCAATCTTCAAGACAGCAGATATTTTCCTTCGGGAGACTTATCTACAAAGAAACCTTTATCTTCTCCGACCTGTGAGTGAGCTGTGATGGAGGGCAGAGGCGCGCAGACGGCCGCAGCCCTGTGGCATGGCTTCTGCAAGCCGGAGGACCGGGAGCACCAGGCTGCCTCCCACCCCAGGTCGGCATTCCAGGCTTCATACTGACAGAGAGCAGACCTACAGCAGCTACTGTCCTTCAGTCAACTTCAGAGAAAATACCACGCACATCTACTTGAGCCCATACCTTCAGTTCATTTATTCATTATCCATCTCTATCTCATCTCCCTCTATATTTCCTGTTCCATTCCATTTGTTTTTACAGCTACACTGCCTTTATCGCCTAAGATCACAAGCAACAAAATATATGGTCAGGCTGGTAATCAACTAGATTATAGGCCAGGGAAAAATCAAAGAATATCAGGAAAAGGCACTCTTCCCACTGAAGCACTGATGAAATAATGTTCCTAATAGACCTAAGTCCCAGTCCTCATTAAGCTGCTAGTTTATTTATTCATTAAGCTCTTCTCAAGATGTTAGTTTTGTCTAAATGTGAACAAGTTTAAAAAGGAATTGTTTTCTCCTGGGCTCTAATCTCACCACAGCACTGTAGAAAACTTTGTGCGTTTATAAGAACAGAATCACAGAAAGACTAAAAGGTTGATCCTGCAAGCACTTATTAAAATCCTAGTGCTAAGACCAGTTTTGATGAATTCTGTCATTTTAAATAACCATCAATACAGGTGGCTATAGTTCATTTAAGAAATTACTGTGCACTTGTTTATACGTGAAAGCCGCTGTATGACTGTCAGATATTTTGAAGAAGGGCAACCTTAAACTTCAGGAAATTCACATGTAAGACAGTGACAAGAACAAGTCAATATATGAGACAATATATCCAAATTTTTTAAGAAGTTATCAAAGACCACCAGGTCGCTTTGAACTCTGCACAAACAGTACTTCTAGAAAGTATTCAGTAATGACGTCTTTTACTATGTCTATTTTAAAGCCTTTCCATCCCAGCAGTTCTGCCTACACATTCAGAGGCATGTGCACACACACTACTGTATATCTAGAGTTTGTCTCATATCACAAAGTCTGAGCAGTTAAGCACAACATCAATGTTAGGTCGCGAGGGACGGACAGACGCACTTCCCCAGACTGAAAGTCCCTTTACTGGCTGTGCCGGGAGCTGACACGAGCAGCTTAGTCCAGACACCTGGCAGAGAGGCAAGAGGAACCCCTGTCATCTGAGCTTAAATTCAGTCTTGCTGTGAGAGTGTGACTTCTCATTCCGCTTCACAAACTGCAACAGACATAAAAGGCCCAAGCATGAGCCCATACACCTTAAACCAGAAAACATCCTTCTGATTTGTCTTTTACTATTTCAGTCTTCAGTGTTAAATTAGACGATGTTTTGGAAAAAAAAAAAAAAAAAAAGATCTTTTGACCAAGGATCCAACATAAATGCAAAAAGATATTCAGGGAAGAGGCATCTTCTGTGCCTCTAAACATGACCCATCAGGAGAAAAAAAAAAAAAGAAAAGAAAAAAAAATACTAATTTATGCAGTAAAGTCCAAAGCATATTTAAAATTGAAAGTCAGAACAGTGAATTGAATTACTGAATTACCTATTTTCAAATTTAAATAACAATTCCCACTCAAAAGAGCTGAGCACCCAAACACATTCTGGAGTTTGATACCTTAAAACTCTGGGGAAAAAAGAAAAAAAAATGGCTTTTTGGTAATAATAATAATAAATACTTTGCACCTCTCATTTGGAGAAAAAAAGACATAGACTGTGGAAAATACTTAGGGAGTCGGGCACTGTACTGGACAGAATTAAGCACTTGCTACAATTAAAGTAATTAAACCAAAGGAAGTGTAAGAGCTAACTCCACATGGATAACTGCCAGCAATTAAAAAGTCAGTATCTTGAATAACCACTCCACCCAGACATTTATACCTAATTGTTCTGACTTTTTCTCTAAATAGTTCTTAAACGAAATTTCAGGCCTTCCTGTTTTTCATGAAAGTTATTGAGAAGAGCCCCAAGTGAAGTTTTTGTGCTCCATAATATTGTGTTCTCCCATCCTCACTTTCAAGAAAGATTTCTTTCAACAAAGAGAGAAAAGGGAATGCAAGTCTGTCCCCTCTCGATTACGCAAGAAACAAATGCGGAAGGAAGCCTTTGTGCCAATAGAGCTGTCAAGCAAACCCTGTATTCCTAATTCCATTCATAGCTGGAGAGTTGAAAGAGTCTTTAAAAGAGAGTTCTTCTCTTAGACAAATAACGGAGTGCTTGTTAAAGGAATTCTGAGGAAACACAGATCCCAGAAGACATCTGAGGCAAGGAAGTCGACTGATTTAAAATTTAACATATATATTTTCCTACAACCATTTCTCCTCCCTCAAAACTAAGTAGCAGCTTCTTTTTCCCCAAAAAGACAAGAAGTAGGGATTTTGCCATTCACGTTTTTCTTTTAAGATTGCCCCATAAGGCAATTCTTCCAGCAGAAGGTAAAATGAGAGAGCCAAAACAACTTGAAGGAAGGTGGTCCTTTACAGCTGTTTTATTAGACTAGTGGACCTGGCCAATCACCTCTGGTAACTTTAATTATTAAAGTCTGAGCACAGGGCTATTAAGTAAAAGCATACTGCTGCAAACTGAAAAGAGTTAAAGGAATAATTACAGACAGCAACTATCATTACAATCTCTTACTTTTTTTTTTTTTTTTTACTTTTTAATCTATGCAATTTCACCTCGTTGTGTTTTAAGAAAATTTTAGAAGCACGTTAGGGAGCAGGCGTACCTGCTCAGCACCATGAAATTTAGACCTGATACTCAATTTCCCTTCTCTCCATCTGCATAAACATCTCTCCATGCTTCTCTTGCAAGTGTATCAAAAGGGGACACATGAAAACAAAGGCATCAGTATAAAGCAGCATACTGGCACACTTCATTTCTCACATTAAACAAAAATAGGTACAAATAGCATTACTGAAACAAGGCAAGCAAAAAAAACAGACTTTTTTTTCTTCTCTACCTTAGGTCAGGAAAATACACTTAACAGTTTGTGAAACTTACCTTGCAGAATTCATTGAAAAGTGTTTTTCACTTACAACATGCTAAATTAGAATATATAATGATTATCAGAGGTGCTAGACACCTGTATGAATTCAATTCGAAAACATAATTCCTGAATGAATTCAAGAATGTAAGTTAATACTAGCAAACCTTGCTAGCTTTAAATTATTGAGAGCACCAGTCAATTCCATCTTCAAAGAGTTTTGATTTACAAGTATTTGCATCTAAATTATGTTTCATGTTAAATCTAAATATTAAGTTGTTAAAAGTTTGCATGTAGACTCTAGCTCTTGGCTATTCGTGCAATTCTTTAAAATTGTACATACCTGCAGGACACTGAAAAGAAGTCTAGCATTTAGCACTGCCAAAGAAATTAAGCTCTAAAGGCAAATACAATAAAGGAATAACCTTCTAGAGATAAGATCATTCCTGTTTCTAACCTGAAGAATTTAAATATACACAACACTTGATCAAAGCAAGCTTTCCCTCAATATGCAGCAGTCCCCAGGGCTGCTCCACAGGTGTCAATGAATTCCTGTGTCTGGTACTGTCAGGCCAAAGTCAAGGCCACAGATCAAATAAATCATCCACCAACTCCACCTGGAGTCTTACCCGTGATAGCTGCGAGTTCCGCAGTACTCTTCAAAGAAAATTTAAAGTACAAAATACAAGGGTCCAAAAATCATCCAATTTTTAAGTATACAACAGTAAGTAATGCTTTTAAAAATTGTCCGAGAATTAGCGCAAGACTGTGTGTTTAGTATCTTGCCACTGGTATTTTCAAACCATCAGTCCAGTCTACAACTGGCAACAGACTTTTTTTAGCAAACTATACAATACAAATATCCCAATTTTAATCTGATTTATCACAGAAATTTATTCTACTTTAATTTATAAAATACCTAATCGAAGAGGATTTGAAATTTGTATTCACAGCATTTACCTATTAAGATTTGGCAGAAAATAAATTAATCAGTGATCTTTTTAAAGTTATTTGTTAATTCAAGTTAGATAACGAGCCTATCCTATCATTTTTAAATGTAACTTCCATCAACAAAGCATTAACAAGACAGCAACCCTGTTGTAGGAAACTTGCTAGTAATATGTTAGATATAAACAATTATGGTATAATCTACCTGTAGCAGAACTAGATAAAGTAGCAGATGTTATTTTATACACATTTAGTTTAAATCACACATCCCAATCTTCTTCAATGCCAAGATTCTGTCCAGCCTATCCAAACTAGTTACCTCTAAAATGTTCAATTTTCAAAACACCGTGCCTCAATAAAGACTGAGTAAAGATGATGAAAGGAATTATGTTTATTTTTATTTCTTTCTAGAATTAACAACTATTCTTCAAGCAGCTATTACATTTTTCACATATAAGGAATTACATGCAAAGATTGAAAACTCTGCCAGTCTTATTTCAAAATGGAAAAGTGGGGGGACTTAGCACCCTAAATTAACTAAGCAAATAGGTTTTCTAGGAAATAAAAAGTTTCCTCACAAGTAATTAATTGTCAAAAAATTATTAACTTGTATGTGAGTTCGGATGGGACATTAAGGTATACAAATATACATTTGACAAAACTAAACTAAACTCACCTGATAAAGCGAGCTCTTTACTGAAAGATTAAATAAATTTATGAGGAGTCTGCACTGTTTAAGTGAAAACTCCTCATAATATTTTCTATTTTTAAGAGATATGTGAAACTCTTGAAATTACCTAAAATAACTGCACTTATTCCTTCCCAACCAAGTACCTCAGAGAGCATTTGAACACATTTCCTTATATATCTAAAATTTGTTTGGCACCTGTGCAGTTTGGTTTTATAAACAGCAATTTGCTCAAGTAAAAAGTTAAGCTGCTGAAAATACAGCTAATTTTTACTTCAAATAAAGCCCAGTGCAAAGGGTTTCTGCACTGCATAAAATTTCTTCCCAGTGTCTTTCTCATAACAAGCCATATGTGCATCAAGATTGAATTTGAGCTTTGTGAATGACACTGATATTCACTTTAAGCTAATGTAGTGATGGTATCAACCTGTAGCCCAATACTCACAAGGCCTTCTGATTCTAATGGAATCGATCAATATTTCAGGAGACATTTATAATTTATGACCAAGCAGACTAGCAAAGATTATAATCCTGAGAATACATAGCATTTCCTGCTGGATCTTAAAACTTTAATGTTTATCAATAATGAAACCTGCATGCTAAGCTTTGCTCTTTAAAACCTCTAAACACTTTTACAAGCAACATCACAATAGTATTACAAATCCAAAAGATACGAGACACAGAGCTTGGTAAATAAAATACAAAGTTGCTTCCTTGGAGTGTTTACCAAGGAAATTAAGAGTTAACACCTTATTAAAATATTTTGTGTTAAATTATTAGCTAATATGCTTTATTTTATAGTCCAACATTCTTCAAAAAACTGCATGATTTTATGTATTAATTTTAATATGCAGATATCTATATGTATTTCCTATACATGTAATATTACTCATTTAAAAATATCTCTTTATATTATTCATGTTTTGTTCATGTGTAAGTATACATTTTCAGATAATAGACAAATCAATTCTCATTCCCTCAAAACTCAGGATTATTAAAAGTTATTTTAAACCCCATTTTATTTTTTACGTGAACTGATTCCCATTGCAGCAAAGGCAATACTCTAGCAGCTCAGCAGTATAATTACCTCTCTGGGAGTAGATTTCTACTGTCAGGATTATTTTTTTTTTTTTGACAGGATGTTTTTCATTTTCAAGGGCAGTGGGTTTTTTTTAAATTTTGTTTGTGGTGGATATGTAGACCAGACAAGCTAAGCTAAGCCAAACTCAGCTAATAAACCACAGAGAGAAATCACTATAAAATAGTTGTACACTGTCTGCTAATAGTGAAGAGTTCAGTAATTTTTAGTCAAATGAAGAAGGACATCGAAGGGGTGAAAGCTGTACATCCTAAGGGGCAGAGCTTTGGAGTTAGGACTGCTGAATTGTTACCTCTGATTACTAGAAGGTTCTGAGATTCCCCTCCCTTCTCCCTGTTTGACCCAAGAGGGAGAGCTGAAACCAACTATTTAGAGTAAAACGAAGCAATTGAGGTGCCGGAGCGGGTCCAGAGAAGGGCAACAAAGCTGGTGAGGGGTCTGGAGAACAAGTCT
>JAOXJM010000001.1:13367012-13403631 GCA_026413425.1 Tringa solitaria
CACCCACCCATTAGCTAAATTCAGCTCCTTAAAGATTCACAGTCTTAATTTTAACTGGATTAGTCCCCAGACCGAATCCACCAGGTAAGTACAATGAAAGTCTATAGGAAGGTAATTCAGCCACGGGAGGCAACAGCCAAGCAAAATACCAGCCTACTTCATTCAGCCACACACAATTTTGGAGTCACCTTGTGTACAAGTTCAGAAACGAGTTTTGTCTCACCAAAAACAAGGTGCTGAAGGCAATCCCCACTATTTGGTCAGATGACAACTTGAGTACCGCATCGCAGCACTACATGGAATGAAGCTCTTCTAAATATACCTTTTCCCCCCCTGTACTTTCACAAATAGGCAGCTTCAACATTTGTCAAGTTTTGGCAATCAATGGTAAACCTTTTTCAACTTATGCAGTTTTAAGCATCTGAAGTTTTAGGTAATACAGCCATATAGCCCAAATATTTAGCAAAACGTGGCTTTGGTGCCAGGGTCACCAATGCATCATATGAATTCAGTGCCAAGAAGGGAATCAGGTGGTTTCAGGGAATGACATGATTTTCAGGTTTTTTCCTCCTTTATTAACTTGGCAAGTATAATCTTGGACTAATGAGCTGTAAAACACTAAATATTACAGATCTTAAAGCACTGAAATTAGAACTCTAATTTTGTCTTTTAAAGCTATGAGATAGAAAACATCTCATTTGTTTTATTGTGCCCTTTAACAGCGGTACCCAAGGGACACCTGAAACAGCAGAAAGCTACATTGGCAAAGTTAACTGATAGGCTATCAGGGGCAACATTCAAGTTCAATTCATTAAGTTCCATTCTCCCTTCCCCTACAACCAGCCCCAAGAGAAGGAACAACATAATTCTCTCCTGTGATATTATCAACAAATTTGTGTAAAGTTCCCCATTTTAGCAGGAAGGCTTCTGTGAGGACTGAAAAATGGAAAGTTGTTAAGGTAAAGTTACATATAAGTCTGCAAACTGGAAATGAGACCAGAAATAGCAGCATGTCTACTATTATCTGTAAAACTTGAAAGTATTATAAGAAATTAATGCAAAAAGCGTAAGTTACAAGCAATATTTTAGATTATTACCAATTTTATTATTTTTAACATCAGCTACTGTTACTGAGGCAACACTTCAAGTATGCACAAAGTATCAGAAAGGCCCACCATCGGATACTGAAATTGTTTAACATAATTGTGTCAGATTTTTTTCAGAGGAAACATTATGATGGTTTTCTCCATAAAATTCATCAGTTACAAATCTGAAGCAAATTCAGTATTTTGGTAAATACTCATAATCCTAAGGATATTAACTACGAAGTGTGTACATGTGAATATTAGCCTGGTAGCTGTCTGGGACCAAAGCAATGAACCATTCCCAGTGCAGACGCCCCTGCCACACCCTCATATTGCAAGAACCAGTGCAGCAGAAAATGTTGAAAACAAGCCAGACAAAGCCTGTCTGACACACAAATATCTCAGCGCCACGCTCCCCAGTGCACCCAGGAACACAGCAGAGGTTTTGCCTTGCAAAACTATTCATACCAGCTGGGAAACACAAGCTATGACTGGAAGCAGTAAAGCTACATCCATGCAATTTTCTTTCTCAAATAACAAGCTGGTATAATACACTATCTGAAATCCTGCAATGCAACTTAAAATTACTAGGAATTGATTATTGTATTTTTCCAAGACAGTAATCAAGAGCTCCAATGCACTAAAAGCAGAGTAAACCTATTGCAACAACAAAAAAACAAGTTTACATAATAAAAGGTCTGACCTTTTAAACGATTAAGCGCATTACCAAATCATCTTCGCGTGAGGAGCTCAATTTCAGACAATAGTATGACTCATGAGCAAATTTGGTGTTTGGAAAACTTGCCTGAAGCAAGGTTGGAAGAGTTCAATTTCTTAACTCTTTCCATAAAGAAATATAAAAATGCCTTACTTTTGAGGAACCAACAGGCCTTTGAAATTCAGTGGGGACATAAAATAAGTACAACCAAAAATATATCAAAAAATACGTTAAAATTGAAAACAAAGAAACACAAAGAGCAAGTTCTTTGTTTAGTATTTCTTATGCAGACTCCACCTGCTCAAATACATGACTGCAACCTTGGTTCTGTCTTACCCCAGAAACAATGTTTTGCTGCCTGAATGTGCTAAATTTTGATCTCTCCCCACGTTCAATTTCAATTACTGTTGTGAGGAATCAGCAGATCTAAAAATCAAGGTAATCGGGACAACTTTGACAACTTCAAATAAAAATGTAAAACTGAAAGTAACCACAGAGTTCACCATTTTGCCATCATATGCAATCACTGAATCATCTGAAATAATCTGAAAGGACAAAAAAAAAAAAAAGTATCTGGTACCCACTACGCATTAGAATAGCTCTTCCTGTTTCCCAATTTGACATTTTTGGTGCAAACAACAAATTCATAGGGAAAAAAAATTCTGTAAGAGATTTAAATAAATAGATAAAAAAAATCAAGGACATGGGTGAAAGAGCCTAGATGTTCCTAGGAAAGGATCACACACCACACTACAAAGTTAAAAAAATCCCTTGGGGTTATCAGACTAATCCAGGAGAACCTTCAATGAATAGGACCTAAGCAATAACAATCTAATTTACCTGAATATTTGCATGAGACGCAACATTTCTGCAGTGCAGCTATTTGTCCCAAAATAAGACTCCATTTCCTCATACCAAAAGAAGATGAGCCTGCTCATTTGGCTGACCCCATGTGGATTGCAATTAAATTTTGTTCACGCCATGGAAAACATTGGCATCTGGTTTACGCAAGATCTTATCCCTCCTGAGGACAGCCCAGTCCTTCATGAAGTAACAGGAGTCACCTCATCACAACTCCTTGCCATAAATACAGCATGCCATTTCTGGCTGAGCTGACCTCTGCAAAACCCTAAAGAGACTTGCAGCAGAAATATTGTTGTTGCTATGAAAGAAATAAATGGAAACGTGTGTGAAATTGCTGGAAAAGACGAACAGAACCAGGGTTAAAAGAATGACCTGTCCTGATAATGAGTAATCCTGTTAGAAGCAGTGTCCTGGGAAAAGTGAAATTGAGGAATGGGTTGTTTATATGAAGACCAGAAAGCCTGTCCTCTCTAAGATCACAGCACAGTGATTCAGCAGCAAAAGATCCTGCCTTCCTAACATCAGAAGGATGGAAAGTTGGAGCATATCACATATGGCATTCCTTTTCCTGTACGACCAACAGGAAAATAGACATGTATTGAAAAAGAAAAAAAAAAAACCACAACAGATAACAAGCATGAACTTCACTTGAGATTTACTAAGTCTTCAGACTCTTTCTTGCATCAAAGACACATTAATATATAAAGCTGAAAACCGTAAAAGATCTGTCCAAAGACTACTTCATCATCACCAATGAGAAAACCTCAGAGACATGACGAGGATCTGACAGCCAGCGTCTCTCGCATTGCACAAAAGAGGTCCTGGCCTGGCCAAACAGGCACACAACTTGGTACTTGTAGGTATTATCAGTGTGACAGTGTGAGTGAATGTCATTTGTGAGAGAATGAGTGGAAACAGGTAAAATCAGCATCACTTTCCCCTTCTATAAGACCCTGCACTGAATTTTGTTACACTAAATCTTCTACAAGTCATCCTCCAAATTTTTTAAAAATGGGATTGGTCCTGCAATCAAGAAACAGTTCAAAACCACCATGTAATTCCACTGATGCTTTTACAAAAATACTTTTTGTAAAGCTTGAATAAAAGAAGGGAGAGAGCATACAGTAGAAAACAACAGAAAAAAAAAATCCTCATTAAATTCATATTTATTTTCAATTTTTCAATACATAATTAAATGTTGGTTATAAATGAAGTAAGCAAAGTGCATTTTGATGCTTTTTCAACTGTACCTTTAATTCACAGTTGTAAAGATCTCAGCAAACCATACCAGTATTGTCTTATTTCTAGAAATTAACTGTTGCTTAGCTAGAAGTTAACCAAAATTTCTGTTTTGAAGACTGCTGCCATCATTGTCCTAAGGACAAGATGCATCCTCTGAGAAAGACAGCCATAGGCTCAAGGAAAACAATAACTCACAGAAACTTACCAAATCATTGAGAGTCAAGAAATAATAAATAATCATCACACTTGCTTATATCTTAGTAAAGAAGCAAATCTCAAAATTTAGCAATTTTTTCAGTTATTTAAAAGCAATTTAACTAAGCCAAGGGGATATGACAATCTTAAATTTTCAAAATAATAAATTAGAGACATCAAAATTTCTATGTGCAAACATGAATCAAAAGATATGGTATCAGATGATACTGTAACTACTGTAATTATCTCCAAATAAAATTTTTTTCTTCTTTCCCCTCCTCGCTCCCAGTTTTTTTTCTAATTAACTTCTAAAAAGCCCCAGCCTATCTCTTTTGGGTAGAGATTACACAGTTCCTTGTTACTCACAGAAAATAAGTTTCAATTCTTACTTTCTACTTAAATACAAGGATTCATTTATGTGCTATAGAAACAACATTCTCCTGTTCACTAATTAACGTTCTACTAAGAACAACTTTTTTTTCCTTTTTTTCCATAGCACAAGTAGCCAAGGGATTGAGGATTTTTCAACACAGAACAAAAGTTATTCAATTTCATTAGACACAGTCACTAAATATTTAGTTTCAAGTTGCTGACTCTCAAACAATGCTAACCAATAATGCAGTAGTTACTTTATACTTAATATACTTTACACATAAAATACAATAATCCAACTTTTTTTTTTTTAAGCCACCATAAAAACAAATAGAAAGCTTACCTTCTTCTGGTACCAAACTATAGCATCAGTTACTTTGGACGCCATTTATTCCACTGAATTCACACAGTCATTTTAGGCTGTTAACAGAAAAAGACAGAACTTTATTTCCACCTTCCCTATGATGGCAAATGTAGGGAATGTAGAGACATTCCCATTACCTGCAAAGCACTGAACAGCTATATTTACCTTCTACCTTGCCTCATTACTATTTTAGTAAGAGTTTGGGTTTTCTCCTCTAAGTAAACAAAAAAAATAGAAGCCTGCTGCAGGACATCAGCAGCCTCAGCTTTCTCCATCCTTCCCAGTAGAACACAGGTGGCACAGAGACAATCTGTTACTGTCTCACAAGAGTTATGCTATATGCAGCTTTTTTTCTTTTTCTGAGAGATTAAGCAGACTGTAGTTATTACCACAGCACAGTATTCTGAAGTCCAGGAATAACTGTCTTATAAAATACAAGATAATTTCATACAGGCTATTAGCTTTTTTTTTTTTGGGGGGTGGGGAGGGGGGAATCATTGCTGGAATTTCACTAATGATAAAATTAATACACTGATTAAAATAGTAGATTAAAACTAAGTCAAAAGGAAAAACAAGAGTGGCTTGTTGGTTTTAATGGCAGCAAATAGCAATAGTATTAGTTAATCTTTGATATCACTGTCATTAGTTTCAATGTGGGGGAAAAAAAAGCAACCTTTCAGCCTACATAAAACATTCCTATCTTGAAAATGAATTTTAAAAGTTCTTTCATGTAATCAGTCAGACAGAATTAGTTTGGAAAAAGAGTAAGAATAAAGAAAATAAACATAAAAAGCCTTCATATATAGAATTATTGTATTTCTATAAAACTGCAAACATTCTCTCGTACTGGACATTCTGTAAAATCAAAGGAAAGCTTGGGTGAGAATTACAGAATCCTTTCTAGATGTTTTATTATAATATGCAAGTTCTTTCATATATGGATGTTATCATTAAAACCAAACTAAAATATTTCACAAATAGATTACTTCAGATATTAACAGATTAATAACAGTTAAACTATTTTAGTACCTACATTTCAAACTGTTAAGGCAGGAAACAGCCAGTGGAAGAAGAGAAGGAAGAAGTAATTAAAAAACAAACAAACAAACAACTGTTAAAATATTTGCCAAAAAATCTGAATACTTTTGTGTTTAATAATCTTTCATCTCACTGATTCCCTTTTAAAAATGTATTTATGTAAATAAATACGCCACACCTAAGCCCAGTTAAAAAAAAACAACAAAACAACACATCAATGGGGCACATTATACTACATGTGACCTTCTAACACTAGTTGGTAAAAGCTTGAGTTTTCAGCTCCACCTAATATTCAGCATTCTTTCTCTGTTTACCAAGAAGTTTAAGAATGTTATTTTCAAATAATTGTACCAAATATTTAACATGCAAGGAAATTCCTACTTTATTCTGTAAAGCTATAAATTCCTAACAAATTATGCAATAGGTTTTGAAAAAGTTAGCATAAGTAGCTTCAAAATATTAAACACGTTTTCCAAATGTACTATCTGAGTGATTCCAGGATCATGCATAATTGGCAAAATTCAAGACAAGAATACCTCTAATAAAACATTGCAAACAGTTTGACAGAATCAGAGATGGCTGAGGTTGGAAGGGACCTCTTGAGGTTGCCCAGTCCAACCCCTCTGCTCAAGCAGGGCCACCTACAGCGGGTTACCCAGGCCTGTGTCTAGAAAGTTTTTGAATATCTTCAAGGATGGAGACTCCACAACCTCCCTGGGCAACCTGTGCCAGCGCTCAGTCACCCTCACAGTAAGAAAGTGTTTCCTGATGTTCAGATAGAACCTCCTGTGCTTCAGTTTGCATCTGTTGCCTTTGGTCCTGTCCCTGAGCACCGCTAAATAGAGCCTGGGTCTGCCCTCTTTGCACCCTCCTGTCAGGTACTTATAGACATTGATGAGATTCCCCTGAGCCTTCTCTTCTCCAGACAGAAGAGTCCCAGCTCTCTCAGCCTTCTCTCAGAGGAGAGATGCTCCAGTCGCTTCACCATCTCTGTGGCCCTTCCTTGGACTCTCTCCAGTATGTCCATGTCCCTCTTGGGGGACATGGGAAGCCCAGAACTGGACCCAGCATCCCAGCCATGGCCTCACCAGTGGCGGAGGAGGAGGAAGAGGGGTAGTTTAACCCCCAAACACCAAACTATGCATCAAGCATTCCTCCAAGATTGATCGATCTCAGAAAAAAAAACATGATGTAGGGATATATTTCTGATAAAAATATCAACTTATCATAACACTGTCAATATCAACAACAATAGTGCACCTTATAGTTCTTCATTAAAAGGAAAAAAGAATTATTATTCTGTAGGCAGTTTTTGTAATGAAAGATTAAAGATGATCTTTGACTTTAAAACAAAGAGAAAGATAAGACATTTGTTTACAGCATTTGCACAGATAAGAAAGGCAAAGAAAAATACAACATTCAACAGATAGGATAGAATCTGAAACTGTGCAATAGATTAAAATAAAAGTATCTTTATGAAAAGCCTTAGCATTAGAATATCTTGTGGAACTTCATTATACATTGTTCATCACCAAAAATTTCAGTTTTTAAAAAATAAAAGCAGAGGTTAGATTATCTGATCATAACAGCTGTTTGTAGAAAAATCACAAGTACTCCCTCTACAAAGGCCCTATCAACACTCCCATCTCCCAAGACATTTCTCAGAAAGAAAAGATGATCCTCCAAAAGACTTAGTTCTGCACTGACACCTGTTTATTCAGTCTTCCCTGACTCATGTATGGATGCACTCATATTTTATACAGCACATTACTTTAAAGACACTGTATTAGTAAGTTTGGATATGTACCATATACACTATAATACAAACCTTCAACAAGTAGATTGATTTTGTACCAGCTCCTGAGGATTTCTAAGAAACATGCCATACATTTTCCTCACAAAGCTTTTTCAAAAAAAAAAAGAGAAATCAAATACCCAAAAGGAACTACACTTAAGAATTTTAACAGTGTAACTACAATATACGTTACACAACTTCAGATAAAATTACAACATGATAGAAAGAAATGTCTCCAAGAGAGCTTAGACAGTTGTTATCAAATTTCAGAAATATCAGGACACTGACTTTTGGTGCAAGTGAGCAAAAAAACACTGAAATTTTTCCACTGTTGATAATACCATCACATCAAGTCTGTAAGGCTGGCAGCTATGACTGTGTCAACATCTGTAATTGTTTCTGACCTAGTTGTTTCTGATAATAGTACCAGTTTTTCTAAGCAACTATCAGTTATTAAGAATTCAATGGCACAATGAATATAAAAATATTTCTATCACATAAAGCATGAAGCCCAACAGAGACTTTGATATAACTTGGCATATTACATAGACTGGCTACCCTTCTTTCTCACCCATGCAAAGCTTAAAATAGGATTTGCTTTCTTGTTTGAATACCTGTTTATATGAACTTAAATTTAAAATAATTTTCTACACTGGACTGTAGGCACAAAGCGACATAAAGCCCTTAGCCATAGATAACCTCTACACACAACGTGCCCGACATCACACAGTCACAGTGAAAGCAGTTCCACACCTCACGGAGATGCTGATGTCGGAAGAATGCTGTACAGATTTCGATCGTGCTTGCACCATTTGCCTTCCCCTTCTCTGTGAACTCATCTTGGAGGATCTTTAACTCCTCATTTCTCTTAAAACAATGTCCCCTCTCACATACAATATGAGAGCTGCTTCCTACCATCATAATTACTGGATGAGAAAAAGGTTGGAGAATCTCGTTACCGGCAGTAAAGAACTAACTGTTGACCCTGCACAGAAACCTTTCCCTCAACAGATACATTAACTTGATCTCTCTTTCTCTCTCTGAGGTCAACAATTTTTCAGGAAATCAACACTACTTATGAATCTAAGACTTCCAACTGTGTCAAATATGGCTAAAATTGAACATGCCATTTGAAGGGCACCAATCTTTTTTTTTTGCAGCAGCAGTTTTCCAATTCACTCAAAACCCCTTTGCCTCGAGAAACAACTACATCACAAAAATATAAACCAAGTATAATGAAGTAGTTTTATTCTAAATTTATTTGATTTCTATCAACAAATCTGTCATTTAGATTACCCACGATTTTTGTATTTTTAAAAAACTCTCTACATTAAATCCCCCATAGACTCTATTTTGGTGGTGTTTAAAGCATATTTGCATACACATTTGCATACACAAATGCAAAGATGATGCTTACAAAAGTAAATATCACAAAATCATGGGATGAATGTCTCAAAAAACTTTAACAGAGTTTGGTGTGCTACGTAAAAATACCTCTACAAGGAAATATCACATGCTTTCAAGAGATATACAACAATTTCTGAGACGGCACTGAAATAAGAGGTGAAAAGGTTCGTGTCATTACTTCTGGACAGCGTTTTGAGACAGTATAACGAGTTTGATACACTTGGCCTCAAGCTAGCTTTTCTGGAAGAGGAACAGATAACAACTCAAGGCACTTAAGCTGCCACCCTAGCTGTACCTCTGCATCTGCCCCCAGCTCACTGAACATAAGACCTAGACAGGAAACCAAGTATGGCAACATTTTCAGAACTGTGCATATTCATTACAAGTTAACATGTTATTCAGCTGACAATTTGTATTGATATTGATCCTCAAGTCAGACTGTACAACCTGAGCTCTGAGGCACATCAGGACCAAATGGGTAACGTGAACAAATCAAACCAGCTGGTGAACAAATCAAACCAGCTGTTAAACATCCACAAGCAGAAGACAGCACTGCCTACACTTCTGCTTTCTCCTCCCATCCCCTCTGGATCTGCCATTTGTTTCATGTTCTGTGTCAAATTCCTGCATCTGGGACAGGGACCAGTTTTTGCACTCAATGGTGGCGGCACAATGTCCTGTGCAGAGTAACTACAGCAAGGTTAAATTAATCTTAACTATTTGGAGACTTAGGAGCAACACAAAATTATACTTCCAGCTTCAGAGATTAGACAGAATGTCCAAATATAAAAGCTTGATCACAACATCTCTGTGACATTCAACAGAGACATTCATTACATTTACATCAAACTCAGTTAATGCTATGAATAATGCGACATTTTTTGATCAAAAATTCATTACTTCCTTAAAACTAAAAATAGATGACTATCTGATTGTGGTGATCCCCATTCACCCATTCAGAGGTTTCTTAGTTATTTCTTTTCCATTTCAGAGCATATTCATATTCCATTTTAAGTAAGTACATGCTACACTTTGCAATTAAATGAGCAGCTTTTCAAAAGCCACAGAAATCTATATTTAGATATTTTTGGTTAAATGCTCATTCAAGCATTGCAGTACTTATCATGTAAGATAGGATTAGCTACTACACTACAGATATTTAAATAAATTCAAAGTATATTTAAAAATTTTACTTATATCCACAGGGCTTTGGCAAAACCAAGTCAGACATAAATACATATATTTCTAAATTACAATCTACAGAAAATAAAATCTATTCTGAACTCTGGCAGAAGTTCAGAATAAAACTGATCCTCACAGTGACAGTGATTTTTAGAAGAATATACAAGTCCAAGCAGTGCCAACTAGCAAAAGGACATAATTAAAAATACAGCACAAGCAAGAAAGCATAGGCAAATAGTTGCTTTTCTCGCCTGTAAACACTGTGAATCACTAAGTATTTCAAGGAGCCTGTTTCCTTTGTAACAATCCTAACCTGAATGGTCAGGATACCATCCAGCTGTTGAGTCAAGGCTTGAATGTCCTTCTCAACACATTATTATCATGGAATGATGAAGTTGGCATGTTCACTAGATATCATTAGGAGTAAAATTGCAGAGCTGTGGCATTTGTCCCAACTGTTTTTTAAATGCCATCAATTTTTATTACCTTCAGAAGAACTTCTCTTAGCAGCAAATTAAAGGCAGTTTTTACAAAGTTACTGAATAAGGCCATGAGAACACTAGAACTTGGTTATAACTGCTTTCCACAATACAACTATTTTACTATTATGTTAGGTCCTCCATATCACAGTTTCATAATCACAGGCAAAATTTCACTAAGAATCCTGGTATGAGGAGTAAGAAAAAAATGAAACAGAATAGTAAAGCCTATGGCCTAAACTACTCATTTTGTAGCAACATTTGTATCACACAAAGTCACTTAAAAGTAAACATTATAACTGCTGATGTCAAGACTAGCTAGAAAATAACTTTAATGAGGAAAAAACACCCTCACTTTCCAGGTTCAACATCAAAATAGAAGTTAACATCGTCAAATTGCTGACATTATTTTAAATTCATTTTAAATGAGCCCAATAAACAGCTTAGTCATACTAGGCATCCGCTGTTGACTGAAAAGCTGTTTCTGCCAGGACAAACCAATCAACAGAGGTATCGATGTAATGCAGAAACACCACTAAAACTTACCAGGAGTCATCCTTCTGACACTCAAATCCATGGGAGTTCTGCCACTGCCATCAAGAACAGGATTAAACCCTTGAGGCAGTGTTTCAAAAGACACATTCCTTTCATGTGCTTTACAAACAAACCATTAAGCCTACATTTCCTTTTTTAAAAGGAACATCAAATACTATATAATGCGCTCAGTGTTCTGTTTAAGTACTTTATCTATGCATCGCTGTTCTCAAAACAGCATTTCAGAATTGCAAATTGTATACAAGCAAACAGAAACTTGTCGCTCTCAGTTCACACCTTTTGGCGGAAGCTTTATCACGTTTCTTTCAGCTAGCCTTAAGAAAATCTGAAGCAGCCAAAGAGAAGGAAAACAATAAATAAGATTTTTTAAAAATCAAACACTGCTAACCTAAGGACCCTATCCACCGGCCTGTATGAAACGTACTCTTTCTGCCATGCCAGCCACAGCCCCCCCAAGTTGTTGCCTTGCAATCCAAGATCATGATAGTTTGTAAATAAAAAAGAATTAACATACTTGCTTTCCCAAAGGAACAGCAGGATAGTTTGTAAATAGAAAGGAATTAACAGACTTGCTTTCCCCAACTAACACTAACAATTCTGCTAAATTTGGATACCAGCATTCATAAGACTGCTCATGAAAGAAAATGAATTTTCAAACTTTGTTCTCACTCTATCTCAATAAAAACTCCCAAAATACCAAAAAACAATCACAAAAAAAAAAAACAAACTGGTGAAAAAAAAACACTGACTATCCCCAGATACTCATTTGAGGAGTTTTGCTGGTTGTTTAAGGAGTTTATCAGGCCAACAACAATAACAAAATATGAATCGGACCCCATACTGGCTGCTGTGTATCAAGCCCTGATCTTTATGAATGCAGACGTACCAAACATGACATATCACGACACATACAGACATCTGGTGGCGTATCCATACCTGCCTGTGCCTCCAGTAAGATGTCAGTTACTGAAAAACAGACCCTTTCTCTGGCCTCTGTATTTTGCCCACAAACCACGGTATCTGATCCCATTTCAGCCACTGCATATTTATTCTTTCTTATAAGCTCATGTCCTTTATCACTTACCATCCCAAGCAGGAAGCTCTCACAGCTGCAGCTGCGACACAGAGCATGCAGCGAGAATTTTCAAATTCTGATAGGAAGTAGGCTCGACTTAACCATCTTCACTTTCACAGTAAAAATGTTGGTATCTGAAGGACAAACTAGCAAGGGAGTACCACAGAAAATAACTGTCTCCCAAGGAATACTTGTTTTGCCAGTGGATTACACAACCGTCTGAAATAGCAGCAAAATGTTGAATATCAGGATTTCTGAGATTTATTTCAGGTTCTGGGAAAAGTACATTGCGTGCAGTTGTTGCAACTGCTGTAGCCATTTCTGGAATCTATGCCCTCACCCTTAAGGTCTGTGCAAATTTCCTGATTTTGAAGGGACGTGACACAATTTGACAGTTATCTTACTTGTGAAGGGGGGAAAGACTCTGTACTGAGAAGTCCAGGATTCTACACCTCTCATAACTTACTCCTGAGCCTGCTGCAGTGTTTATTAATTAATAATAGGAAATAAAAATTAATAATAGAAAAAAGCCCCTCATATTGAAACATATTCTACTGTTAAGTGAAGTGGGAAAAAAATCAAGCCCTTAAAGGGGACTATGATCAATTTAATTTTGCCTCTTATCTTCTATAAGAGACGTTAGTTTCAAAATTCCCATCAATCCAAATAAAGCAATTGCTGCTAGCAAGCCAAGACATTTCTGAAAATGCTACAACTTTAAAAAAAAAAAAACAAATAAAACTTGGTCAACCTCAAGTTCTGCTCTTTTTAATTCCCATTTTTTGTACTGAATACTACACACATACATACATCTCATTAAACATATTTCCAATCTTATAATGAGAAATCCCTGAAATATTGCATGTAAACATCTCCTCTTAGAGCTGTAAAAACTTTATAAAGGAACAGAATTTCTATAAATATTCAGTTTTTCATTTATATATACATTCTTCTTAACAAACACTCCAAACCCCCCCAAAACCCAAAGAGAGTGGCCAATGCTCCTTTTCTCCTCTTTGATTCTAAACACACCAGTAATTTTCTGCAATATTTCTGCAATAAAATAAATCCCTCTCACTGAAAATACTGACTTGGTGTTTAGGAAGATGTGTTTATCTGTCACGAGGCAATGCACAGCGGAGTTGTGGCTGCTCGATGAGTACAGTCAGGAAGTTGAAAACCACTCCTAAATGACCAAGTTTGCATCATGTTCTACAAATAGTTATCCAGCAAGTTTCTGAAGCAGCTGAGGCATGAAGTAGCTGAGCTGTCAGAAAAAGCTGCAGCCTCTTTTAACAGCCACTGCTCTGTAGGAACATGGTAGCAAATGCTGAGCCTGTATTTTTTTTAAGAAGTCTCTGGAGTGATCCAAACAAGGAATTGCAGGGTAACAAGCCTTACATGTGTATCTGGCAAGCTCCTCAAAACAATCATTAAAAATAGAACACCATTATACCTGAAAGACTATCTGATAGGGTCTAATCAGCAGTTTCTGCAAAGGAAGATTATGTCTTAGTCTATCAGTATTTCTGAACATGTCAAGCTAACTGATAAACAAGAGCAAGTGATAAAACATATGTGGACTTTCAAAGAGCCTTTGGAAGGATGTCAAAGACTTCTAAATAGACTGCTGTTTGAGAAAAGCAAACATTGCCACAGATCAAAAACCAGACAGAAAATGGAACAAAATTTTGAGGTCAACATTCTTCATTGCAATAGGCTAATTGGATAATAAAGATTAATAGCAGCATCCAGTCTGAATAAAACAGCCTATTTATTGCCTGCTCAGGTGCCTAGAAGCTCCTTGGATCGCACACAGCTGGTCTGCCAGGTCTCCCATTCAGTGTCAGTCCAAGTTAAAGAGCATACAAATCCTAGGGAGGCCCATCTGGGACACACACACACCCATTCTCCTTCATATAGGAGCGTCCTAATCCCAAAACTAAACTTGGACTAAAACTTCCCAGTCTGCTTTCTTTATGTTCCTCTAGGCTTCCCGTACCTGAACACCTTATAGCGACAGAGTTAGACATTTGGGATCTCATTCAGTACACACATGCCCTTGGTGGCAATTTTTCCAGAGGTTTGACATTAAAGCCGCTCAGGATGAGCCCACATAAAAATCGTGACTTCCAACTTTCTAAGTACACTAACCATTAGACTTTTACTAGAAAGACAAACACTCATCACAGCACTGCTTCATCAGGCACTGACAGCTAATGTTAGCTTACAAATAAATAAAGATGCCCCACATTCCTTCTTGTTCCTGGAGCTCTTAAGAGGGAACTTTCAGCATTCACTAAAGACACGTGAGGTCCGTGCAGAGCCAATGGAGAAGGTCAGGGTGGCCTAGCAAGCCTTCACAACCGTTTTAACCACTCTAAACCAGTACTAACACAGTCCACACTCCTCCTCAGTCACCAGCTTCCATCTCTCTTTTAACTAGCATTGGAGCCCATCACCCAGGAGGCAGCTTCAAGGATCTGCCTACCATTACTAAGCAAATGAGCAGTTTTGGCCTGAATCAGCCCCACAGATCTATAGACCAGAGTAAGATGGGCACTAATACCATTGCCAGTAGTGAGGCACCTCTGACTAAAGCCAGCTCCAACACTCTGCAAGCCTCCGCCTGCAAATCTCCAAAAGTACCATTAACAGAGTTAATCTGGACTAATTAAGACCATTTCCCTCTCCTCCTCCCCCTATTTAATCTAGATTTCTTATAAAGTACTGCCTAAGTCCTTAAATGGTGTGAACTGAGCCCTCCCCTATGATTCCAAACCTCAAGCTTCTGTAAATAGCCCCAGCAGTGCTCACTATATTTATTTTTTATACATCAGAGAAGAAAACCTGAAGCAGTAACATTTCCAGATTACAATTAATCCTATATTAGCAAAGCTTGAGAAAATTGATCAACTTTAACAGTGAATAAGCAACATAAACAAAATTTAGTTTCAATAATGCAAGTAATATCTATAAGGGGAGGAGTGAACTACATACACCACACATAGCTTTAAAATCAGGTATCTCAAATTCAGAAAGGAAATTTGGCAGCTCGGTGAGCTCTTCCATTCGGTATCCTATGGTCAGTGCAGTACCGAGACACCTGAATAAAAGAGCAATGAGAAGGAAAACACTGCAATAAACCTCTGTTGATCAGTTCTGCAATCTGACCCGAAATGCATGTATTTTATTTGAAGAAGAATATTAAAATACAGGTGTTCTGAAAAAGGTTAAAAATTAACCACTTGGAAAACTCTCCTGTTGAGACAGGTGAGTATGAACAGAAAAATAAGGAATTATAAATTAAATAAGAATTTTAAAAGATATACAGAAAATATAGTCAAGAAAACAACAGCTTCCAATAATACTGGGAACTTCATTCATTAACTGAGCTTAGAGGATAGCAAAGCCAAATTTTAACAGAGAAATATTATATTACAACACATAATTAGACTGTTAAACTCAGTACCGCAGGAAGTCACTGAAGCCAAGATTTTACTCAGATTCTAAAAGAAAGCAGCTATTTAAACACACAATAATAAGAAAAAAAAATAAACACACAGCTGAGGGAATCCATAATCCAGGATGCAAGAAAACATCCAAAGAGATCACTGGGCTGTATTTGGCCACACAAACCCTCTACCTAACCCAGCCCCACAACGGCCAGTAGCCAATACCAAGCAAAGCGAATGAGCAGCACGGCAAGCATAGAACAAACTGTCCCTTAAGACAGCTGAACACGAAGAGTGTTTAGCTGCCAGGCTGGCATCTGCCAACCACCTAACCCCCAAAAGCATCTGGCGCTGGCCAACTTCCAAAATGCAAGGCTTGCATGACTTCATATTTGAGGCTATACTGCTTTAATTTCTTCTCCCACTTCGCAATTGTATTTTGTTTTTTAAGAGCAAGAACCACAAATGTATTTGCAAATAGGAGCTCAGTCCAATGCTTGGACTCATTCCAGGAAACCATCTAGTCTCTCTGGAGTACATCTACCAAGACCACCTCAAATGAACAAAGAATTAAATACTGAACACTACATGTCTCACTTAAAGAGTATTCCCAGCAGAAGTGAATTTGGAAAAAATCCCTTTTGCACATTTAAATTAAGAATCGGGAAAATACCTCTATGAACTCTTCAGTATTATCCCCTCAACTTAAAACAAAACAAAAAACCAACACACAAACATAAGCTATACTTCCAGACTTCTTGACAGCATAATGGGTATTGCTATATACGTATACATGTTTGCTCTAACTTTGAAGCTGGCCCTGCTTTGAGATGGGGTTGGACCAGATAGATGACTGCGGACAGTAACCCCTTTCAACCTAAATTATTCTATGGTTACATGTAAAGGATACCCAAACACTACATAGTAATATATTATAGCCTTAATTACTATTAACTCTTCCCCCGTAGGCAATTTATTAAGCTCTTATATTCTCCTTACAAATTTGAATATAATTTCTTCAAGTACTTAACCGCTTCCTCTGTACCCAGCAAGAAGGACCTTTATGAATTACAGCACAGTAAACTCAAGAGAGAAAACATGGTATTCAAAGCTTTCAAAGTCTTTTATTTTTCATGCCACTACACATCCCAAAGTAAGTAATGGTCAACTGTCCTTGAACAGTCAGAAGGATCAGTACCTCTGACAGAGGTATCCTAAAATAGTTTTGTTTTGTTTCCTTCATAAAAAATAAAAACATTACAGAAAAAAAAAAGTCTACTTTGTTCCGTGGACAGAAACAATTAAGTCTGTCTGGTTTTACCACTGTACCACGGCTTCCTATTTTCCTTCTCCACCTCACCCAACACTTTTTTCCTGCCCCCCACCCATATTACCGACTGCCCCAGCTATTTGGCTGGGCCAGTAGCAGTACACACCACGATGGCTCAGAGCTTAGCACACAGACTGGCCAGCAGTTATTTGCTCTCCTTCTGAGGAAAGAAGGGACTCAATTGTAAATGCCTTTTTTGGGGAGGAAACATTAATTTGGGTCCAAAACAAATATGAAGTTATAAAAATCATAAAACTTTTGACAGGTACTTTTGTCAAATGTTTTATAATTTTGTCACTGTGTAAGTACTCGATGTCTTTCAGTTGCCATTAAATTTGGTTTCGTTGTCTGACTGACTAAAGTTACTAAAACAGTAGAAGATGGAAAAAGAAAGTAACTGTACAAGCTTTGTGTCCTTAGCAAACCTAGCTAAAAATTCACATGAACTGTTGGGTAATGTTGGTTTATTAGGAAAAGAACTTCCTCACAGACAAAAAAAAAAAAAAACAACAAACCAAAAAACAACCCTGAGACTGTCATCACTCTCCCTCACAGGGGTCCTGAGAAAAGGAAAAAAAATGATGTTTTTATTTTGTTAACAAAATTTCTACTATAAACAAGTAGAAGATATGTTACTTAGAAAAAGCCTGGGAAGACGGTATATATAACTTTGGAGAACTGGAAAAGAAATAATGTCCACTGCTTTCCAGTGACCCCTGCCAGCTGTGACTGGAACAGCATTGTTCAACTCCAAGAGCCGCTCCACCCTTCACTGCCTGGTTTACTGCCTCAAACAGCGCCGACTGGAAGCCTGTTTAATGCACCTATGCCTCCCTTCTAATACAACATCAATACTCTGTGTCCTATTTCAAAAGCCTACAAGGTTTTGAGTCCTCCCAGAATCCTCACCAATATTAGGCAGCTATCGATACAACCAGGACCAACTTTTTGAGACAAGCAAAGCTAACTCTCCTTTAGGAGAAATCCAAAGCTACCGGAGTACTTGAAATGCTCTGTGGAGTTCCCAATGGTTCCTGACAATTTATTTGTATGTCACATTCCACACAACACAAGAGGAAAAAAAAATCTACTACAAGCATTGAATCAAACTAACTAGGTTTCCAAATTCTTTTTCGGGTGACTCAGGCTCCTGTTTTATCCTTTATAATATTTATATCCAGAATAAAAACATACATTGGCAGCAAAACATAGCAACAGAAAAGTCAACTGCACAAACATTCCACTTCAAACGAGGATCAGGATCTTAAACACACCAGTTCCAAGTATCACTCTCAACCTTCGCCTTCAGAAATGAAAACTGCAAGATTTTGTAGAGCTCTGGGGAAAAAAAAAAGTCAAAACTGACAGAAGTATGATGTCTGTACATACATCCGTTCATAAACATCTTACTGGAACAAAAATAAGATTTCTGAGAAAAGGATTATCCCTTCCAGGGAGTCACAAATAAAGAGGCAAATCAAAGAAGATCACCAAAACCTTCAGAGCTACAGAAATAGCCCAATACATACAGCTATTTATAACCCAGAGATTTAATCACAGAACAATTTTAGCCTCTAAACCCAGGACAACAAAAACATCTTATGCCAAGTACTAATGTATATAACAAAAATATATCCTTCTGCCACTTAGTGTCCATTCTAAGTGCAGCTAAAGATACTAGGATTCACTTACTAGGATTAACAGGTTATTTCAAGTGACGGACTTCTCTCTGATAAAACAGAAACCACCATCTGCTTAACATCATCAACAGGAAGATATAAGCAGGCAAATTACTGATGACACACTGTATTTAGTCTCATTACTATTAGAGAACTCATGTGTCAAAATTGTAAAACCAGCTCTATTTTCTGTAGGAATGTTTCATCACAAAGAATTTCAGAACATTAATTAAAGTTCTTTCAACAAGTCAGGTTTTCCAATTAATTGCTTTTTCCAAGTAATTATATGACAGATGGATAAGACACAGACAAATTTGGAACAAAACGCAAGGCTCAGCAGCATTACTTTTCAAGTGACCAGTAGCGTGTAAAAGCAGTGAAAGACAAAATACCAAGCGTAAAGCTTGAGAATATGGACTTTTTGTTGCTGAATCCGATACACCTGAGCCACATGTACTCAGGGACTGTGTATGAAAAACAAAAGAAGCAAACACCTGGGTAGTTCTACTACGGGGTGATCATTTCCTCCCCTTTGTTTCTCATAGGAAAGACAGCAAATAAAACACCTACCAGAGAAATGAACTTGACAGAAGAAATTTTAACTCATGGAAAGTGGGCTAACATTTAGATTCCCAAACTGAAAAGCAAGGACAATACGTGGGGGGCAGAGAGGTTTTCATTGGGTTAGGGTATAAAGGGGAAAAAAATGAAGTAAGGAATAAGGAAGCACCAAAAGAAGAGAAAGGTGTGTAAAATACAAGAAAGAGAGGAGGTGAGAGATGAAGATGCTGAAATGTAAGACCTTGAAAGAAAAGGAGGAGAAAAAAAAAAAAAAAAAGAGTGCTATCACCTGACACAGGCGTTAAAGCAGCTCGAGATGCATTAAGGCAACTTACCAGGGAAGAGATGTTCCATAGAAGTCAGACTGAGCGAGTCGGAATAAGGCGGTACGGCAACGGCTCACGCCTCGGACCGTAAACTCAGCGATGCGAGGCCAAGAACCCCGGTCGCCGCAGGCTCATCAGGGACGGCCGGAGCCGTGACACGGCCTGGCGGGAAGGGCCCCCCTCATCGCGGGGGGCACCCGCCTGAGCTCCCGCCCGAGATCCCTCCCTCCCGGAGGCCGCGGGCCTGTGGGCCTCCCCCGGCCGGGCTTCACACCGGGGGGGAGGGCAGGCGGCGGACCCTCTTCCCGCCGCCCAAGAGCGGGTCCGCCGCCGGCCCGCCGCCGCTGGCCCGCCGGGGATGCGCCTACTGCCGGGGCAACCCCCGGCCCTGTCACCCTCCTCGTGGACCCGGTCGCCCTGTCGCCCCTCACCGAGCCGGCCGGCTCCCTACCCCAAGCGGCGCCTGGAACTTGCCCCCACCCCACCCCCCCTTTCCTCCTCCTTCTCCCCCATTGACCGAGGCGAGTCCCGATCTTACCGGTCGCCGGGTGCCGCGGGGAGGCGGCGGCGGAGCGGCGGGGCCAGCGCAGACAACGAAGCGGCGAGGGGAGCGCGAGACGGCGAGGTGGCGGGCGGGCGGGCGCGCGCGAGGCAACAGCTGAGGGGAGGGCGGGGGGGATGAGGAGGCGCGCGGCGGCGGCGGCAGCAACAGCGCGCCACCTGAGAGGGCGCGCGCCTCCGCCGAGGGAGGGAGGCGGGGCCCAGCGCGGGGGCGGGGCGGTAGCCAACAGCGCTCCCCACACACACACCTCCCGCCTGCAAGGCGGGACTGGCGGCGGCGCTGCCCAATGAGAGCGGGAGGGAGGCGGGTCTGCACGTTTGACGGACAGCTCTCGGGAAGAGAGGCGGGGCCGGTGTGACAGACAGCCCCCTGCACGAATTGGCGGCAAAGAGAGTGGAGGCGGGGGCGGACTCAAGGCTGACCCCCCGCCGGCCGTGAGGGGGAGGGCTGACCTTGAGGGGCGTCGACACGACGGGGAGGCGGGGATTAACTTGAGCGACGTTGCCGCTACCCAGTGACAGCGGGTCACGGGCAGGACGTGCCTAACCACTGCCCAATGGGCGGGCGTGGGGCGGTGGGTGAGGCGGTCGGTGGGTTCCCTGTGGCGGAGCGGGCGGGGAGGGCCCGGCCGCCCCCTCAGCCGCGCGTCCGGCCCTGTGCAGCCGGGCGGGAGGGAGGGGGATGCGCTCAGACCCTGCGCGGGGAGGCGGTGGGTCTGTGCGAGGGCGGCAGCGGCGCAGGGCGGCCCGGGCCCCTGCGGTAGGTGACGGGGAAGGGACGGGACCGGGGCTGTTCACCTCAGGTTCCCGGCAGACAGGGCCTGTGGAGCGGGGCATTTCGGCCGAGGGAGGCGGCGGACCGGCGGGGAGGGCCGGAGCGGGACTGCGGAGGAGGCCGGGCGGGCCGGGGTCAGCTGCGGGGGCGGGGAAGGAGGGTGGGAGCGGCGGGCGGCCTCCCCGGGCTGCGGGCTCGGCCCGGCTCCTCTGGCCGCAGCCCCGGCGGGGGCAGCCCGGGCCCCCACAGCCGAAGGCACCGGCCGAGACCGGGTCGGGCCTGCGCTGGAAACGGCCGTTCGGCCGCAGGGCACGGCGAGGGGCTGCGAAATGGCAGTCGGGGGCTTTGCTGGGCCCCGCACCCTCGGTTCGCCTGTCGGCATCCTCCTCCTCTTCCTCTGAATAGTTTAGATTTTTTTATTTATTTTTTTTTCAGCCGAATTCAGCAATCGGGAGTCTCAAAGACGCTTAAATTGCTGTTTTGCTGAAAAAGAGTGAAACAAGCACTCCGGTCAAGGGGGTGTTGAAGTTTGATTTTATTTACACTTTTAAACCTGCATAGACCACCTGAACTAAGAACGCACCAATTGCAAGGACAATTTGTGAATACCTTACCCGTCTTCCTATCAGGCTAGTTTAAGTGTGGCTTTAAAACGGGGCTATTGGAATATTTCTTTCCAGGCGTTAAATTATTCATACCTACTGAATTGGTTTTAAAATGTCATTTAATCATGCTAGAGTTCTATTTAACTTGCTTTCAGTATAATATCATTTTTTCAACTTTGTTAGGTAACGTTCAAGGCTTAAATATAGATTTTTAGATGTGTTACCATTAATATTGAGCTGAATGTCATGTGTAAGTTTCCTTCTATTTTTTTCCTTCTAAACTGGATATAGTTAGCTTTCATAATATTCTTAATTATGTAGTCCATCCCATCCAGGTTAGTAATGCTGCTTAGATAGTGTTCTTCATTACTGAAAATTTTCACTTCCTACTAATTATATGAGTCCTATAAGGAGTCAAGAGCTTCTTTTTTTTTTTTATTTTTGCACTCTGCCTTTAAGGTTCCTTCAGTGTTTTCACAGAAGAGCCAGTTCAGACTTGTATCGTATCTGCATCCTTTTTCCAGTGTTAGTCTTCGTGTGTTAGCTGGCCTCTAGCTGAGAATCTGCCAATAATCCCCTTTCTTTCCTAATGAGAGATGGTCAAATGCTCCCTGTAATCAAACCCTTCATCATTATGTCAGCTGTATCCCCAGCTGTGAGTCTTTAAAATTTGGTAGCTTCTGTTACTTGGGCTATAGGACTATAAGATCTCAAAAGTACACTTTAATTTTCTTGAGTTCTCATAAAAAAAAAAGCCTCTGAAATTGAATGGAGTCCTGCCCAACCTTGCAGTTACATGTCTTAATTAGGTCAAGGAAAGGTAGTATAACATCTCACGGTGAGTTTTCTGCCTGTGCTTTTTGAAACTGCTATAAAGTGGTTTTGAACACTTACGAAAACTGAAAATCTCTTCATTAAGTGAACAACCTTCAAATTGAGTAGCCCCGTCTAAAACATCTGCAGTAGCTTTCTGTTTCTTCCAGAGACAGTTGATAGCACCTTCTCTGAGTATCTGATACCCTGATATTTCTAACAGTGTTAAATTCCCTTTTTCCCTTTCAGGCCCAAGTTTCCAGTCTGTTTCTTTGGTTTCCACTTTCTGCAGTTTGTTAGTAAGAGATTCTCCTCCTTGTAGCATCTGTAGCATTGATTTCTAGAGCTGGTTTTCAAAAATGTTCTCACAAAAGGAATGTTGAAACTTCATTTTCAGATCACTGTTCTCTTCACTTTAGCTGGAGACATGCACTTAAGAATATTGGGAATGTTTTCAAAATACTGGAAGTAGTTCAGGCGGGTCATAGTCATTGCTCTGTAATCCTCAGCACCTGCCAGCTGATTTAGGTACGTTTCTATAACAAGAAAAGAGCAATGCTATCTAAACCTCATCCATTTTTATTTTTATTTTATTTTATTTTTATTTTATTAATTCTTATGTTGAGTGTCGCTGCTAAGCTTCACCCCTTCCATAAAGGAGTGGGTCTCAGGACCACACTGCTGGCAACTGGCTTTCACCAGACCCTTCAGTGATCTGAGCAGAACCGAGACAGCAAAAAGCAAAGTGTAAAAATCCTATTTTAATTTTTTTTTTTTTTTGCTAGTTCAGCTCAAGGAACTGGCATGCTATGGGTCACACAAGTGTCAGTCCTAACACAAGGGACGGGGTGCACTGACAGTAACTCCAATTTATATTATTTTAGGCTAATCTAGGTCTTTTTGTTAAGAGAATTCCCACTACTATCCACTAAATCAGGTCCACTGAAACTTCAAACCCAGACTGAACAAAAAGTAGCCGTGTTGAATTCTGTATCGCATGATACAGATCTAAATTGTAGGATAATTTTAGCGGTGTACAAGATTGTTATCCCCTAGCTCTGATGAAGCAGGTCATCTCCTAACTAGTTAAGCCAGCAGCCTTTACTCCCCTCCTCCTGGCAAATAAAAGTTCCAGTGCTTTTGTGAGCACAGAGTTGATTCAACTTGCTAACGTAGCAAAAAAACCCTAAACCAGTTAAAAAGAAAAAGGTGCTGATAGATTTCTGCTTGTTCAGTGAGTTTAATAGGCTTGATGGGGTGATCTTGTGAGCATCAGTGATAACACCAAGGAAGCAGCAGCTTGTGGGCAGGGTCACTGAGGAGGCAGGGGAAGCAGGTCTCCTCCTTCCCTCCAGCCTCTGCTGGCAAGGATTAGGTGCTTCTGAACACATCGTCTCACTTTCAGTAATTCAGATGTTTTTGTAATCTGGGACAAATCAAAGCTCAGTTTCTTATTTCAAGTGAAAGATTATCAGTGTTCTAAAGGGAAATAACAAACTTTTTAAAAAATTAAGAAACCTATTTCAGCACTGTTTCACTGGTATGTATTAATTATTGATCTTTGTTGCATGAAATCTTCAGGAGGGTTTCTGAAGGTAGTTCTTCTCACCCCCTGCTTTTGGTACCTGCAGTGGTAAATGCCTTGCAGTTAGGGATATAAAACCTAACTTTTACGACTCTAGTGGCAGATGCACTTGTCCTTGTTTTTCTTTTGTTATGACTGTATAGACATTTGAATATACTACCAAGCCAATAAACCTGAACGGTATTTTTGTCAGCCAGTGTCTGCATACTTGAAACGCCTGCCAGAAAGCAAACATTATCCCTAGTAGTTTTTTAGTAGTTTTAAGATTGCTGCTTGGCAGAAAGTGCTCACTGGCTCAGGTTCAGCCTGGGTCATTTCGGCTGCAGCACTGCAGACTACAGGATCTTTCAGATGATTTGTTATTCATGCTTTTTAGTTGGTTTACATTTTACTATGATTATTTTGTTACAGAGAGGGAATTGTCAGGTTTATTTTCAAGTGTTAACCATGAGTTTCTCGGTACTGGAGGAAAACGGATCTAAACATGTTCTTAGCGTACAGAAATCCCTAAATGAGTTGGACAGCTAGTTTAGGATTTCAATTTTCAATTTTCAAATTTTCAAGTACAATTTGTTTCACAGAACAAATTTAAATTAAGGCAGTTGCCACAGCAGACTTAAGGCACTTAAATGGAATAGTTGATAAGACCAAAATGGAGTGCTTTGCTGAGAATGGTAGTTACAGAAGAAATGCTAGGAAGCAGTATGTAGGTGGGAAAGCAAGAACAAGAAATGAAGTCACCTTTACAGAATCTGCTTAACGGTTGTGCAGAGACATCTTTTGATGCCTCCCCCTGTTTTTGTTTTGTTAGGTTGTTGCTGGCAGTGAAAGACTTCCTCCCAAAGCTGTTTAAATGAGAATGTCCCTGGCGCAAAGAGTACTACTGACATGGCTTTTTACGTTACTCTTCCTGATCATGCTGGTGCTGAAGTTGGATGAGAAAGCACCATGGAACTGGTTCCTCATTTTTATTCCAGTCTGGATATTTGATACTATTCTTCTAGTTATGTTAATTGTAAAAATGGCTGGACGGTGCAAGTCCGGCTTCGACCCTCGCAACGGCTCCCAAAACATC
Organism: Tringa solitaria; assembly: GCA_026413425.1. Taxonomy (NCBI): domain Eukaryota; kingdom Metazoa; phylum Chordata; class Aves; order Charadriiformes; family Scolopacidae; genus Tringa; species Tringa solitaria. The sequence continues at coordinate 13,392,149 of JAOXJM010000001.1, forward strand.
AAGAAAAAAACCTGGTATCTCATAGCAATGCTACTTAAATTAGCCTTCTGCCTTGCCCTCTGCGCTAAACTGCAGCGATTTACTACGATGAAACTAGCCTATGTATTTATCCCGTTGTGGGCCTTGCTGATCGGGGGTATGGTTGAACTTGGATACAACATCTTCTATGTACGAAGAGACTAAGCTATACTATGTGGGCTTCAACACTGAGATTTGTACCAAATTACTGGATTATTACTGCTTTGCCACAAACTTCATCTCCAAATTAGAACGCCGAATAAGAAACCAGTTGAGCTGGAGACTTTATCTAAACCAGGCTGAAAGTAGACTTGTTCCATTTATTTTTTTTTTTAATTTTAAAACTGTCACATATGCTCTTGTAAATAAAAGTATTTGTTCAACATAAGGTGTTCCAATGTGATTGTTATTTGTTACATGGAGTAAGATACAGGCTCTTCACATGCAGGTGGAAGATCTCAAAGGAACAACAAATGTTCTACCCTAGAGTATTCAGTGGAGTAATAATCCTTGGAAAGAGTAGTACTACTTGTTGTTGCCACTCAAGAAATAACCAGTTAATAGTAACTTCTATACCATGCTAAATTTGCTTTAAGAATCAGTACCAATTGATAGCTGCCACATAAGAGCGAAAAAGGAATAAAGTGACTCAGCATTTTCTTTTTGGCAGTGAGAAACCACCTCCAGTCTGAAAGACTAAAAATTAGCACTTTTTTTAAGCTGCTGAAAAAGACAGGGACCTGTTTGTAGCTGAACTGTGCCAGCAGTCCAAGATCCAAGAGAAGAGGGAGACAATGGTGATGACTTTCCAAGGGAGAAATGCCCAGTGCGGTACAAGGGAGAGTTCTGTAATGTGTTTGTACCTGCAGGAAGTGAGACTTTAAGGAGGAAGATGGTTTTTAATACCCTAGTATATTAAATCTCTGCGGGGGGAAGCCTTGGCTTCATGGACTACTGGCAAACTCAGATGTGAGCAAATGAACTTTTTTAGGTAACAAATGCAATGAATGGGACTTCTGGGAAGAGCTGGAACCATGAGCGTATTCTGTGAACCGGAAGTGCTCTTCCAGGAGCTGCGGTAACACCAATTTCAAATGTAAGAGGTGCCTGACACATTATTGATGTGCACACTGAAGAGGCTGAACCTTTTACAGTTCCCAGCTGCAAAAGAATGACTAGTGAATGAAAAGAGCCCAGGAAAAATCGTCTAAGGTAACAGGAGGTGACTAGGTCAAAGCATCTCACAAATTAAATTTTAATTATGTGCATTCAACTGTACTTGTCCATAAAAAAAAAAAGTCTTCCTGAAGTGTTTGGATTGACTTGTGCTGTTCAGTCACACAGATGTGGGCATAGATACCCGGGAACCATGTTGTCAGAGACTGCTGGAGGGGCTTTATCTAAGAAAACCTGTTCCAGTCTAAGGCAATGGCTCTCCATTCAGAACATCAGGTTGGAAATGATCTTTAGAAAGACTTTAAGTCATGTTTGCTTCAGAGTGGTTGACTGTCCCACCTTGCTAAAGGAGAAACCAAAGACTAACAAAAAAAAAAAAAAAGCTAATCATTAGCTGTTGTTAAAAAAAATGCAAAATATTCATAACCCCTTTATTATAATAAAAGTAACACATCAGCTTTTACTAAGCTTCACATAATTTATGGGGAGCTGAAAGTTCCACTTAGAAATCTTTTCCCTCAGTGCCTATCTGGAACAGTTCTTTTTGGGAGGTGCATCGGTGCCCTACATAGTTGTGAAAAATACTTCATGGAAGGACCTTCATGGAAGTCTCTCAACCACAGGGCAGAGTTTCACCCACTTACATACGGTTCCTGTGCAGAACTGGCTGCTTTCACTGTCTTTGTGATTTTTCATATTAAAACGGCACTTGTGATAAGGATTAACTGGGGAAGGGGGAGGAGTGTCCACCTCAGTACATGCTCTTGGGCCTGCTGAACAGAGGAGATGCAGGAGTGAGCATGCACATATACATGCTACGTGTAGGTATGTGTGTGTGTGTGTATATATGGTATAGAGAACATGCTTAATTTGTAGATCCAATTTAGGTCTCCAGCAGTTCTTCAGTTCTGCCCAAGGGAAACCAGGGTCACTGAGCTTCCTGGGATGCAATATTCCAGGTATGGCCCATGGCAGGCAAGCTAGACCTCCCGTCCAGTTTTTACTGGAAGGTTTAAAACCTTATGGAGAAGGAGCATCTAAAGACCTACCTCCAATTAAGATAAACTTTTATGAACCCTTTAACAAACACTGATGCAAATACACAACAAGCATTTAAACACTTTAGATAAGACAAATATATACAGACACACACACTCATGGCTGTTGGTACGTGATGGCACCAGGCGTAAAACCAAGTACCTGCAGTTGTTCCGCACTGTTGATTATCACAGAATAAAAACAAAAAAAAAGCCGTGTTCCTGTGATGCCAAAAACCCCCAGAGAGCTCAGAAGAGCAGAGCAGCTTCCCTCAGTCAAGCCGAGGGTGTCAACAGATCATTATAACTCAACAAACGATGGGAGAATAAGATCTAGCCTCATTAGGACTTGGTATATTATTAGCAAGATGGGCCACAAGTGGAGACTGCCCCCTTAATAAACCCCTTCTGTTCTGCAGATGTAACAATTAGCTGAAAGTTTGGCATCTCTGATTAACTAGAATTGAACACAATTGTTCCAAATCTCCTTTTAATTGCTGCCTTTAATTCTATAGAAAAAGCTCAACATTTCAGTGTTTTGGTTATGGGTTTGGCTTTTTTTTTTTTCCCCCCTAAGGGTTTCCGTATCCTGAAATAAGGGATGGTGACTTTGAAGCCGAAGCAGCCATTTCTCTTTGGTGTCCTACAGAAGGCACGCACAAAATTGATTTCCTTCCTTTAGCAGATGATGTTTTTAGGAGGCAGCCCCTTTGTTTGCAAGTTCCTTGTCCTTCCAGAGACACTCTGGTAAGAGCAATGTCTCAGATTTAACTGACCTAACTGCTGCTGAGGCCGCTGTACGCACAGTCGTGCTTTTTTGTTGTACCAGAACCTCATTCGAAACAGGTGCTGATCCTGAGTACGCTGCAGCCCACAGCCACCTCCCTAGAAGCTGCTGCAGGAGATACCACTATTCAGAATTACCCTGTTCTCAGCCGCGAAAGGGAATGAGTTTTCCTCATGCCTTCTCTTAAGTTTACAGGCTGATCTTCATGAAGCAGAGGTTGATGCTGCGACGTCTCACACTGATCTGCCCGAAGGGGGCAGGAGGGAATGAGGGACGAAGCACGAGCGAACGTCTCCTCCTGGGTACCAGCAGCAGTGGATGCGCAGCGTGGAGGGGAGGAACTAGGCTGCCCTGTGTTTTAAAAACGCCATTCAAAAGCTTGCTGTTCTGAAATGAAGCTGGGAGTATTTATCTATACACATGATAGACTGATGATACTTATTCTACATCGTTTATTGCTCCTCAAATCATTTACACAAGCTTGAACGCTTCATTGGAGGTGAGTCTGCTTTCCTCTGATTAAGGAAAATGCACAAGTGTGAAAGGTCACAAAACTAAAATTTTCAGTTACCTATTCATAGTGCTTTTCTTGATTTGTCACCATTTGAGACCAGTATCCATTTTCCTGTACTTTTTATATTTGAGAAATACAATTATGACATACATATCCCCACCTTCAACAAACTTTAGCCTGAATGTAATTTATGAGTCTGCCAGAAACTCGGAATTCTAACATTAACTATTGTAACACCACTATATTTTGGTGAATAATATTGCTTTTCAGTAATAAAGCTCCTTAATTAATTGCATCCTCACAAAGAACTTCTTTGAATTTATTGGCACAGAGAGCGTAGCACTATCATGTAACACTATCATCAGGCTTTTTTCAATTAAGATTGAGGTAAAATTAACTATGCTGAGTTGGAAAGAGAGTGTTTGTACCTTTTGACTGTACCTTTGTTGTTGTAAGGTTGGGATGGGGTTTGTCTCCCGCAGGAGCCTTTCGCCCCCAAAGAGGCCGGGTCTCAGCCGGCTGCTGGAAAGCATCGGGCTTTGGGGACTAAAGCAAGGCAAGGAGTCGCCGCAGTCGGACCATTAGAATACTATCCAATATGAATTCAACTTTTTCTCCTTGTACTTGGAAGTTGGATAAAGAGAAAAACCTGCAACTCAGTAACGCCGTTTCCTTCGGTCTGCCTTGTCTAACAAAACCAACCTCACGAGCAGGCAAAGGTAAGGGAAGTCTTCCCAGAGCGCGGAGCAGCCCGAGAGTAAGAAGCGGGGAAGAAATGAGCAAGCTTAGTTTGTCTGCGTTAGTTTCTATCTCAGTGTTCCTTTTGAGGTTTATAAAGACATCACTGCTAAAAGATGTCTTTCAGTCTAAAAACTTCATTTCTAGGATTAGCAAAAGCTCTCGGCTGCATCGGTTGGACCGCCGGGTACCCGAGTGTTAGTGTGCGTGCAGGATACAGCTTGAGCAGTCTTGACTTGTGTCACATCAGACTTGACACACACAGGGCTCATCGTAGAATCACAGCTCTCAAAGTTTTCTTCTTTTTCAGACACTTAGGGAACAGTTTTCTCAGGGAACTGCCCTATTTTATCTCAATACAACCAGATTAGAAAAAAAAAAAAACCTGCCATAAAAAGCACAGCCCTTAAACCACAGGCCTAAGCTCTGCCAAACACTGCACTTCGATTAAGTGGGACCGGAAATTCACTGGCAAATGAAAACATAGTATCAAAATAGTTAATGAAAAATCAAACTTGATAAATATAGAAGTTTAAACTGCTGTTTTAATCAACGTTTGTATCAGATTACCATAACTGTACACCAAATATTAAAGGATTATTTTGGACTAATGCCCTTATCAGTAGGCTCATCTATCAGCATGACCAGAACACGAGAAGATCAATGTTTAGCTGGCACTCAAGTACAGCACGCTCCAAAGCAGAGGAAATATTAGCATTGTAGCACAGAGAAAAACAGTGGTTAGAATATCATACACTAAATTTGCAAAGTCAGTAGCATCCCTGATGATTCTAATAAAAATAGCAACCTAGATAACGTGGAGTCAATCACTGCTTCTGAACAGAACACAAAATAATTTGCATTTCTAAGAAAAAAAATGAAATAAGTGACTGATGGGAATCAAGTTTCCCAAATTTTCCCATGTATGCGGCAAATTCAGTGGGATCTGCGCAAAATATCAGCATCGCCTATTATACAGTTTTTAAAGTGCATTTCATCCGTTTGAGAACGTGGGGAAACACCAGTTGAACAGCGTGACTCACAATCAGAGAAAGCAAACATTCTCAACAGCGTCATTCACAGCGAAGCAGAGATCCGTGAAAATCTTGTCCCTCCCGAGCTGTACACGGTCACTGTCAGGTCACAGGCGCTGCCCTGCCTAAAGACAATGTGTTCTCTACACATCTGATCACTAGAAGAAGTGAATAAAAATCACACTTGAGAAGCCTGCAAAGTTCTTGATCACGATCAGTACAGCTTTCATCCCAGCAGGGTCAGGTGGCAGTCTGCTATCTCACAACGGTTGATTTATGAGCACGGAGAACACACGGATTTACTTCAATCAATTCAGCAGCCTCATTCACATGCGGATATTGGAAAATAGTCATTTTGATCAATGAATCCCAGTCCTGTGTTTCTTGGAAGACTTAACTCAATTTTCCAAATCTGTAACGTTGGGATGTGTTTCACAGTATTCCACTATTTTATGTTTCCATTCCCTATATCATTTGCAATGCCAACTTATTTACCGTGCACATGTATCTGCTTCAAAATCAATTTTATTTATCACCAAGGAATTCTTTCACAGATGAATACTTAAATGATCACCCTCTGAAATAATACTTTATTTCTAATACTAGATAGAATTAATATTTCGGTTAAAGAAGTATTGAAATATTCACTCTAGTAACAATGAAGGGAAAATCTGCATGCCAACAGTACCTGTAGTGAAAATGCTGTTTCAGAGTCAATTTGCAGGCATTTGGAGGGCTGGGGGATGACACAACACTGAGGAACACTTGTATGTAACACATGAAGTCAGTTGCCAGTGAAATGCAAAAGATCCAGTAATTTTAAATAAAAATAATAATAAAAAAAAAAGTAGCTACCATCTTGAAAGCTATTGGTAGTGACAGTAACAACGCAATTCTTTGCTACCCACAAATATGGTACCAATATCTAGGCAAAACATGTCTAAAATTTCTGCACATCATGTCATCAACTGGAACACCACTGCAAACGCACAGATGGCACCACCACTGCAGCACAGGCAGCAGTTCTCTGATCTGCAGAACAACGAGGGCCAAGAGAGACAACTAAAACACTGGAGATTTCAGCCGAAATAACAGAAAGATTTATACATAAGTGAAATCCAGGGAGGGGAAGGGGGGAAAAAGCAATAAGCAAAGACTAGTTTCAGTACATCGGAAGGCATGAGAGATTTATTGCTGAAGCAAAAGTCTGAATATGAAGTTGTACTTGGCAGGAATAAAGGTTATCGCACAGGACCACTGGAAACCAAAGCAAGACCTTTGTTGGACTAATGAGCAATTTGGGAGCTGAAAAAGCCCTCAGAAAAGGTGCTCCCCCTTTAAAGAGCAAACATATCAAAATGAAAAATGAGTACACCACAGGCAGAGGACAAAAATTTCTCCTCTTTTTTTAAAGCAAAGTAAGAAGTATACACTACTACAGCCAGTCAACCCAGACTGCTTACACCTTTGCGTACAAAGGGAGTGCCAGCAGCCATTGGTAACCCCAGTATCCTTCGTGTTCTGTCTGCAAGGAACGCTGAGTCTTCTCAAAAAAATCAAAATTAGAAGGATGCATAAAATTTGCAAAAACTGCTGCTTTTTCTTAATCTCTTAACATTCTGAAAAAGTGATTTAAAAAAACAAAAAAGAAAAAGAAAAAAAATGGGTTGAAGATGTAGGCAGTTTAGAGGCCAAATTTCAGAACCAGGACATACCTGAGCAGAAGCGTGAGGCCGCATCAGCCAAGACCACTGAGCAGCTCTTCAAAAGGAAACAAAGTTCTGCTCTGAAGTGTAAAGTCACATTTGCTCAACCATTTTCAAGACGTATTTTTTTCATTCCGGACAAGGCCTATGATGCAGAAAGCTGTTTGCTGCCAAGGGGGATGTACACGCTTTAATAAAGCCTGATAGATTTAAAAAAAAAAATAAGTACCTGAACCAGAATGAATGATTGGCATACGGATCACCAGCATACAAATAAAAATTTTTAATTTTTTTTAAAGTAAACTAAATAGTTGTGGTGTGGTTTTGTTGTTGGTATCTGGCAAGGTTGTTTTGATAGAACTGGAGCCTTCTGCTAACCCACTTGGAAAGCCGCATGTTGAGTACAAAACTACAACCTGCAGCTCTTCTCTTCTGCTGTTCTCCAACGGCTGGCACAGAGAAAGGGAATGGAAGGCTCCGTAATTGTGTACGGATGTTCATAAAGCCATGTTCATAAAGTTTCCAGATAAGCCAGAAAACACAAAGGGAGCTGAGACCACATTGCTACTATCAGGAAGGCTCAAATTGTTACATGAACCAATTAATTTTTCAAATGATAATCTGCCGGAGTAATAATAACTTACCATGTCACACATGAATCACTTGCTCTTGGCACAAGGGGAAAGCAAGATCCCTGAGGCTGCAAAACTGATAGTAATCTCTTAACCAGCATTAAAGAAAACAGCAGTAAGACTTAAGGACATATTAGCCACATACAAGAGATTCATGTTTCTATTGCTTCTCTAATACGTAATTATGGCTATATAGGAGTAATGTTTAGCAATTCAAATACTGATTTAATTAGTAATGCCTTGACAGACCTATTTTAGACTAAACAAATCACAGCACTCAGCAGTTAAATGGCTGATTTTAGTGCCAGGCATAAATACACGGTAATATTTTGAATTTTAACAATCTATAAGCAAAGAACGTTTGCAACAAAAGGGCCTCAGGTAGTTGAATTAGACATCACCTGGAAATCACACTGTTCTGTTGCTACAAATTAAGCCAAAGTGATCACTAATTGCATCAAGGATTATAAACTGGGGGTACAACTTTCAGAAGTTATAGGGAAAAAAAAATAATCAGAGATACAGGGAGGTTTGGAAGTAACAGGCATAGGATCTTAAGTTTTAAATACTTAGTTGAAGGACAGGCTGTAGGGCAGTTTACTGCTATTTGTAGCTACCTGAAAAAGAAACATCATTCAGATGTATTTGAACTATACAGTAATATGTTACACAGAATTAAATAAGTTAAATGACAGGGGTTTTGCCATTACCACATCAGATGCTAGCTAGCCTTGAAATCCTCCTCCCTCAGAACGCAGCTTAAGAGAATTGAAGCATTCCAGAGGCAGGGAGAGGGGAGACCAGTTAACTTGAACGCCACTGTATTCTCTTAACGAAACAATTCTTACTTCCAAACAGGGACTTGTGAGGACACTGGCAAGTATCTTTATTGCCTGGCGCTATCAGCATAGGGAGCAACTCGCATCCAAATGCATCTCCGTGAATTTCAGGTCACTGCTAGAGTTGAGGCCTTTACAGCTTGGTAAGTAACCACCTAAATATTCTTTGTTTTGATTTTAGCCAGATAACTTATTTAAGTTGAAGGGGGGAACGGTTGGTTGGCTGGTTGTTTTTTTAATGTGAAATGGAACTGTCCTAACTGTGGTTTGAGCAGGGGAAGGGGCAAGCGTAGAAGGGAGTCTGCTCCCTCGCACCAGTTCACTGGAGATGCTCACAGTTACTGGTGGCCTCCTGGAGCCCAGTGGGTGCCCAACTGCCCTCCACTACAGGGGAGGCTTTGCCTCTCTGCTCCACGTTAACATCTGAGAGCAGAGTTTGAGGAGTGCCTTTAACGAGCAACTGTAAAGAATCTTGTGAAGGGAGGACTGATTTTGCCTTCTGACTAACCTCGATTTCCAAAGAATGCCTCAGCTCCACCTCAGCCTGCTACAGCTCCACCTCAGCCTGCTACAGCTCCTCACCCCACAGCGGTGTAAGGGCACCCTATGCGTTAGTGCAGGTAGAAACATAACCATTTAGAGAGGCAGTTTAACTGAATTATTTTTTGCAGACCCAAAAATAAAACCAATCTGTTATTATGAACCTTTATTAAGCGGCTCACATTTCAGTATAAATCACACTAAAAAGATCTTTAAAAAAGATATTTACACTACAGTGCTGACACATTTAAAATGAAAAAATTGGTATAAATAAGCTCTATGGAAAAGCCTGGAATTGTCAAAAAGAATTCTGGCTCATCTTACAAAAAATATATATGTTAAATGTCAGCTCTACTCTAAAACCTACAACTCAAAATTATTTAAAGACTTCTTTATGTTAAACCTGCAGTGTTTACAGTGCATCTGGCCCTAAGTGCTTTGATACTTCACAGTTATGGACAGGCACTGAGGAATGTTACAAAGCTACATAACTATTTTCTGTAACAGATGCGAAGGCAAGTCACAAACTTGCCTCACAGAATTTATGAATCTTTACATTATTACATCATTAAGTTTAAAAAGGAATTTAAAACCATATATACAAATTCAGCACAAAAAATCATCCTCTCTTTGTCCATGCAGTTTTGGATATGATGAACTGTGTTGTCTTGTATCATCTGGATGTATGTGACCTCCGGGGCATAACTTGCCTTGAAAGTCCTTGGTGCCGGGTTCGAGTTTAGAATCCATTTCCAACTTAAATGCCGCCAATTGGACGTGATCCAACCTAGCCTGAACATTCTGGGCCCCGACGTCATTAGGTGCCACTGTCTTTTCAGCAAGGTCAACATTCATGGGTTCTTCTTTTATTCGGTGAGATGCAATAGGTTCATGTTTTATCGGCATAAATTCTTGCTGCGGATACTTTGTCTGCAGAGCATCTGAAAATTTGGTGTCTTCGGAGGTATTTTTGCTTATCGTACAAATTCTGCTGTCAGTCTGAAGTCCAATAACCGAAGACTTGGAGTCTGCAGAGGTCCCTGCTTCAACAGTACTTGTATTTTGGGAAAGTTCTTCCTCTGAATGATATAGCTTGAGCCGGATGTGCCAAGCCAAACTGCACACAGCTGAAACTGTTTTGAACTGGTGCACAACATTCCTTGGGATAAAATAAATGTCATTATCGAATAACTGAATTCTGGCATATCGGATGCCTTCCCTTCGCAGTTGGTTAAGTTTTGCATCATCAACCCACTGGACGCACTGGAGGTGGGAGAAAAAAAAAAAAAGGTGAAAACTCTGATTTAGGACTTCTAGAGGACACCTCATCAACAGTTCATAGCATCCTTACCTGTGAGAGTGGAGGCTCATGCAAATCTAATTGCATTCGCTGAACTACCTCTAAGAAGTCTTCAGCATGAAAACAAATTACGTCTTTGGTTATACGAGGCTGCTCAGACCTACAGAAGAGTAAGAATTGCGCAGTCAGAGGCTGGAATTAACTATTATGGCTTGAGAATAATAAAATCTGTAGGCATGGATAAAGCAAATGAAGGGAAAAAAAACCCAAAACAACAATTCCAACATAATCTACGTTTTGAAGAAAAGTGACCTCATTCGGCTAGTTAAATGAATTAACCACAATTTCTTTACAAGTGGCAGTAAAAACAGCAATGAAAGGTCAAAAAAACTTCACTATTTTTCATTTTCGTCTCTGTCTGCCTTGACCCTGCAAGACAGATGCCCCAGATACATTGGGCTTACTCTGTCAACACTCTTAACATAATGCTCTCACCAGGTACCTCAAAGCATGCAGTGATCTGATGAGGGCTACTGCAAACGTTGCTTGGTATCTGACTCAAACACCTTGTTCAGATTTAAAAGTAAAGCTGAATATACACAGAGCTGCCATAATGCCAGTAAGCAGCAAGCACTGGAATCTTCCACAAAACTTCCCTTAAAAATACATTCCTATTTGTGCTCATCAGAGAGCTACAGAAAAACAAAAATCTGGACTAAGGTTTGTCTCCATATTCAAACTGTTAGAATTCCTCTCGTCCCAAAACATCTCCCCCAAAGGAATGCACACTATTTATATAATTCCTTGTGACACACTATCTAGAATTTAACTAACAACAGACATAAAGCCAAACTCAGTTCTTCAACAGAAACATAAAACTAAGCTCCTTGTGTTTGTCCTTGAGCGATGTTTGGTTTTTAGAAGGTTTGTTTAAAAAATGGCAATATGAAGATTTTATTTATATAGGAGAAAGCTCACACTGGAATTGTTTTGCAAGTAAAATTTATCAGCCAGAAAGAGCCTGGTTCATCAACTTCCTTCATCCTCCCAGGGCTGACAGGAGTGACACCTATTCACAGGAGTGAATATCTGGGGGTATTGGTGGACAGCCAGCTGAACATGAGCCAGCAGTGTGCTCAGGTGGCCAAGAAGGCCAACAGCA
>JAOXJM010000001.1:13403731-13427017 GCA_026413425.1 Tringa solitaria
GATGGTTGGACAAGATGATCTTGAAGGTCCCTTCCAACCTAGAAGATTCTGTGACCTTCCCTGTAGCTGCCTGCTCTGCAGTCACCACATGGAGCCCAGTGTCCCCATCACCACTGCCCCAGGGGTTCAGATGCACTGGGGCCCGGGGCAGGAGCTGATGCAGCAAAACAGTTTGATATGTTTTAGAATTTGTCTAACAGATGTTCAAGAAGTCTTTTTTAAAAGCAAGATGATAATTTATATATATATATGGTGTTATTAATGTTTTAAGAAGCAGGCAATGATGTACAGTTTATTGGGCTTTTAAAACAAAGAAGACATGTTTTATTTTATTTAGGTCATGACCTCAATAAAGCAAAAAGTAACCAGTCTGAGGTTATTTTCAGGGGAAAAAAAAAATCCCAGACCTACTACTGAAAGTACGCCAGGGAGAACTTTCAGACCACGTATTTTACTTTCAATTTTACAAAGACTAAAACATCTCCTCTATATTTTGGTATCCATACCCCTGAAGAGGATTTAAGCAACAAAAGCAAAAAGCTTACAGAAACATCACTAGTCAGTCGCATAAAAAAAAAATGTTAGCTACATTAATCTAATTTTTTTACAATGCAAGGTTTATTTTTTTAATAATATATATCTGCATCTGGAGTTAACAATATTTGTAAATGAAGAATTAAAATAAATACAGAGAATATTTCTATACTAAAAGAACTTCAGTCCAAAGCAGTATTTTCACAGCAGCACCTACTCAGTGTTTTCCACATTATACACAATAAAGTATAGTTAATGATTGAAAGTAATTTATTTTCTCAGTCCCTATGTATACATGCAACAGTATGCATTACCAAATCTGTGCTGTAATTCCATCACAAAATACAACATTCCTTTTGCAAACACAAAAGAGAAAAACTATTGCCAAATTATTCTTAATTCCACATCTGCAGAATTGATATTTAGCAAAACTCTGAGATTATATTTTGCAAACCCTGAAGTTTAGGCGGGGTTTCCCCGCTTCAAGCAAAATAGTAGAACAGTTCCGTTAGATGTCAAAAAAAACCCCAAAAAACCACAACATTAAATCCAAGCAGAACTATAAGATGACTTCAGAAAAACCCATTTAAGTCCCTACTAGAGCACTGCTAGGACCGTTTTGGCAGTAATTCTTTTCCTTAACCTCATTCTTCAAAAGGGCTAGACTCTTTTTGCTGTAACTTTTCAAACGATTGCAGGTTTTATCATTAATATTTCTGACTTAATATATGACGTCTGTCAACATATAACAAATTCCTATGATCATAAAGACAAGCACTATCAACTTCATGCTCTGGAACACAACCTTGAAACAGAGGGGTTTAATTCTACCAGTAATGATGCCATGAAGCGTCTTTTGCTGTCCCTGTAAAAACCCACTCAAATATCCCACATAAGAAATCTTCAAAGTTTCCATAATTTAAAATTTCACTGGCATTTCTAAGTTCTAAAGCACGCTTGTTATCACCTACAAAACCAGCATTAAGCAGTCAGCATGAGCACACCACCAGCTTCTATCAGTCTTCAATGCAGTGCAGTCTTTAAAATGTCTACTAGCCGTAGCCAGAGCTCCTCTACAATTTGTAAATGTTCAGAGAAATACAAAAATACCCACAACCATTATCTGTTAATTTTTACAAAACACCTCAAAAAAAGAGCCTGTCTCATTTGGGAAGCAAAAATTGTAGTATTTGGAAGAACATAAATATGTGTTGTTTTCTGTTCTGTCCTCTATCTGCAAATCTGCTTTTTGCCTTTCAACAGCTCTGTTCCTGCCTGTTCCGAAAGGCACCAGTTATCCTACCTAACATTAACATTCAGCCCTATCAACTACAGAAACTACAAAGTAAATCTCACTTTCTTAAAAGCTACAGCAACTTCTTGATTACAACGCTGTTCTTTTGCATCCCCAATTCATTTTTACACTAACTGAACACTAACAACTCTGTTCGGCAAGTCTAGGAATTGCTTTATTTTCTCCTCAAAAAGAACACAAATTTTATATATGGTATCTCCTCATTAAAACATGCTTTTTAACTGTCATAGTGATCTTATCAGCCCTGGAATCACTTTTGTTCAGAGATATTTTTTTCAAAAAAAAAAAACCAAACTACCCACACCCAAATTTTTCAAAATTTCCATGGATGTTGTTTCCTTTAAAATAAATCTACCCACAGCTTACAAACTATGGAAGAGGTCACACCCAAAATTATTTTAATGTGTTATGATAATGAAGTGTTGTTAATTAATGTAAGCCCTGATTAGTTCTCTTCATATAAATACAGGGAAGTGGCTTTTCAAAGTTATACAAAAAAAAGTGGAAAGAGAAAGGAGAAATTATCACTGAGGTCAAATCAAGCTTGGAATACATCATGTTGATTGTTATGTATTTTTTTCCTCTAAATATGTCAGTCCCAAATTTTTAATTCTGCATTAAAAGATATATTTTCAGTCTTTACACTGAAGTGAAATGCTGATACTTTTTTTCCCCAAACTGAAGTACTTTCAAGTTTGTTGGGAAGTTTTGCCTATTTTCAGGTCACTTTCTAGTTTACAGTTTTTTATTTTGACTAGCTCCATCCACTTTTCCAAGTTTAAAAAGAATTTTAATGGAGGTTGAATAGACACCCTTTTCCACATGTTCCAATATACGAGACGACTGTTTAGATCTGAAAAGCATGAAGAGCAAGAAAATTTATTTTCAGAATGTAAATGAACAAGTAATGTTTTCCAAGGGAGGAACATCTTGTTATGAAGGTACAGGGTGAGAATGGGAAGTTCCCACAGACATTTAAATTACTATTAATTTGTTATTAATTTCAGCAAGCACGCAAGTTTGGAGGGTAGGATTTTGTTTTGTTTGGGACCTGTTTTTTTTCTACTTCCTTTCATAAAGATTTGAGTCTCTCTCTCTCTCTATGTGCAAAGTATAATTTAAAATAATCAAATCTACACAGTATCTCAGCTCTTGCCCTGCTACCACTGCTCAGTCTTAATTCACTCCAGTTTATCCCAGAGCAAGCAGGAAATTTATGGCTCCAGCTGCCATCAACCTGAAGAGGAAGTAAACTGCAAAACCTCAGAGCCCAAAATAAAAACTCATTAACATCCGAATAATCCAGTTCTTCCCCAACGGCAATTATTCTGTTTTCTGTCTTAATGAACTCATGCACCATAACACAAATTTGCATCATTTCCTCCAAAGGGAAATCACTCTTCTGAATTCTAGAAAGATATAAAGAGCAAAAAGTGGTTTTAGTGTTTATGTAAGGAAAGGTAACCTCCAAGACTAAGGTCATTCTCCCAAACCAAGGTCACAAGATCCTGAAAAATGCTTCTTACAGCTGGGCCAGGAAGCCCATGTGATTATGGGCTTTTTATTTGGCTAAAACGTAAACAGATTCAAATGAGATGTGTTTATTTCCTGAATCTCCTATGGGAATTCCAAAGACAGACACACAAAAACATAATTTAAAAAAAAAAAAAATCACAGAGCCTCCTATAGGATTCTATCAAGGTGATTTACCATAAATAAATCTGGGTTACAACAGCCATGACTTTGAAGCAGAAGCACAAAAACTTTGCTCATCTCCAGACAACACAAAGAATTGCCAAAAGGTTTTCACATGCACCTCTGAGATAGAAACTCAGGTCAGTGTAAAGTATTTTCATGTCTAACATTAACTCAGGTACAGCAACTCAATTACAGCTACTAAACTGTCATTGCCAAGCACCTTCTAGTTTCAAACACACAGCAAAACTGTACCCAGCCTAGCAGAGGGCAGACAAACTCAGCTAGTGCACGGGGGAGGGGGGGAGAGAACCAAACAAGAAGTCCAGTATCTACTGAGTCTTCATTAGATCTCTAATACTGGATTAATCTAGTCTGTACTCCTTCTACCAATTATAAATGGAAATTCAGGCAGATGTTTTTCCAACACCTAGGTAAGTCAATCAACACGTACCACTCTCCACAGTGCACAGCCTTCAACACCCCCACGGCAGCTGTAGTCTGGCGTTCAAAACCTTGTCCTATGTGATCTGCATGGGCTCGTGTCCGGTCTTCAAATAGCATTTCACGGGGTTCACTGGTTCGAGGTAGGTACTGCAAGTTTTTTATTTCATTGGTAGTTCTGTATAAGAAAAACAATACTAGTGATATAGGAACATCTCTTAATTAGCCAATTTCCACTGTAACCAATAGCGTTGTTTTTCTCCCTTCAGTGAGAACATACAGTCAGATAAAAATGCTTAGAACAAATTAAAAATGTAACAAGCTATGCAAAAAAATCAGAACACCTATGCAATTAAAAGAAAACAAACAAAAACCTCCACAGTGTCAGAGCCCTGAGTGCACCTGAAGACCTTAATGATTGAGCAGCCTCACCTGCAGTTTCCACCCACAAACCCAGACAAAGAACCCAGGAACTCTATTTAAGCTCAGGCCTGGGCCTTCAGTGCTGGCCTGAGCCATGCTGTAGGAGCATTGGTCTTCTTCTCAAGCCAGAGGCATGCTGGGCCACAGCCTTGCTTCCCAGCTTGTCCTCAGGACTTTGTCACAACCGACCTACCTGGCAATCACTGGACCTGATCCTTGCTGGCAGACTAACTTCATGGCTTGACCTCAGAGGTGCCCCATCACCACACGCTTGCCTGATGCACTGGAGTCTGAGCTGAATCTGGTCCTCAAACTCCAGGTCTGCCCATCCTGCCTCCCCCAGGCACTGAGGGACTGGGCCCTACCATGATCAGCCCTTGGCAGGGGACAGTTGGCCTCTGCAGCTTTCTGACTGAGATACATTTTGGTTGTCCCTGAAGTCATTCTTCATCATTAATGTTTCTATAAAACCGCTGGGAAGTGTGCATATATGTTTAGTTCCATGTTGTAGAACTGGGAATGAGAAGCAGCAAACTATTATTTCTTCAGGGTTTAATGAAAGCAAAGGAAACACTGCTGAGCAGGAACACAGCCACAAGACCATTTCCATGGCTACCTGGAGCTGACATTGTGTTCCACGTTTTTCCAATGGCTGCTTATAATCATAAGATAGCCAAGGGGCCAATGTTGGAAGGGACATCTGGAGACTGTGTAGTTCAAATTATCCCACACAACTACAGCAGGTTGCTCAGGATTGTATCCAGTCAAGTTTTGAGCAACTTCAAAGACAGAGACTGCACAAGCTTTCTGGGCAACCTGTCCTAGTGTTCAACCATCCATACAGTAAACTTGTTTTTCTCCTTATTTTAACAGAATTTCTTGTAATTCAGTTTGTGCCTATTACCTCTGGTCACATCACTGAGCACTGCAAAGAAGACTCCTTCTTATAACCTCCCATCAGATGCTTATACACATTGACATGATCCCACTGAGCCTTCTTTTCTCCAGGGTAAATCCTAGCTCTCCCACGCCTGCCTTTCATGTCACCAGACCTACTCCAATATGCCCATGTCTATCTTGGAATGGAGAACTCAGAACTGGATGTGATACTCCAGATGTGTCTCACCAGTGATGAGCAGAGGGGAAGAACTGCATCCCTCAACCTGCTGTCAGTGCTCTTCTAATCCTGTCTACGAGGCTGCTGGCCAGCTTTACCAAAGGCTTATGGGCAACCTGTCATCCACCAGGACTCCCCCCCCCCCAAATCTTTCTGTTGGGCTGCTGTCCAGCCAGTTAGTCCTCAGCCTGTACTGGTGCATAGGATTATTCCTCCCAGGGGCAGGACTCTGCACATCCCAGTATTATCTTCTTGAGACTTCTACTGGCCCATTTCTACAGCTTCTCAAGGTCCCTCTCACTGGCAGGGCAACCCTGTGGTGTGTCAACCACTCCTCCCAGTTTTTATCACCTGCAAACTTGCTGAGGGTGTGCTCGGTCCCATGATGCTGGCCTTTAATGAAGATACTGAACAGTATTGGCACACAGTATCAACTGTTTTCCAACTGGACTTTGTGCTGCTGATCACAATGCTTTGAGAACAGCAGTTAAGCCAGTTCTTGAACCACTTTACTGTCCATCAGTCAAGTTAGTCCTTTATTAACTTGTCTATTAGGATGTTATGGGAGACAGGTGTCCAGTGTGGAAAGCCTTGCTAAATTTAAGGTAAATAACACCCCGGCACTCTTCTCATCCTGTGAGCCAGTTATTTTGTTGCAGAATGCTCTCAGGTGGATAAGGCATGATTTCCCTTTGTAAATCAACACTAGCTATTCCCAATGATCATCTTACCCCTCATGTTTGAAACTGCATCCTTCCCTGTGACGGTGAGGCTGACTAACCTGCAGTTCCTGCTTCTTACCTTTCTAAATGACTGGACTGAACTTTGCTTTCCTCTAGTCCTCAGGAACCTTTGCCAATTTCCATGACTTTTCGAAGACCACCAAGAGTGGCGTTGCAATGATACTGGCCAGCTCCCACAGCACTTCTGGGTACATCCCATCAGGTCCCATGGACTTGTGCCCATCTACTCTGAATGTCTAATATGTTCTTTAACCTGATTCTCCTCTACTGAAAGCAAGTACTCCTTGCTCTAGACATTCCTACTGTCTCCAGGACCTGGCATTCCTGAAGGTAAATCTCACCGGTAAAGACAAGGACAAAGAAAGCATTGAGTATCTTGGCCTCTTCCGTGTTCTTTCTTTCTAGGCCCTTTATCCCACTCAGCAGATGCCTTACATTCTCCCTAGTCTTTCTTTTGCCGTCCATATGCCTGTAGAAGTCCTTGCTGCCCTTCACGTTCCTTGCCAAATCCAACTCCAGATGGTCTTTGGCTTTGACTGCATCCCCTTCATGGTTGGGCAGTGTCTCTATACTCCTTCTGAGGCATCTGACCCTGCTTCTATTTCTTGTTATGCTCCTTTTTTGTGTTTGAATTTTGAACAAGAACTCTAAAGACATTTCTCATGACACATAATATTTGAGCTCTGCAGAGGACACCCGGGCTCTTAAGCCAGTACTTATAACCAGTACCACAGCAAAGCCTGAAGATGTCATTTAATGTTGGAGGTGTTACCTTTCAGATGAGAGAAGCCTTTGCCCCTTGAGGTCTTTTAATACACTCTCACATTAAGACCAGGAGTATTAACTCCAGTTTCATGGCATATGTCAGTAGCTGTATGCCTATTCACACTACCCTCCAGTTTTCATCTTAAATTCCTATTAAAGCTCAAAAAAAGGCTAGCACCTTACTTGTCTAGGCAGTTAAAACTTTTTTTAAAAATTCACATCCTTCCAAAACAAAGCAACCTAAAAGTATATTTTGAGATGAAGATTTACAGAAACGTATTCTAAGATATAGTATTAACCAGTAAAAGGTTTGGGATAAAATGAATCTGTAGAGAAGCAATATTAATCAGACATTTATAAAGCAAAATAATTCAACATACCTCTTCCTTTTGAAAGGTGACTTTGGCATGTCAGCCACAGGGATCATCTGTTCTCCCGGACGTACCCACATAATGGGACCATCATCACTGTCTTTACGACTCTCTAATTTTAAACTAGAAAGTGTTCCCCATGGCAGTGTACACTAATGGGAAATACAAGCCACAATTTTGAAGCGAGTTACTTTAAAAGCTTTTTAAAACCAGCCTTTATCTTTCACGATGAAAACATTTATCAGACCACTCAATTATCTAAGCACATATCACATACTCTCACTTTATAATAACAGCACTAGATAGTATATTGTCCCCTTCTCCCAACCCATTCCCTTCTGTCCTTACTTTTAAGAAGGGTGATTCTTCCAACATATCAAGGAATTCAGGGAAGTAATCCCCCACTTCCTCATCAACTGCTCCAACCAGGCTGATCTGTCTCATTGGGCCAGCTCTATACGTACCATGAGAGTATGTTCTTTTTACCTACAAGTAGAATATGACAGCAAAAGTTACACCAAGTCCACTACTGCTCAAAGTCTACATTTAGTAAAAAAACACCTTTAATTTCCATGCTTATGTTTTCTGATATAAGAATAATGAAGACTGTAGGATTAAAGTTTATTATGAAATCAATTACTATGAACTCATCACCAAAGACAGAAGCTCTTATTAGAGATACATGATAACTTGTATTTTATTTATTTTAAAGTCTGAAGGTAAGACTGATTAACTACTTATTGCCTTTCAAGAAAGTAACATTCCAAAGTAGTACCTGTAAAATTTATTAACGTATGTTCTGCTCAGTAACTAGTAAATAAGGATTCTTACCTGGATTACTCAAGACTAACTAAATTTTAACCTTTTTCCTGTATCACTTGGGCAGAACCCCAAGTTACAATCAAACTCTAAACACCTGCTAATCATTCTCTCCAGTATGGACTCTGTGAGTACGTTAACTGGAGCTAATTACACAGTGAAGACGAGGCTCGTAAAGACTGAGTACAGGAAGAGAGAATGACAGTTGTTCCTTCATTTTTGCTGTGCTAACACGCCTTGTGCTCCCTTGAAACTTGAAGCGCTGTAAAATTCACCTCATGAAAAATCTTTTATTTTTAACCTGAACAGAAACACATATTGTTATAAAGTTTTTTCCAAATAATCTGATCTGTCTTGATACATCAACAAAGTACTTAGGCATGAGATTGATGAGGACCATTTTCCCTTAAGCTTCCGATTTCCTATTTAACAAGCTGAAAGACACAATGGCATTATTAGATTAAATATGACCAGATAGAACAGAGGGAAGAGCAGATGGATTGCTGCACAAACCAAGTAAGGCTCTTGCACTGCATCTCTAGACGTTCTGCATCCAAAGCAAGAAAAGAAAAAAGGTGCAAGGAAAACAGCAAATAAAGCACTGCTTAGCTATCACCCTCGCCCAAACAGACCATTAAAATTCCTAGAAATTATGGCATTGCAGAGAATTAGCAGCAGTTCCTGAAAACAGGACTAAATCATACAACATGGAACAACACTGAAAAGCTAGACTGATGTAACCAGATGCATTCCAGAAATGCAGAACCAAATACTCTTCTTCACATCATCTCCGTCATCATACACACCCAGGAAATGGAGGACTGGCTAAAAGTACGATTTTACAAAATGTCTGAGCTGAAGTAATGGCAAGGCAACACGGCCATTCTGAAAAGAGCAGTACTGCTAAGACAGAACTACTTTCTTATTCCCCAAATCCTTAGTCGTGCATTCCTGCTGCTTTTTTGCATGAACAACTGGTGATTTTTGGTGATCAGAAAACATTAATTTCTGCTGAACCTACATCATCTCAATCCTCAGCTGTATCTGCACTGGCCCGAAGCACACAACTAAAGCACTAAGACAAGGCAAGGACACTCATAATTACTCGCCTACTGGACAGACGAAGTCTAAAGTACCCTAGAACCACTTTCTGAAGCTACAGAAAGTCATAAATCTGTTACTCACAGTTCACTGGTAAACCTAATATGCAAAAGGATGTTTCTTTCACTGGTGTAAATAGCGTTCCACCACTCCAGGCCAAGACATTATGCTGCTGTTTTCATCCACACCCCTGATTAATGGGAACCATTTTTCTGCCTTTTTCCTTGCTTCCTTCTACTACCACTACTGTTCTCCCATGTAACAAGTGACAGACAAGAGGAAATAGCCTCAAGTTGTGTCATGGGAGGTTTAGATTGGACATTAGGAAACATCTCTTCATCAAAAGGGTCTGTAAGCATTGAAACATGCTGTGCAGGTAAGTGGTTGAGTCACCATCCCTGGAGCTATTCAGAAGATGTGTAGATGTGGCACTTAAGGAAATGGTTTAGTGGTAACTTGGTAGTGCCAGGTTAATGGTTGCAACTGGATCTTAAAGGTATTTTCCAACCTAAATGATTCTATGATTCACATAGCATATGATAAACTAGTTGTGGAACTATTACAGCTGAAAACCCTACAACTCCCCCACAAATTACTAACTGACATGAAGATAGCAGAGGCTGTGAAGCTTTCAGTTGATCAACTCACCCATCTGGCTTACATACCACTATGTGTTGGCAGTGAAGCACAAAGTCAGCAAAGCATTCAAGTGCAACACAATCCTTGCTTAAGGTGGATCGATTGAGGAATCTCTTCTATATTCCCAAAAAGACCATGTCAGAGAAAATTAAAACTGAAAGATCAACTCAACTTTTTTAAGAATTATTTGTCCATCCTAATTCACTCCTAGCTGTCCTGATCAGACAGGATCCAGCTTGGGAGAAGTGAAATACCAAAAATAATGCTAATATAACGTCAAAGTTCCAAATGATGAGCGGTTTCTTCTGGGCCCATATTCAGTCATATCATTGCAAATACACAGAATGAAATGTTTGAGCACTTAAAAACTCTGTGGTGTGTTAACCCCAGGCAGCAGCTAAGTACCTTACAGCCCCTTGCTCACCACCACCCCCACAATGGTGAAAGACATGGGAGAGAATGGGACAAGCAAGGAAACACAGGGGTCCAGCTAGAGACAGTTTAATAAGTGAGGAAAAGAGGAAACTGAAGGAAAAAAAAACCACCAAGTGGTGTTTTTCACCACTGGCTATCTCCCACAAGCAGATTAGTGCCCAGGTAGCCCCCAAGCAATAGCTGCTTTCCAAACCAACACCTGCCCCAGCCCCCTCAGGTTTTTATTGTTGAGCAAGATGTTACATGGTAGGGAATATCCATGCAGTCAGCTTGGGTCAGCTGCCCCAGCCATGTCCCATCCCAGCTTCTTGCCCACCCCAGCTTACTTGTCAGAGGGTCCAGAAGGGGGAGAAAAAAAGAGAAAAAAAGCCTTGACACTGTGCAAGTGCTGCTTAGCAATAGCTAAAACAGCAGCGTGTTATCAATACTCACAAATCCAAAACACAGCCAGGTAATAGGCTGCTATGAAGAAAGTTAACTCTAACCTATCCAGATCCAGTATAAACAGAAAATAAACCCACGCTGGTGATGAAAGGGGAAGATCCGCTCTTTTTCCTTCCTTCCTGCTAGTATTAGGTCTCCTGAAGGTGGACAGGGAGCCAGTTTAGGGAACTGATCTGATTTTAATCCATAAATCACCTGAAGAATTTTTTTTTCTTTTTAGAAAATTATGCAAATGAGAATTCAATAAAAACATAGGCCATTTAAGACTAATGCCTGCCCAGAAAGAACAAGAAGGAACCTGAAAGAGGCAGCTGCTAGCAGTGAAGAGTGACTCCTATCTCATCTCATGGACTGGGTTAGAGCATCCTAACCTCTAGACTCGCGTCAGGAGTTGCTACTTAAATGACACTATCTTAAATTAGGCTAAAGAAATAGAAAAATATATAAAAAGGTGAGATCACTCTTAAAGGGAAAAACTAGTGGCCAACAAAATTAATTTTCATTCACTCTAAAAATCAAATTGCTACTAAGTAATAGTGTGAAAACACCAAAAACCTTCCATTGATGTTTAACCAACAATAAAGTAAAATTAAATCCCTTAAAGACAACAATAACATAAGCAGTATCTATGGCATATTAAGTAACAGCAACATTTTCCTTTCCTTTTACTCTCAGTATACTTTGGCTGCTTTGTTCATGGGAAAGAAAAAAGTTTCCTCCATGTATTTCTAAACTCACAAAAACAACACTGATGTACTAAAACCAGTATTACCTCATCAAATTCTATACATTAAATCATGCACTGATCATAAGTCAAATATTATTAACCTTTTATAAGGTAATCTTCCTGAATGCAATTTTACAGGTTACAGTGTGACTATGTTTTTAGAATGTTATGAGTTTGCTCAAATAAATAGCTGGAACAACCTACATGCAGAATAAAGAAGAAATCAATGATTAGCAGTTCTAGCATGTGGCCAGCATGATCAAAATAGATACATACAGACAAAAACCCCATCAATTAAACACAGAATACTACAATGGACAGCTAAAACAGATAGAAATATAAAACTGAGTAAATACAACATAGCCTAACTTCTTTCTTCTCGTGTAGCTTAACTTGAAGTATGTCACCTAAAAACACACAAAAAGAGACCGTGTCATGCTCTTGCATCATGGTAATGGAAATTATGACAGTCAAACCATCAGTAAATTCAAAATTAGTAAAACTTTAGAATTATCTGCCTCTGTGACTTGTATGGCATAAACTGATTTTTTTAGTGTAACTTAACTTGCACAGTTTTAAGTAAGGAGTTCTAAAAAGCAAACATTGTGGCATGAACATCTTGGCATCTAAAAGAATCTGAAGACTAAATCTGAATATCTATAATACCAACAACAGTATATTTTAGCATTTTCATTCTACAAATAGGAAACACTTTAGACACTATATGTTAAAGATATTTTTCCATTTTCTGTTTGAAAAAGACACAAACAGGAAAGAACAGTCCAAAGAAACCAAGCATTTAAAAAGATTCATTTAAAAGAATGTAAATTGGGGCAAGTCACAACTGAATTCCTATTTTTAATATTAGAGTGTTCTGGTGTGGGTTTTTTTCAGTTGAATTTCTAATATATTCCTGCAAGAATTTTAGAGATTTAAATTTATTTCAGTTTCTCAGCTTTAAAGCCAAGAAGTCTGGAAAAGCCAACCTCATAGAATGAAACCAAAAAAATCCAAATCCAAATCTTGAAAATAATTTCAAGAAACTCACAAAGAAAGCCCCAACAAAAGCGACCAACAAAAACACCAAACCCCAAAACATTTTATCACCATGAAAATATGCTGGGAGATCAGAGGCATTCCATTTCACTACACAAGTGCACAAGCGAGGCACTTAGATATTTGTATTTACATCTGAAAAGAAATTTAGAGGAGTAACAGTGCATATGAAGCTGGGTGTTATCTCAAACACTGTAATCATCTAGAGGCAACATAGCATCCTTTTTTATTTGGTACATCTTGAAAAAGTGCCCAAAAGGCTTTCTGTTCCTTGCTAGCTCTTTTCAAATCCTTAAAAGCTTATGTATATTTTCAGTTCCAAATGGGAACTGATACTAAAGCATCAAAATTTCACAGAATTCGCCAGAATTGCTAAGTTTAAAAATACTTGCAAATCTACTTGGTTACTACTACTTTTAAACCATATGTACTTCATACAACTTTGGGGGGCTAGGGGGTGGAGGGGGTGGTGGTGTGTTTTGGGTAGGGTCTTTGGTGGGGTGGGTATTTTGGGTTTTTGTCTTTTTTGGTTGGGTTTGGTTTTCTTTAGTCAGGGTTTTGGTATAAGAATATGATATGTTGACCACTCTAGCATTATTCAAGGGTGATCCAGTATCACTAAAGCTTTTATTTTAACAAAAACAGATTTCCCACGTGGAAGTTTCTAGAAACCCAATCCCAGTATTTTTACTGCAGTATAGTTCCACCAGTGTCCTTTTACCACTGCGGTTTGTGTATCAGTATCACTTCACATATTCCACCTTGCAGCTGAAATCATCAAATAATAAAATGGATGGAGAGACATTTTTAAAAGCAGGCTGACCTGTTATTCTGAATTCCAGTGCTGCAAAAACAGTGAAGCAGTCAATAAAGAATTTTTAAAAAGTACTCTAAGAATAGCATCAATTAGATACCTTCATGGAAAACAATCCTGTGAAAGCAAAGTAGCTATTATGCTCTTGTAGCTCAGGAAGATCTATGACAAGGTTCAGTCCCAGATCTTGTCCAAGCTGCCCGTAAAAACTTTCAGTACAAACCTCTAGCGTTTTGTTTAGGTTTGTTTTTTCTTAATACAGAATATGAGATCCAGAAGAGCAACATACAACTGTCATTTCACATTTATTGGCTGAAACGGTCAAGAAGCAATCTGGAAAGGTAACTACTTTCTAAGTGGAAAACAAATGAGCATGTGTTGCATATTTCTAATGTCGTTCCATGTGAACTGATTCTTTGTTCAATGCTCTTCAATGAGTGATTTTATTTATTTTATTTTTTTTTGCTTGTAAGACAACTGGCTGCCACCATCTATCAAAAAAGACTCTTACACAGAAAAGAAAAAGAACAGAGTAATATATACAGTTTAACAGAAGTGAAATTCAATTCTTCAGGGAAAATTAAAAAGGAGGCTATGCTTTGGGGAACTTGTGTTAACAGCAAGCAGCTGCTAAAAACCATTAATAGTTTTTAATAACTAAACATTCAAAGAGCTTAAAAGCAAGAAGAGAGTTCTATTGAAAGCAAAATTCTGCTGAAAGCTACTGAAACATGACTGGAAACACACAGTTCCAATATAAAGAATTCTTTCCAGAATACAGGAAAATAATACACTATATGGAAAGGCATACTACACAAATCTTTAATAACAAGAAAATGAAGCACTAACCATTTATTTCAGATTCTCTTTAAAGAACGATATTTTCAGCAAATCCCCTTCAAATACTACAATGAGTATTCTTCAAGCAGAATCTCACAAATTAGAAAAAGAGTAAACAGCAAAAACCTCCCCACAAAAGATAAACTTTTAAGAGCTCAACAAAGGAGGACAGCAAAGAGAAGATAATATTAAAAGGGGCTAAAAGAAACCTGGAATGAAAAGCACTGTGTGCAGAACTTCAAGTGAGGAAAACCACTCCCTTGAAAAATCACAACACAACACAAACATGAGCTATTATTACTATTACTTCCTCTAAAATACTTATGTTACCCTTTATTCTGTCTGAATAGCCAGTGCCCCATGCAGTTAAAACAGGCAACATGGAATACATTTCTTCATGCTGAGGAAAAAAAATAGGAAAAATTATTTCTCTGAAGATGCAAACTGCGTGCTGTTCCGGAATGGGGCTGATGGCGTAGGCTCGCACTCATCCTTGAGCTGCCACTGACATAGTGAACTAATATAATTTGCTAACTCGGCAATAAAAACAATTTCCAGAAAAAACAGTTAGCTAGATACTCCTGCCTGAACCACCCAGAAAATTAGATGCTAAAAGCTAATAAACATGGACATGTCAAAAAAAACCCCAAAAACCTATCAAGCCAAACTAACCTTTCTTTCTATGACAGGATAGGCTTTTCCAGAGCACCAGTGCACACCCTGACATTTGCATTATGTTCTCAAAACTGTGCTGTTACTAGACCAAGTTTCTGCAAACAGCGAGCAGTTTTAATTTGTCTGCATTCACACAACTATCAATATGAAAGGACCTATTTTGTGGCATGCAGCAAGGTTCTTTCCTTTGAACACGATGTATGCTTATTAGACCTGCAGGTAACACAAAGCCGCAAACCTACTACAGCAAAGGATCAAAACTAACAAGGTCTTTGATAAACCAGGAAGGGATCTGAGTACACAGGATATAATTCAACTTGAATAAAAACAAAGAACTACACTCAGATATACATAATTACCCACATAAACATGAAAAGGGGAGTAACTCAGCGGGAGCTGCCACTACAACAGATCAAACTGCTCTGAAAAAGGCAGGAATAGATAAAAATGGGCAATAATGTGCAAGACACTTGAAGCAATCTTCTCATACTACTTGACAACAACACACCAGGCAGACTCTATCCTTTTTCAGTACTGTATTTTAAGAAAAATAAGTATGGCTGAAGAGAGCATAAGAGGAGAACAGTAAGACTGATAAGGGTACAACACATAATGGCAAACTGAAGTAATTCAAATTACTTCATGTAAGGAAGGGAAAACAAAAGGACCTGTTGAGCAATTTGCAAATACAGAGAATACCAAACGAAAAGCATAAACTACCTTGTCCAGTAAAGATCAGAAAAGAGAACTGGCAGGAGGATTAAAATCAGAGGGCAAACAAGAATAAAGATTGTTCAACAAATTTCTTTGGGAAGTGTGGAATCACAAATCTCCAAACACACACATCAGACAAGCATTTGTCAGATATAGCTTAAAAATTAGTAAATCTTGTCTTGAAGCACACAAATTCTTGCGTATTGCTCAGCATTTTACTTCACCTGTTCTAAGAAGGTGCCTCTAGGAGAAGACTGAAGCACAGGAAAGTCAATCCACTACACACTGTCATGGTTAAATACGAACTGTGCATTTTGGGGTTTCAGCAAGGCAATAAAAAAAAAAAAAAAAAAATCGGGCTTACCCAGCGTGAGGGTACAGTAACAGATTCTAAATATTAGAGGCATTTCCCTCAGCAGCACTAAATAGCTTAACTGAAGTGACCTAAGCTGCAAGTAGCTGGCAAAAACTGATTATTTATGTTCTTTGAAATCTTCGTAAGAGCCTGACAAGTAAGACTCATAACTGTCAGGTACCTGATGCAGCTGAATATACCCACGTCAGACAGTTTTCCACCACCTGAAAGAGTAACTTCCTGGTTGTAAGGACACCCAGACTAATTCCATTTTGCCCAATTATAGAAACAGTCTGACCAAGCCTTATGGAAACAGAGGTCACAGAAACATAGCTGTTCCACTAACCTGAAAAAAATTAAGAATTAAGGAGTACTTAAACATAGACCCAAGCTAGGTGATGACAAACTCCCAATTCCTCTCCCTCCAAAATTCAAAAGCTCATTCTGATGAGACAGAACCAGCTCCAACACAAACTCCTCTCACCTGTACCTGCTGTAACTACCCTCAAGCTTCTGCCCACTTCTAATGTCCTAACAAGTGAAACTATATTACTTCTGTCTGACACAGGAATATTGGGAAGCAAAGAGGAGTTCATTTTTGATTCTACTATTGTGAAAACAAAATTACTGAAGAGGTGCAGACTTTCCAGGCAGACTTAAGAGGACTCCAACAGTTTTGATCTCGTCAACAGCATATACTGTGGGGAAACCTGCCTTATACCACAGAACTCAATGACTTTAAGATACGCATTACTTAAAGCCAAGAAAACTCATGTGCTACAAAACAGGAGGTGGAAGCTTATTGAGTAGTAGTGAAAGAATCAACCCGAGAAATAAAACCTGATAAAATACTCTAAAATACTTTCCATTTCAGGCTTAGCTCATCTGTCTTTTTTCTTCATTTATACTTTTTTAGATCTTTTTAAGTATTTACATGTCAGACTGATTACACGTGCTACAAATGAGTTCTCAAAAACAATCAAAGAACCTCATGTACTTAAGTGAGCCTCATTTCAGCATTTTAGTTAAAATCAGCAAAGCAATGCCCAAGTTTCTTAAGACTAAAAAAGGTTGAGATAGGTACTTAAAGCAGACTTGATGAAATGAAGTTCCTACTTAAAACACCAGAAAACCATTTGCCTCTCAACTGAGACTATGCAACATCTGCTGGACATCGCTCAGGCAGCTCAAGACAACAAGGAATGCAGCAGCACAGAGCTTTTACAACGCAGGAACAAAAAACTGCATTTAAAATGTCATTGAAATACACTGCAACAAAATATCTGAATCCCTGTCAAGACTGACAAAGAACTCAACAAGACAGGAGAATATTATCAATCTGCACAATACATAATGAGTTATGCAATCATTTATTACCTCTTATAAACGTAGGTAGAGGCAGAAAATGGAAACTAAGGGGTAACTGATACTAATGAATCAGAAATTTACACATACACACAAAAATACAGCTGAAGGCTAAAACCACAGAATTCACAACTCTCAGATTCAAAACCATCCTGTCACATCCCTGGAGGACGAGCACTCAGGATCACTATGAGCGCTAGACTCTCATACTCCTTCCTAGACATCTTTGATACTGGCCCAAGTCAGAAAGGAGAATACTAAGCTAACAAAACCTTTCAAATGTAGCAGATGACCCAAGTAAGACAACATAAGCAGCCAGAATAACACACACGAAAAAAGTGAAATAATAAAGGAAAGTAGAATCAATAACTAGGCAACCACGATAGTGACTTAAGTACTCCAGGGAACACCGGTGCTGCACAGAAGACGATGAGTAAGCCCAGCGTAGGCCTGTGTGCATTATTTATACATACTACATCCTTCATGTTAGCAAAAATACACGGTGCCAAGAATTTTCTGCCAAGCAAACTCTGACAAGTGATTAAATGCTACAAATACTAACTGAAAAACAGAGAAAACAAAGGAAGATACCAGAACTAAACCTCCAGCCAAGCAAAATATGGATTAGAAGACAGACTGTAAAGTTGACCATTTGAATGCTATAATAATACAATTTGGCTTCTTTCATCTACTACATTCTCCCTCTGTTCCTCTTTCGCTTACAGAAAAAAGGGAAATTATAATCTCAAAACCAATGATCACAGGACTAATTTAAGTACAGATATTGCTAACACCATCATAGTACCAAGTTAATCCATCCATTATAATTCACAAAAATAAAATTTGGGCTTTTCTTAACAGTTTCTTTAGGTCACATACCAGTACACAGCTATGCTTAAATTAATGCTGCTCAAGACAACAGGTTGGACTGCAAGGTGGACATGCTTAAAAGGACAGATCCACCTTTTTTGTATGAAATTACCTAATACAGAGCAGGTCTAGGTAACTGCCCATAATACATTCTTTGATTGATGATTCAGTTCATATACAGAAAAGAATAGTGAATATATTTCATAGAATATTCATATTCCATGGCAGTGAAAGCCTTCTTAACCAGCACCGCAAATATTCTCTTGCAGCAACATTTCAGTTTTGTATATCCTTGTGAATAACAAACACGTGAAATTTGTCAATAAATGCATGAGTGTTCCATCCGAATGTTTATATAACCAAAGAAAGGAAAGGCATGTTTTTCATCAAAAACATGACAGTATAACTTACACTTGAACTGTTCGTAATTGTCTAAAAAGTGAAGACTAAGTAGTTTAAAGGTGTTCCATAAAACATCTAAATTCACAACTAGGGAGTTAAACAGGCAATTCTGAGCTAAAGTTGATATAATGAAAAACAGCATTGAGTTTCTTCATAAATTGTTTCAGAGTATCTGTATGGGCTTTACATACATCACTAAGGTGGCAACCTAAAAGAGTTTGAAATTTTTTTCCCCCCCCTGAACTTAAAGGATCTGAAGTACAAATAATTTACATGCAACAGTGGTGTATCTTCTACTACAAGTTAAGAAATAGCAAAGATGATGTTTAATCAGTAGCTGTTGTTAAGACAGTATACATACATTTCTCTCTGGAAAATAAAAATTTAAAGAAAAAAAAAAAGAGAGATTCAGAAGCTCAAAAGCTGCCTACCGATTTGCCAGGTAATGTAAATAGCTTTCAAGAAAATACAGCTTACAGGAGGGAAATGCAAAGGTATAAGGATCTAATTAGTAGCTATGTTAACCATCATTAAATTCTCCTTTAGGGATGGATTTAGAAGCTTCAAACTACAAATGCAACTAATTAACTGCGCCCTAACACAGGTTTTATGTATAACATTGTTCTAATAAATTAACACATTTCAGTTCTACGAAGAAGTTCATAGAGATCAACTACAGTTCAGATGCTCGGAGAGCCACAGCTAAATCATTTTAATCCTCCAAAACTCAGTTACACTTCAGCTACAGAAACAAATCCAAAGAAACCTACACAGACACACACATGCAAACGCTTCCCCTCCCCCCCAAAATCCAACTGTTAACTTCGTTAGTGAGCTCCTTATGCTTAATATTGCAGAACTAACTTATTAAAGAATTCCCTTGTTTCTAGGTTTCTGCGTCATCCACATCACACAGCTAACAGTAATTGTATTCTAAAAAGCCCCATTCACAGTTCTTTGAAACCATTATATGACTTTAGAAAGTAAAATGTATAACCTCTTACCTGAGCATGAAAATTTGACATAGTCGTTGTCTCTATATCTTTCTTTCCCAAAATCTCCATTTTCACTGGTGAATTGGGAAAATTAAACGAAAAGTAGTCTAAAAAGTCAGGTAAATAAGTAGCTGCCCCATGAACAATACCCATTACATAGTAAGCTGCACAGTTTTCATTTTCACTAAAAACCAGACCCACAAACTCTTCTGCAAATCTCTCCATCTCCACAGGAGATAAGTGGGAGAGTTCATTACTGTAGGCATGGATAACTGATGCACCTCCGTTAGGCTGGTGCTCAATATGAATCAGCTGTTTGAACTCCAATGTGTCCAACCTTTTGAGTTTATTTTGAACCCGTGGCTCCTTTAACGAGACAAATGGAAACTCACTGTTCTCTGGTATCTTGGACTCACAGTCCTTCTTGGGATCCATATTTTTCCCATTGAAATCCTTAAGATGATCATCTATGATGCCTTTGGCTTCCTGATCCTCAATATCAGAAACCAATCCTGAGCAGATGGTCTGAATGGATTTGCTGTACATTTTTGGACGCTTCCTCTTCTCATTCTCTTTGTGTTTCTTTTTCTTTTTCTTCTTAACTTTTTTAATCTGTAGCTCTTCTGCATTGGTTTTTGGTTTCTCCTTCCCAGCTGTTGAGAGGAAGAAAAGATCTCTTAAGTATTTTCATATACAAAATATGTACTTAAAAATCAGGATTCAAAGTTAGCAAAACCCTCACTGTGGCACACACGGACCAGAGACCAACACTGAGGGTCACAATGTTTATCTTGCTGAAAGCAAGTAGTAAGAGATACCTGCCATATTCATATTATGACTCACAATAAGCTGAGGGGCAGGGGGGGGAGGAAGGGTAGGAAATCACAAAAAATCACAAGTTTCCCAAGGCTGCTTTCATGATGAGTCACAATCCTTAATCATATCCTTTAACTGGTCACCAGCAATTACTAAACCACACAGTTCAGAGGCATTCTATGACAGCTGTCAACAAACGGTGCCAAACAAAGGGTTTACAAACGGTCAATGAACATCAGCCATCATGAGCAAGCTGTTCACAAGACACCACTGCCAGAACCTACCTTGTCAGATGGTTTTACATGGTCATTCTTCCAGAACTAAATAAACTTTGTTGAAATACATGTGGACATATCTAAAAACTGACCCCATATGTCTTAGAAACACAAATAATTTAGACAGAACAAACAAAAATCCCAAATAAAAACGAAGGGCCAAAGCAAAAAACCCCAAACAACCAGCCACCAAAACTTCACAAAACAAACTAGTTTCAAGTTTATACAATATGCAAGCTGAACTGAAAACACTCGTATGGCCTCGTGCCAGAAGTACTCATTTGGGGATAACACATTCAAGCAATTCCCAAGGTAAACAGTCTCTCTTGTTTTAAAGTCTTTCTTCAAATGCTTTTGAGGTATTTCTGCAAGTAATAAACATGGTAGCCAAAAAAACTTCTGTCACTACACCACCCTGAAGTCTCACAGCTGAAATCATTTCACAATTTGATAAATCAAAATACCGGGCACATTACAGCACAAAATTATATTCACAAGTGATTGAAGATCAGCAGGTTCAGACAAAGAAGTTTAGTCTTGCAATGAAATAAACAATTTATAAGTAACCTCAAATTTACTTGAGTTATGTTAGCCCATCTCTACTACTATGCTGCAGCAGACTATTTTCAGCTTGCAGTACTCTGTAATAAGTAAATAATGGTCCTTGAAAAAAAAAAAAAAAAGACAACCAGATCACAACTGCTGGTACATGGAATCACACATTCTTGCTGATAATTAAGAGGTCTGGATATGGAAGGTACAGATACTGGAAAGGAGAACAAGCAATTAAGACACTTGCCTCTGAGCCTCTTGAGGTTTGTGACAGGAGCTACATACCTCTGGGATTTCTGAAGTGGAGGTAGGCGAGCTAGTTATCTCTGCAGCTTCTATTTTCTCATCTTGTAGGGGAGAAGAAGCGCCCTGAGGTCACTCATTTTTGTTTAGTTCAAACAAGGAAGTGAGCTCTAGGATTTCTTAACCTTATGCACAAAGTTGATAAAATCATAGAGTAGTTCAGGTTGGAAGGGACCTTTAAAGGCCATCAAGTCCAACTCCCTGCAATAAGCAGGGACATCTTCAACCAGATCAGGTCCATTCAACCTGACCTTGAATGTTTACAGGGATGGTGCAATCTACCACCTCTCCGGGCAACCTGTGCCAGTGTTTCACCACCCTCACAGTGAAAAACATCTTCCTTCTATCTAGTCTCAATCTACCCTCTTTTAACTTAAAACCATTGCCCCTTGTACTATTGCAACAGGCCCTGCTAAAACGTTTCTCCTTATCTTTCCTGTAGGCCCCTTTAAGTACTGGAAGTCCACAATGAGGTCTCCATGGAACCTTCTCTTCTCCAGGCTGAACAACCCCAACGCTATCAGCCTGTCCTCATGGGAGAAGTACTCCAGCCCTCTGATCATTTTTGTGGCCTTCTCTGGACCCACTCCAACAGGTCCATGAGTTTTCTGTGCTGAGGGCCCCAGAGCTGGATGCAGTACTCCAGGTGGGATCTCACCAAAGCCAAGTAGAGGGGCAAAATCACCTCCCTTGACCTGCTGGCCACACTTCTTTTGATATAGCTCAGGATGCAGCTGGCCTTCTGGTCTGCAAGTGCACACTGGCAACTCATGTCCAAGTCCTTCTCAACCGGGCTGCTCACAATCCCTTCATCCCCCAGCCTATATTGCCACCAGTGGCTGCCTCGCCCCAGGTGCAGGACCCTGCACTGGGCCTTGTTGAACCTCATGAGGTTCACATGGGCCCTCTTCTTGAGCTTGTCCAGGTCCCTCTGGATGGCATCCCATCCCACAGGGGTGTCAACTGCATCCCTGAGCTTGGTGTCATCTGCATTTAAGAACTACAAAGACTGCATTCTAAATCAGATTTAACGTAGCATGCTCTATGAGCACAACTTCACTTTGAGCTAACCAAGTTCAGCTGCCCAAAGGCAGAGTATCCTCATGAAAATTTTTCTTTTCATTAGGCTAAATTTAATGTAAAACCATCATGGGTCTCTGCAACAGGACTACATCTGGTGGATGCAACATTCACCATTTCTTTAACATCTTCCTTCTACCAAAAGAGTCTTTAAATCTAGTGGGCATGGAAAGACCAGAAAGAACACCACCACACGTACAACCACCTCAACCTTAGTCTTGAAAATAGTTCATTGAGGGTGCCAGGGTACTCCAGTGAAATGTCATCACCTGACAAAAATCACCTACTGCCCACATTCTGGGGTATCGTCACTGTGTCATTACAGCACCAATTCCACTGTGGGCCAGGGTGGGGGGAGAATAAAAACAAATAAACAGTTTATGACAGTGGGAAGTCCCATATTATAGGCTTAGAAATTTCAATCCAAACCTCAAAATACAGACTTCAGAACAGACAATTTTTTCTCTCCTGACTGCAGGAATACACAACTAGAAAGCATCGAAGAGTCTACAAGTATTTTAAACTCTTAAAAAATGCTTTAACTTTGCATTTTAAAATTGTTTCACTCTAAACACACAAATTAGTTGCTACAGTGACAGATA
>JAOXJM010000001.1:13427117-13462814 GCA_026413425.1 Tringa solitaria
AATGTGTTGCTACAGTGACAGATATCACAAAGAAATCAAACATTTCCAGATACTACATTATTTTGAATACAGAAAATATGGAATTATAGCACCAAATGCTGCATCAAGGTGAGGCAGGGGGAAGCAGGGGTTACCTGTCAACCCCCTTCACTTGTTCTCAAACGGAGCTCAGATTCTTGTAGGCGCTTGTCACTCAGATCTGGAACTTCATGCACAGCAGGGAAAGGGTGGAAATTTATCTTCACTGGGGTTCAATCAGCAGTGATGTAGCAGGCAACAAACACAACATCTTCTAAGTTTAAACCAAGAAGTTATTTGCTATGGCAAGAGCCAAATTGCTTTTTCATACTTTAGCATCTCCATAATCACCAAAGGAAACCTTAAGACGTCTGAAGATCAGCATCTATATGTCCTTGCTAAACATCCAGCTATTAAATTACATTCCATTATCACTAATTAAAGTGTAAAGTGCCTATAGAAGAGATGGATATCAATCTCTATCTGTGCAAAACTACCTCAGAAATCGTAGACTTCCGTTGCTACAGCATGAGAAGGAAGATCATCTGATTTCCCCTTTCAATCAGGCCCATTCCCTGCCTTTGATTATATTTTCCAAGAAGTTTTATTAACAATCAGTTTCATTCAACAACTCCTGTTGTATGTGGTGGCTGTTTTTTCTAATTCATCACTTAATGTATTTCACAGATGCAGCTACACAAAAAAAACCACCACAAAACCACACCACCCCCCCAAAAAAACCCAAACCAAAAAACTACCACCCAACTAAAACCCAACACTTTTAAGGTTATAAAATTACGAAGTTACAAAACAGGCTTCCTAGAGAGGTGGTCGATGCCCCAAGCCTGTCAATGTTTAAGAGGCATTTGGACAATGCCCTGAACAACATGCTTTAACTTTCGGTCAGCCCTGAATTGGTCAGGCAGTTGGACAAGATGATCATTGTACATCTCCCTTACAGCTGAAATAGTCTATTTTGTTCTAATCATCAGTGAACAGCACTCAAAAGAGCAAAGCCATAGTCTCAAAAGCAGTGGTAATTTTAAGGCAGAAACAACAACAAAAAAATCCCAATGTAACACACACAAAATCAGATATACAGAATGTAAATCAGTGTAAAATTATGCCAAGTTCACATAAACATATCTAAAAAGGCTTGCATGCAAAACCAGCTGTAAGGCCATGTTTGAGTTAACTTGGTATACACCTACATGAGTACTCAAAATCTTATTAAGAGAGATTACACTAAGACATTTTTGAAGTAAAGAACATTTATCATTCTCTGTGTTTGTTTTCACATCATCTCCATGAAACCTTCAGAAGGGGGAAAAAAAGCTCTTAACCACAGGATAAAAATAATTTTTCTGGTATCCAACACAGTTCTCCTTGCAGGTTGAAAAGAATTTTTCTGTTCAGCTTTAAATACAGGTATTTTAATAATATAGGCTGGTTTTACTTTTGATCACAGACCACAAGGATTATGCCATTTACACGTATATCGATTATTTAGGTTCGTAATACACACTCTCCTAAATCATGATTAGTTGTTTTGAGCCTTTTTTAAATTCACACAAGCTTATGTTACTGCATACACAAGACAAATTCTGTCAAGAACTTTACTTCATTTTTAGACTGGCAGCAAACGACATACTTAGGAAAAATTATTTTTAGACACTTCAGACAATATATTTCATACAGAAAATTGTATTTATATTATAACATTAAATTGAACACTGAAATTGAACACTGAAAGAGTGGAGAAGTGTCAAATTCATAATTATTTGTTTGGCCTTCCACTGTGGGATATATGGTACACTGGAGCAGTCTAAGATCTCATTGCTACAGATGGGTAGATCCAACTCCCCACTCTCCTCTGCCGCTGCTCCTGGCACTCAGTCCCGCACCATTCCTGGTACTGACTGATGCTCATCTGATTGCACAGTAAACTGACTTCACTTAACGGCTCAGCAGAAAAGCGTTCACTTTACTGCTAGATTAATGAACAGAAGAGGTTCACAGAACTATTAAACAGGAACAAGAACATGGAGACCACCAATAGCAGGCAATGAGGAGCAGCAGAACCCACCCCTCAGCAGCAGCAGCAAACCACTCAATCTGCTTAGCTACACTGCCCACCTCACCTTCATCTGTCCACACTGAGCACAAGGCTAAATTTTTAAGGGTAAAAAAAAAAAACCAAACCCCACCCACTACCTTACCACATATATGAGATAGGACCAAGTTCCTAGCAAACCTAACTAGAATGTTTCCTAACCAAAAAGCTTGTGTAACTTTTAATACTAAATTTAAAAGTTCAATTTCTCATCTTTTTTAAAGATAACATTCTAGTACATTTAACTGCAACTAAAAAAAAAGACGACAATTTCTTTCCTCTGCACCACCCACACACTCACTGCACAGTGCCTGTTCCCAATACTGCCTTGACATCAGTATACGCTCAATTTTAGAATATTTGTGTTCAATTATCTTAGTATACAGCCAAAGCTTTCTTGAGGAATACTGAATCCAGTTCTGGGCTCTCCAGTTCAAGACAGACAGGGAACTACTGGAGAGAGTCCAACATAGGGCAATGGGACGATTAAGGGATTAGAGCACCTCCCTTATGAGGAAAGGCTCAAAGAGCTGGGGCTCTTTAGCCTCGAGAAGAGAAGGCTGAGGGGAGACCTCATCTATGTTTACAAGTTCCTGAAGGGTGGGTTGAAGGATGATGGAGCCAGACTCTCTTCAGTGGTTTCCAGTGACAGGACGAGGGGCAATGGGCATAAGCTGGAACATGGGAAGTTCCACTCAAATGTGAGGAAGAACTTCTTTACAGTGAGGGCAACAGAGCCCTGGAACAGGCTGCCGAGAGGTCGTGGAGTCCCTTTCTCTGGAGATTTTCAAGATCCGCCTGGATGCAGTCCTGAGGGATGTGCTCTGGGCAATCCTTCTTAGCAGGGGAGCTGGACTAGATGATCTCTAGAGGTCCCTTCCAACTCTGTCAAATCCATGAATCCATAAATACAGACATGAAACGGAAAACTGATTTCTAGAAGCAGTATTTCTCAGCAAAGCTTGAATAGAATTTTACAGAATGAGGAGGGGGCACATTTCTAGCCTAAGGCTTCTGCTCTGCTGAATTGCAAAGATCCACTCTGAAGTGGGCATTGAAAGCTGCTCAGAAGTTGCCAAGACTTCAATAGCAAAGGAATTAGTTTGCTGAAATACTTGAACTGCTATCAGCAATGCCCAATAAAGTACTTTCATCTTATTCTTCTTTTGCATCAGCTGTACAGAGGAGCAGAAACACACTCATTCAGTAACTCCACTGCTGCATTTATCAAAAGACTTTAAAGCACAATGTGCTGCTTCCTCCAAACCCAATAGCGCTGCTTTGGCACTTGGCTAACAGACACCAAAGAAGAACAGCTGCCTTCAGTGTCTCCCTTGGGCAGCCAGCAAGCTGCCTCACAGCACACACATGCAGAATTCGATGAAAACACAAGCAAGCAATGCAAAAGGCTAAATAAAGACCCAAACAACTTTAAGACTAAGATATACGAAGTAGCTTTGTTTTAAGCAAGATCTGGCAGCAGCTGCACAGTGTTTGACGCAAAGCTAACTCTCTTGCACCTCTCAAGTAGTTACTATTGAAGGACACGCTCGCATCCCAAAACCTTCAAGATAAGTGTTTGGGAGAGTCTTCACCAGAAGTCTCAATAAAGATGTGTACATACAGATATATATATATACACAACTGCTGGAATCTAATTTCAGCCAAGACAGTAGCCATTTTGAAGTGCTCCGAGATGCATTTAGACAAGCACAGCTACTCAAACACCTGTAAGTAAAAAACTTATCACACTGCATAAGTCAGAAACACAAGACAGAAGCAAGAATTTTCACTTGTATTAAAAGCCTTTCAGTTAAGATGAGTGAGAGAACTGCTTTGGGACTCCAAGAATAAAGAATATCAGGGGAAGGGAGAAAAACCCTCAGCACCTTCACACATTTACTGGACCTTTCTTCTTGATCTGATGTTAAAAAGCAGACTGAGCTCACACTTTACTGGAGTTACGTAAACAACCAAAGAACAGCAGAATTTTGATTTTGCTTCTGCTCTTATTTGTAGCAATATACACACAAGGAGAGAGTTATAAAACCTGCATTATATTTTTAAAGAAATCAGAAGAATTGAAATCTGAGTTCATTCTGTTCGTGCCTGCACACACTCGGCAGCAGCAGAACCACCTCTAAACAACTTTTAACCATCTTCTAGGCAAGTCAGGCCTTACATACCACTAACACTTCTGCCACCGCACACATCTACATGACAGAGAGATCTTTCAAGGTAATTCAGTAAATGTTATTTCTTTTGATGCCACAGTATCCCTGTCACAGCACAGGACCTACTACTAAGGACTGAAATTCTGAACTGTTCAAATTTTATGCAAATAAGCCAATGCTCTGCTATTACTAGATGATCCGTACTTGTAGTTATAACTGCTGCTACAGAGCCTGAACTCTGCTAACTACAGATTCCTTCCAAGTGTGACTTATAAGAAAACTCAGGAATTACCAGAGGTTTATTTTATGTTGTGTTTTGTCCATGTGATCACTTGATCAAAAGTTTTATGTACGCAGAGGGCACAAAGTTTTTACTCCATTCAGTTGCTTCAACTAGAGCAGTGTTTCTTGATTTTGAGGTCACAGCCCCCAAAATTATTAGGGAAGAAATTTTAAAGTTAAAAAAAAAATCCAAAAAACCCCCCAAAACTCCAACATTAAGAACACGAAATTGCTCTTTTCACACAGTTTTCTAACTGACAGCTAGTAGCAGGAAGGGAAAACATTTTAACTGCAGCCAGTTTTCACTTCCATACTTTAGAAGAACTACAGCTAGATACTTAACTGACAGAATTTTATATTTTGATTTTAACATATCATCATGTATTATAATTGTATTGTATATATTTTCCAATAAATATAATTTTATATTATAATTGGATGAGTTAATGAAAAACATATTATAAAATAGTTAAAAAGTATTAGAACAACTGACTTCCTATTAGAGATAAAAAATGCACATGGAATTCTGATCAGACACAAAATCACTTCACAATTAAGGAGAATGAGCAAGATCAAGTGCCAACAGGTTGAAAAGCTAATAAACCATGGGCTGAAAACAAACATAACTTCAAGGTGCCTCAGTACACAGGCCAGGAAACAAATCAAGCAGCAGGACAACTGAGAACTGGCAGCTATCTTGTTCTATTTATAGGCTTGAACGCTTAAATATTAAACATCAGAAGAGTCAAGCCTGAAATATATCAAACACAACAAAAAATGTTGTCTCAGCCCTCCTGGAAGTTGAGTAGTCACAACCACCCTGAGAAAGCTATTCAAGATTTTCAGAGGGACACGTACAGGCATACAAACATAAGATGTGATAAAAGCTGCTACAAGGACATATATTGACTTTACTATGTTTAGCTCGTTAAGATAACTGTCTCTTAGCCACCGGAGCAACACAGGAAGATCCTAACATGCAGGTAACTTTTCCATCATGCAGATTTTTTGAAAAGCAAGTTTAAAACACTTGTATTTCCTGAATTTTTAACAATATGCATGTGCCAAGAACTTTTTTTCCTAGAACTGAGCTCTTCCACAAAACAGATTGAGAGAAAAAGGGGCAGTTAGATAGCTTTATTCTACAGAGAATACATCTGCAAGTGCAAAAGGATAACAAAAAAGCTTTTAATTCTAGATGCATAAGAAAAACCATCAGACTTTCTGAAACAGCCAAACACATTTCCTTTAGCAGCCTCAAACTGCAGAAATACCCTTTTTAAGAGTTGCCCTTCTCCAGCGTGGGCAAGTTGTATCACTGCTTTCGACAGAACAGCAACCCAAGTTTAAGCAGATGAACAGCTTACACCCCACAGCTTGTAA
Source organism: Tringa solitaria (assembly GCA_026413425.1). NCBI lineage: Eukaryota > Metazoa > Chordata > Aves > Charadriiformes > Scolopacidae > Tringa > Tringa solitaria. Next base: position 13,433,088 of record JAOXJM010000001.1, read on the forward strand.
TATAAGTAAACTCTTCCACATTCAGCCCAAAGCACAAAAATCAGGCTTATGCACCAACTCTCCCTTCAAAAGTGTGGCCAGCAGGACTAGGGGAGTGATTGTCCCCCTGTACTCAGCACTGGTGAGGCTGCACCTTGAATACTGTTTTAAGTTTTGGGTGCTCTTCACCACAAGAAAGACATTGAGGTGCTGGAGCGGGTTCCAGAGAAGGGCAACAAATCTGGTGAGGGATCTGGAGAAGAAGCCTTACATGGAGCAGCTGAGGGAACTGGGGTTGTTTAGTCTGGAGAAAAGGAGGCTGAGAGGAGACCTTATTGCTCTGTACAAGAAAGAAGGTTGTAACCAGGTGGGGGTCAGTCTCTTCTCCCAAGTAAACGGCCTCAAGTTGTGCCACAGGAGGTTTAGGATGGATGTTAGGAAATACTTCTTCATCGAAAGAGTTTCAAGCACTGGAACAGGGAAGGGGTTGTGTCACCATCCCTGGAGGTATTTAAAAGACAGGTAGATGTAGTGCTGAGGGACATGGTTTAGTGGTAACTTGTCAGTGCTAGGTTAGGTCAGACTCGATCTTAAAAGTGTCTTCCAACCCAAATGATTCTATGATTCTAAAAGCCAGCATTTCCTCAGTACTGACCTCTTTTGCTATAACTAGGCTCCTTTTATCTTGGACAGATAGTTTAACTAGTCAGGTAGGTTATTACCACCACCTTCTCAATGGAAGTAAGCCACAAACAGAAGACTCAAAAATTACAAACACCAAAACATTAACAATATTCTCAATCTAAGAAGAAAAGCATTCAGCAGATGGTCAGAGTAATATTTTACAAGATATAGATCTAATGCCTAGAAGGAGGAAATCAGTTGTCTTTAGAGACCAGCACTGTAGCTTTTAAGCACACACACACCCAAAAAAAAAAAACCATCCACAAAACCAAAACCCCAAAGAAAAGGAAAGTAGACTAGTTCCAAACCTTTGTTCCTAAGCCCACAAAGTGAATTCTGAGCTCACAATAAAAGGGCTTGCACCTTCACTTTTGTTCCACAGCAAGAAGATATCCTTAGATGAAGAGTTAATAATCTTTGAGCAGGTCACAGAGGCACTGACGACCAAAACATACAAGAAGTTGCATCTTAAAGCACTTTTGCCCTTGCTGTCTTGCCCTCAGCTCCCAGGATGTACAGGCAGTTCAGCAGAAGGAATCAGGAGACGTTTTACAAACTTCAACACACATGCAAGCATATCCAGTCAGATTCTGAAAGCCCACAGAAGACTTCCAGGGTTGCCATTCTGAACAGGATACAAGTGCAGAGGAGAGGATCTGCCTGTTCTCAAACCACTCTCCTGATACACTTCCTTCTTTCCCTGAAACAGGAATCAATTTTGCAGAATACTGGCAAACTAAACATAGCTTCTACAAAACACTTCCCACCAACACCTTAAAGAAAACCTAAAACATGATACTTGACTGATAACATATCAGATGTATGAAATAGGGATAAGGCACCTAATGCACTTGTAGCACTGTTCTCTCTGGGGATAATTTATCCTGCTACTAAATCAGCTCAGAACAGGCGAGGTGTTCTAACACAGCCCCTGTTTTATGCTTTTTTATATTGACTTTAAAATAAAGCACCATTTAAGGCCTAATACCCTCATTAAGTATCATGCATTAGATCTGCATAACAAGACTTGCTGTCTCTGCAGCTTCCACCGTATCTGCTGAACAGCAACAGAAACAGGACACGGGGTTAAAAAAAAAAGGCTGGTACGCAAACAAAACCTGAAGAACCTCACTGTTGAGGCAGTTAAATATCTCAACCACCAACTTCCTTTCATGCTCAGCAAAGACAAGCCACATCTGTTCTTTTCACAGGAAGACAGTCACCAGCTTACACATCCCTCATGGTCTAAGCTGATACCTTGAGATCTGATCAACACAGCTTTTAAGCTTTCATAGTTGCTAATGCAGTTACTTGGAGCTGTGTATAGCATGTAATACGTGATTTAGTAATTACAGTGTTCCATGCCTCTGACCTCCTATGAACGTGTTGAAGACAACATTTTGTTTTGGGGGTTTCAATTTTATGTTTGTAAATTAAATCCTACCGCAGACAAGACAACAGAAAAATATACCAGGAATTTTCTCCCAACTTCAAAAGCAGAGTCTGAAAATAACAGATAAAAATATATTTGGTCTATTTAAATAAGCAACATCCTGCTAGACAGCAGCCTAATGGAGAAAGACACTGACCTACAGCAGGTTGCCCAGGACCATGTCTGATCAGGTTTTCAATGTCTGGAGGCAACCTGTGCCAGTACTCAACCACCCTCAAAGTAATAAAGTTTCTTACGTTCAGACAGAATTTTACATGGTTTAATTTAATAATGTATCCACTGCCTCCTGTCTTGTCACTGATCTCTGCCGAGACGAGTCTGGCTCTATCTTCTTCATCCCCCTCCATTTATACACATCAATGAGATGCCCCGAGCCTCTTCTCCAGGCTAATCAGTCCCAGCTCTCTCAGCCTTTCCTCACAGGAAAGATCACAGAACAGAATCATAGAATAGTTTGGGTTGGAAGAGGCCTTTAAAGGCCATCTAGTCCAACTCCCTTGCAATGAGCAGAAACGTCTTCAACTAGATCAGGCTGCTTGAATGTTTTCGGGGATGGGACATCTACCACCTCTCTGGGCAACCTGTTTCAGTGGCTCACCACCCTCATCATCATAAATTTCTTCCTTATATCTAGTCTGAATCTACCTTCTTTCACTCTAAAGCCATTACCCCTTGTCCTATAGCAACAGGCCCTAGTAGATGCTCTAGTCCTTTCACCATCTTTGTCCGTGTGATGGACACAATCCAGTAAGCCTGTATCTTTCTTGTACTGGGAAGCCCAGAATTGGACACAGTACTCCAGATGCAGCCTTTGCAGTGCTGTGTAGAGAAGAAGGATGATCTCCCTCAACCTGCTGGAAACACTCTTCCTAGTACAGCCCAGGAATGGTTTTTTTTGTCATGAAGGTGCCCTGCTGGCTCACAGTCAGTAAGCTTGTTGTCTGCCAGGGCCCCAAGGTCCTTTTCAGCAAAGGTGCTTTCCAGCTGGTCAGCCCCCAGTATGTACCAGTACTAGCTGTTATTCTTCCCCAGACACAGAGGTATCCACTGACAGCACAAGAGGTAAAGGGTACAAATCAAAGTAAAATAAATCCTTTTAAACATTAGACAACACTTTTTTTACTGCAAGAGTGGTCAAATACTGATACTGTTTTTCCAGAGAGATTATGGACCTTGGAGATACACACTCTGATAGTCCTGGGCAACATGCTCTAGTTGACCCTACTTTGAGCAGCAGCGTTGGACTAGGTCCCTTCCAACCTCAACTGCTGTACAATTCTACAATTCAGTACATGTACAAGCAAGAGTGAGAATACAATCTTCATTACATTTCATTACAGTAAATGAAGTGGAAGAAATTAGCCAGAATGAAGACTGCCCATTACACGGAATTTTTTAGTATTTGACAAAGTCCCTGAATTATGACTCCTTAGTTAGTTGATTTTGTGTATTCAATGTTAGATATAAAACATGATATGGATTCATTTTTCTTCTCCACACTATATAAAATAACCTTCTTCAGTAACTGCAGAGAAGATGTAGGTACCACCAATATTATTCCTTAAAGTACTAGTCTTTACTACTACCGTATAAGCAATATTGTGGTGATAGTTATAATCTCCGGTACCTAATACAGTTGACAAAAAAAAATTAACATTTATAGTTTTTAATTTGCAACCCTCATACCAACTAATGAGGGAAAATGGCATTTAAGTTAAATGAAAAACATAGTATTAAAACTCAGTACCAAATCCAATTACAAGAAACAGAATGAAATACCACTACATAGTTTGAACCTACCTTTCTGCAATAATTTGATCTCTCCGTTTTCCTTCTTGATTTCATTCATTATTTTGTGCTTCTTCTTCTCTTTCTGCTTCTTTTCCCTTTCTTTAATTTTGTCTTTGATTTGAGCTGAAATGCAAATATTTTACAATTAAGTAGGAACAGAAAACTAATTGTCACATGCACATTTCATATTACTCTTATGTAAGCTCTATTAAGAGGATAAAAGGAGGAGTTACAAGGAAATCCCAGTACTTATAATATGAAAAGCTAATATTTATCTGTTGCATAATCCAACATAAGCTTATTTAACTCAGACAAGTTTTGTTTCTATTACATTGGAACTGTATGCGACAACTCAGCATGTTAACCATATACAGTTAATTTTTCCTTACTCCTACTACCCTCTGCTCTTATTTTGCCTCTGTAGTAGGCTCTCATCTCTTGAAATTCAAGTTACACGCATTAGGTAAGAAATAGGGAAAAAGAGTATGGTTTACATATTCCTGGGGGCGCATATACACTAGAAACCTCACACAGCTATCTTCACATAGTTTAAACTTAAAAGGCTTTTGCAAGTATCTTGGACTGAAGATCTAACTTGTCAGCTGCAAAATCTTTCACATTAAGTTCACGGGCTACACTAATGCATTAATAGCAGTGAGATGTAACCAACAGAAACACATTAAATGTGCTGTATTTGCATAGCAGATATAATGCACTGGTGCTTCCCTTGTTTACCTACAATCAACAGCTCACCTCGGCCATCTCATTATTAATTTACTTTCTTGTCAAGCCACTCCAGGTTTTCAAATAGTTGTCATACAAAAGCAGAGTATTTAGGCATGCTTTCTATGTGAAAAATACTAGACCCAGAGGAATTAATAGTTTCAAGGAGTAATCTTTTCAAGCTGAGTTTAAATTTACTTTTGAGGCCAAGCATTTAGGGCAGATTTTACGAGGCCTAGAAGCACTGCAGCCAGCATTTCAGGCCCGGTTTCTTGGCCTCAAGCCAAGTACCTGCTCCAAGATTTTACTGGGCTTTTTAACCTCCACAGGGAAAGAAAAAATCCGATTTCAAGCTTTTACATAATGTTATCCTTCAGAATGCATTCTCAAAAATACAGCTGAGAGACAATCCTGATGTTTTATTTATGCTACTTGCACTATAAACCCATAGTGGAAGCAAAGAGAAATCCAATTACCTTTCCTCAAGCATTCACATAAAATAGAAATAGCAGATACCTTCACTACTAACAAACCACAAATACCGCTCAGAACCAAACCAAAGAAAGCCTTCAACTCTAGAAGGCAATACAGAATGTCCCTTAACCAAACTATTTGTGAAGTATGTTAATAGTTAAACAAGAGGTGCAAAGGGTTGACAGTAATCCACAAAAATAAGCGCTGTAACCATTACTCCACAGCATTCATATCTTTCCTTTTAGAAGTCTTCTAGTAAGGCTACAGAACTTGAACCGTAGCAGTTCTTAGGATGAAGAATGTATTTTTGGAAAAGCCTAATAGGGAAAATAAAAACGAAAAGAGATGGCAATTGAGATGTGTCTGTTGTCTGTCCACAGATCAAGATAAGCAGTGGGGAGAGAACAAAAACTATGCTGGCATAAAACCAATATGGAATAAGGTAGCTGTGCTTCAAACTGTCTGGAAGTCTTAGTTCTAAATGACCGAAACAGTCACATTGCAAGAACAGCCTTCTGAGGGTTCAATGAGAAGGGATGACAAAGCAGATTCATTTGTACAGCAGACCGTGGAATCCAAACAAGTTTTCCTAATCAACACAAATCCGTACTTTCTAGGAATAGGTTAAACAGACAGGAATCTTCCACTCTAGTTTGCTTCTCCCCCAAAAGAGACCCCCAAATTCTAAGTCCCCTGCAACTTAAAAGTATGAAGGAGGAAATAATTTACACAACAGGGGTTTAAGTAACCCTGAAAGCACTCACTCACTCATCAAGAAGGCATTAACACCAGGCTTGATTGGTAGCCTTCAGTGAATGCTCAACACAGCCAGGATTATAATTATCATGGGAAAACCTAGATTTTATCTCAGCATTTGCATACTGTTAAGAGGCACACGACTTCTGCTATCACTTACAAATCAAAGAAAGATTGAAGAGAGTATACAAACACTGAGCCTTGCTGAAAAGACGAAAGACTGAAAGAATCCTTTATTGTAGGCTTATGAATAGCATCACAGGCCAATGAATCTTCCAGTTTTGTCAGAAGCAACACATAAGTAAGGAGAGAGAACAAGCTGAAACCTTTTAAAAAGTCTCTAGTTTATTTTTACATCTAGAAAGCAATTAGCAGAGTCAATGGTGAGACGTTCCAGACAAAAGAAACAATGGAAGTGTCCTGTGACCTCCTCCAGCAACAGCCACAAGCAAATCATACCTGAAGCGATTGCAAATACAATGTAAATGCAGCTGAGGAAGGTTTGAAATAAATTAAACATAATCTTTTCCTTTTTTAAAATCACGGTACTATAACAAAAACAGCATACAGCCTGAGGCAAGTAAAGAACAGTTGAGAATCTCAATTTAAATGTACAAATTTTCAAGTTTCCTCCCTCAAGGCCCAGAGAATAGATAAGCAATAGATCGTAGAGTTCTCCATAAAAAAAAAAGCATAAATAAATATTGAAATAAAGATGAAACATAATGTAATTTAAAAAAAAAAAAAAGTATGTTGAAATTAGCCATTCCATGGATTAACACTTGGTCTTAATTCTCCGTTCAAATGTTTTCAGTTTATGAGTAAAAATAAGCATTTTCAAGTCTGACTGGCTGAACTCAAACACAACTCTCAAACAAAACTCTGCAGGTTATTTCCTTCAGTAGTAGATATTCCACTTCACAGCTTTCAGTGGGATGCAGAGATAAAAATAAACCAAATTATTTTAAGACTGAATTTACCACAAAATCTATTGCAACTTGGCTATGCTGCCTCTGCAAAATCAGTAAATTTTGAAGCATCCCATAGTCGTTATCATCAATAAACGTAACCAAAATATGCCTATGCCACATGTCTAGCAAGAAAGAGCCAGTGTAATTCTTCAAGTACAGCCTCCACATTAACTGCTGCCCCAAAAAGGTGATACAGTTCAACACAGGGTAGAGCTCCTTGAGACTCCAACACAGCAGTATCTCTCTGCATGTCTCCTCTAATACTAGGTATCAATCACCTCCAGCTATACATTATTTCAGTCCAAATCGCACTGTCTCAACCAAGAAATATTAAAATTCCTCCCCAAAATCCTGATTTAAGATTAATGCCTCCAACATTAAGCAATTTACAATCTACAAATCATATAATAAACAATCAGTAAGTGAGGTTGGCAAGGGAAAACAAGAAAAAACTTGCTCTGTTGAACGAGTTAAGAACCTGAAACACTCTTGTATGGCTTCTTTGAAAGTTTACTACTGATCCAAAACCTTAGGGCTCCACTTCATTTGTGAGGCAACAGCATCTCAAAGTAGTAAGAAGTAGAGAGATGTTTATACTAATCTTTCCATGTCCACAGAATATTCTGCAATTAGGTCTCACCAATACTACTAACAAATTAAAAAGACAAAAGAAAAAAAAAAAAGAAAAGAAAATAAAGCAGGCTTGAGCTGCAATAAGGGACAGAATGAAGTAAATCCCCAGGGAAATGATGTAACCCACGTGGTGAGGACAAGAGAAAAATCAAGTACCAACAGCTACTACCTCCGTACCTTGCAGCATTGCAACTGCCACTGGAATAGTTTTAATTTTCACAATGATGAAAAACTGAAGCTTCAGAAAAGCAATTAACAAATTTAAGTTACATAGGTTAATGAAAATATAATTTGAGTTCAAAGTAAGGTGAAGGGGTAATTTGACTCCAACAAGGAAGACAAGTTTTAATAAAAAAATCTTCACTCTAAAAAACCAACATAAATAGATGTATCAGCAACTAGAAGCTGAAGTCTGACATCCCTAGTCCATAAATGATGATATTACAGTTCCCTTTCGGTTTTTTGTTTTTTTTTTTTGGTTTTTTTTGTTTTTTGTTTTTTTTTTGTTTTTTTTTAAACAAAGGCACAAGTTAGTCACAGGAACAACTTACCAAATAGTTGTGGTCCATTACTGGAACTTTTTCCACAAGGATGTGGGTGTTTTATTTTGGTGTGTATTTGGTTGGTTGGTGGTGGGTTGGGGAGGTGGGGATGGGGGTTTAAAGAAGTCCTAGTCTAAACAAAAGATTAATTAAAAAAAAAAAAAAGGAATAGGCACAGCATATGTTCTACAGGATATCACAAAAACATTTATAATAACCCTTTCAAAATTCACCAACATTATACAGTATTTTTAAGTGAAGCTACCCAAGCATTTTTACATTTCAGTAACTATTTTTCCATTTTAGCAGATATTAAAAAATACTATTCCAGCAATATAAAGTTCAGTTTTATTTAAGCTGAGTTATGTGCTTTGTCCCTTTTAACAAGGTTGTTCTGGTAAGTGATAATCAACAGTCAAGTACTGAATATTAGGATTTGTTTAATATTTCATCTGTTGAGGGGTGGAGGGTGCAGGCGATTTTTTTTTTTATTGGATCGAAACAGACACAAAAAATTCCTGTTATGTCTGCTCTACTTTGAAAAGGGAGAAAACACCAAATCTTAAAAGTTGGCATCCCAATTCTTCCAGTGGGAGAAAAAGTCAATTGTGATGCCGCGAATCACATCTGAGTGACAGAAAATATACTTAATAGCCATATAAAATACCAACAAAAAAACTCAATGAAACAAGTCTCTCTGTGAAAATATCAATTCCTCAACTACAGATTTAAATTAACACTTTTTGTGTTTTATCAGCCTATCGCTCATACCAAAATCCTTTATCTTAAAGTCATCCAAAACCCTAAGTGATGCACTAGCTCTCAACTTGGTGAGCACACAGCTGGACGGATGACTGATGTCTCTCTTTCTACTCGCTACAACGTACCGAGACAGCCGACAGCCATTTCTCCTTAGCTTACTACTGCTGCAATAGCTTCCTCATGACATTCAACACCCAAAGAAGTCAGTGCTCCTCAAAACATTATCTTACTGTTTATTTGATGAATCTTAGGGACTAGCTCCAAAGAGCAGGTGATATATTCAGGTCTCTCCACATTAATCCATACTTTCCACTTTTTAACAATCACATTAGGGACAATTATGACTAAAATACAGTAACTATTACCTACAAACTTTTCATAAACATTATTGTAGCATAGTAACCCTTAGAGTCTTCCACATCATTACTCATTGTACTATGTGCTCTTCCTGCACACACAGACTTCCTATTCCTTCACGTACCTCTAAATGCTCTAAAACAAAAAACCGGGACTTTGAAGCAATTTGTATCCCAGAGTAAAGATGAAAGAACCCTGTAGCTTTTCATGAAGTTTTTCCCCTATCAAGACATACTTTTGCTTTATATGCTTTGACAGAGAAATACGCTGCTCAGGAAATAACTCCTCACAGACTAAACAGAGTTTGTAAATACTTCCTACTATGGTAATAAATAAATAAATTCCAAGCACAGTAGGAATCAGCTATGGAAGGTCCAAGTAAGAGTTAGGCTCCCTCCTTAGCCTTCAAGCCCTACTGCCTGAAGAAGAAAACTCTCTATTATAATAGAGTTATTTTTTACCCTACTAAATAAGGCAATGCTGTGTGCAAAATTTTTAAAACACAGAGGTTCTATAGTAATAAGTATCCCTGTTTGGAGAAAAAGCAACACCCAAGGAATAAAGAGATTTCCAGATGTCTCATTCAAGCTCACAATATGAGAGTCACCACAAAGTCCAGATTCTTTGGTTTAATGTCATAGAAAGAGGACACTTATGAAACACAGCAACAACAGCGTATTAGAAAAGAAGTGTTATATTCCATTATGACGAAGTGTTCCACCTCACCTTCCTAAATGGCATCTGAAGAATGTGTTCACTTTACAGTGAATCCACATGATTAACTGAACTAATTCAGAGTGATATGCATACTTCCTTCTCAAACCCAAAAGCTTCTACTTTTTCTTGATGTTGGGTTAAACACATAAATAAAAGCAATGAACTATTTATAAGGTAAACAGCCATATACAACTAACTGCTACAGAAAAAGTTTTCTGCTTCCTAATTAGGTAGATACCGTCTCATACTTTCATAAGTCGTAAATAAAAAAACCCACAAATTTATAGACCACACCATTCAGATTTCTGAAATTTAACCAGATCTTGGCCTCTATTGCAAGCTTTCTACAGACAAAAAGGTAAATGGAGCGCACAGAGAATGAGTCAAATGGGAAATGCCCCGTAGTGGGTTATGCGCAACATGGTCACTGTCACATTGTGAAATTCGCACCTTGAAGCCGACGCAGGAGCACAAGCAAGTTCATTTCAGCACTGAAAGAGCTTTACAACTTTGCCAGATGCCAAAAGCTGCAGCTGCTTTGCATCAGTTTTCCAGATGGTAACCCACATTAGTAGGCAGTCATAGATTATGTTCAAAGTACTCTTGCCTCTCTCTCCTCCCTTTGATTTAAGGGCTGTCACTGCACATCAGGCAAAATATTTACAAACTACTGCTAACGGACAGCATCAATATGGTTAACACCAACAGCACTGTAACTGAAAGGAAAGGGGAGGAGGAGGGGAGTACAAGAACATCAGTCACCCTTCCTTCCATCAGCACTCTCCTCCCTTTATACAAATACCCATAAAAATAAAACCTCAAGAAGCCATGCTTATCTTGTTATGCAGATACATAAAGTACGTTTAACACCACTATCTTAACGGTCTTGACACCTGCAGTTTTATTAAGTCATACAAGGTACACTGGAGAGCAGGCTTCCTAACTTAATTAACAGGAAAAAACCCATACAATATTTCTGACCTCCAAAAAAAAAAAAATAATGACAGCTTTCTCATTCCATTAACCAGAATTATTTGGCTGACATCCCTTTCGGTAATTAAAGTTTAAAATCTAAGATATGACTACAGAAATCCCCTTACCAGGCAAGAACATTTCCTCAAGCCCTCCAGTGAATGGAAAGAAAGACACGTCCCTTTCAGACTCAAAACATTTCCAAGAAATTTAAATCTAATCTTTGCAATTCCTCTAATCTCTGCACTTCTAAAGGAGATCTTCTACATGTAGAACTGAACAAGCCAAGTTTAAACTCAAGCACTGGGGAATTGCATCAGAAATCAGCAGTAGAGAACGTGACAGCTGCAAACAAGTCCTCCATAAGAGGTTTCAGATCTGTTGTTTCAGCCTACTGATCTTGTTTCAACTAAGGAAAATTATTTATTATTCTACAACCAGAATAAGTTTCTGCTATGTAAACTACACTCAGAGCTAGACTCTGGGGTTGAGGGGGGCTTTGTTTGTTCTCCAGCTTAAAAAATGAAAGATTTTGTTCTGTATATCAAAGCCTCATGGTTATTTTATAGAAACGAAAAGGGGGCAGGGTCCCTCAGGAGAAAGATAAACTCTTCAAATTCATCTCAACATTGGATGCTTACATTAATGCCACTATTAGTTCTCAAAACTAAACTGCATACACATCTCCAACAAATAAATTTGAGGAGTCCCTCTTCCTTCTGTATACCCCAATTAAACCCCTAAACACTTTCTAGACATTGCTGATTACAGTAGGGTATCTAAATAGAAACATATTAAAGAATTCAGAAGAGAGTGATTGAGAGACCTCACGAGCATGAAGATGAATGCTGAATTTAAGGAGTTTGGCAGGGGGGAGGGGGAAGTGAGTCAAGCCACACAGTTAAAAAAAAAAAAAAAACAAAAAAAAACCAAAGGAAATAGAAGGAGGAAACATTTAGCAGAAGAAAAAAGACAAACTAACTAGCAAGATGCATGGTCCCAGCTCTGAAGAAGACAAAAAGAAGATCCAAAACTTTCTCTCTTCGGTAAATCAGACTATGACATGATCATCCCAGCAGATGCAAACCAAATTTACCCAGCCTGAAAGGTGCTATTTCTTGAAAGATTAAAACCCCTAAGTGTCATGCAACCCAAAACAACAGTTATCAGAAGAATCACTGGCAAATGCCCACCTGAAATCTAACATAAGCAGGAGAAAAAAAAGCACCTACAAAAAGACTAGAAGTAAAAACAAGAGCTACAATACCAGCTTTCCTGCTCAAATGGGGAACCCCCATCTGCATCTGCAAGTTAAAAATACCTGTCTCATTTTGTAACTGCTTGCACACTAAGATAATCTTATCAGTAAGTGGATCACATAAAAAAAAATAGAAAGGGAAATTGTACACAGAAACGGCAAGAAAAACAGAAAAGATGGTTCATGCATCTGGATCACACCATACAGCAGGTAAGGTCCACCTATGGACCAAAAGAAGAAATTTGGGGCAGGCATCGTCTAATGAACTGGGGAATGGCTGAGCTGAGCTTTGCACTGTTAAGAAAACAATTTCAACTATGAACTGCTGGAGCAGAGTATCAGTTAAATGACTAACTGAATCAGTATAGTCATGAACTGGAACAGCAATCACTTCCGTCAGATTCACACCATGTTTTATAACAAAAATAGTTACACAACTTTTAATTCCGCTACCAGAATGTACTTGACAAGTGAAGTTTAAGCTTATTTAACAGCCTGAAACTCGTATCTGCAGGATGAATCATGCATATCGCAAAATGGTCTTCCAGGTTCTCTGCATGCTAAATCATCATCTCAAAATGGTTCACTCAACTCCATTCATTTAATTTAAACACAAGCTGTAAGGCCTGGTTATGACTCTGCGAGTTAAAAAGGTCTTTCCAATTAATTGAAAGACCAGAGAAATGGGTAAATGAAGATGTGTTCAAGGAAGAAAATACAAAAATGTTAGAGAGCTTTAAACACATCATCCATCTTGGCTATAACCATGCTTAACATCTTCCTATCACTTCAGAAAGAAAGGTGCCTTAAAACCAGGCTCTCTTACCCAGTGAACACTATTGCAAGCAAAGGACAAACATCAGCTCCTAAAATCAGCTTTTTGAATAGTAGGTAAATAAACTTCTCCCAACTTCCTCGTCAGTGTCAATATCCCTTGTCATCATCACAGTAATTAAACTAGAATTAGGAAAATGCTACTGGTACTACTCAAAGTCCTATCATGACAGTTCTCTAAGTCCTCACATTCTTTCACTCCACATGACTGTGCGCCCCGATTCCCTGCAATATCTTGTCTACACCACAATCCCAACAATCCCATGAGACAAGTCTTGGCACTCTTCCTCCTGATCCCACCTAACTTCATTCCTCGCGTTCTCCAGTACTAAGGTCTGTGCAGGCCCACCCACCTTCCCTCTCTCACCAGGGTAAAGCTTCTTCTCTGAGCACTGCAATTGCTATACACGCACTACTGCAATTCTTATACGTAGCAGAGTATGCATACAGCTCCCCAGTCAGAAACATGGCTCCTCCCAATCCATAGACACTGCCACCCTTATCAGTACAAAGCTCAATTAGGAATTCCACTCCATCCCACAAACCCACATGCAATGCATCTCTGCTTTGACTGCGAAGACAAGAATGGAGTTTTTCCATCTTCAGATGGAATCAAGGAAATCTTACCCCTTCCATCTGCTTATCATTTGACAGTTTTGCCTCTTTTAGAGACTTATGCATCTCTAGTCCTCTCATCTGCACAATTTTCTTTCTGGCAGGTCAACACTGGTAAGCGTATCAGTTCTGAATGCTATGAAAGAAAAACAATCAATACTCTCAGTTCCACGTTGCTGGTCATTTTCCATAGCACCAAAATCAAAAACGTCCAACTGCAGCCTCCAGGAAAAGGAGACTGCACTTGCCTGCATGAGGTTGATTTTCAGAAAGTATTACCAGCTGCGTGTATGACAATTTCTATGAACTCATCACAGTACACCTAAAGTAGCACATTTTATCCCTACTTTCCCCCTATATATTCTGTGTGTACAAACCTTTGTTTTTATTATACAAAATCCCCTAAATTTACTCTGATTTCATATCTGTAGGCTGCCCAAATTTTTCCACTCCTTCCTTGCCCTTCCTACAGCACCTACACAACATCTTTTGCCCCATAACAAGATCAGAATCACCCTCTCTTACACAGCTTTTGTATGGCATTTCCTCCCTCTTTCATGTCAATATCTCAAATTCAGTCATTCCATGCACTCATTCGCTGCTGCAACCTACGCTATCCTCTTCTCATCTACGCCATAGTACCAGCAATCCCAATGCACAAATTCTGCCTATTCCACACTCCCACCCTAATGCATCGTTCTTAGTTTTCCTTTGTACTTCGGCTTCTGCATGCACCCCTCCTTCCTCGAGTCATTCTCTCCTCCCCATATCATAACTGCATTTCTCTTTCCTCTCTGAAAAGTAAATTATTCACAGGATTAACAGCACAAACCTGTTCTTCAATCTACAGATACATTTCAATACAGAACCATTTTAAAAATGCTGGCTGTTCTCATTAGAAGACTTACTGCATCCCTCACTTTCTTACAGTCTTCTGTGCAACAATATACAGTCTAATGAATATAGAGTTTTTAATTTATATAGGAAAATACACCACAAAATTTTAGCTATAGAAACTACTTACTCTAAACAGAAATCTGGAGAACCAGATGCCATACAGGCATCATTTGCTTTGGAAAATGTTATTTGTTGCCTGTACTTAGGCTTTCAAGAAATAAATGAAAGATTTTTTTTATATATACAATTTTACAAAGACCTGTTCTGAGCAAACAGCCACTAAGAAGTCAAGTACTTGCGCCTGTCAGTATATTAGTTGTAAGAAAATACCCTTTCCAGATACAAGGTGCAGAACCTCTTCTTTAAAGACATACCGCTGCTTCCACCATCACTGATGACACCATCAATGTCATATTTTCTTTTATGAACACGCAAAGTAACATTTCAACCTGTTACTGAAATATTGTTCTCAGAGATTTATTAACACGATTGTGTAACAGTGGTAGGATGCTACGACAATCTCAGTGAATATGGTTATTATTTCCACTTGTACACCAGCAATCAAGAAGCCAAGAATACATGCAACATCCTGACCAAAAAGAACAAGTAATTAAAAAAAAATACTTGAAGGTAAGCGAATCAGAGACTAAGATACTAGCAGAAATTAGTGGAAAATACATTAAGGCAGCCAGACAACATAATCAATAGACAAAAAGGCATACTGATGTTAATAATTGTATCAAAGTAACCTTAGCCTACATAACACCTAAAATTTCTCTTTCCTTCAAAAGAAAAGAAAGTTGCTTATACTAGGTAATGGAGTGAATGTTTCGAGTGTTTTGTATTTCAATGTAAATGCAAAAGCATCAACATCTGGTTTAAGGTCACTGGAGACTGGGAAAGCATATACTGGAAATAAAAGCATGTATTCTTGTACTGTCTTCATACAGTCATGTATTGTCTTTTACTTCCCAGGCACCTACTGTTGATCACACTCAGCAAGAATCTAAGCAAGAATCTAGCCTTGTATCTTGTCTTACCTGATATGGCCATTTTTGCCAAGCCCCACTAATAAACTAACCCAAGACTCCTCCCTTTCTCCCAAAGGCCTCAAGCATTTCTTGGAAGCTTTTAGCCCAGTGATCTTCAGGAAATAAAGCAAACCTGAAGCAGCAACTGAACGAGATTTCAAAAGTCTAAGTATATAAATTTTAACTGCATGATCTCTAGTATTCGATGACTTACCCTGTAAAAATTAATAGCCTAATAAACGAGATCATTCAAGATTTAATTTTAAAATTGCGAGGTTGGCTGTTGTTTGGGTTTTTTTAACGTGTGGTCTTCTCCATTTTTGCACTGACAGCAATGACAGAAATTCAGTTTCGTTCGCAAATCTCTAGTAAATAACCAGGCACCCTTACTTCCCTAATAGGTAAGAAAACCTAAGGCCTCTGGCAGCTTCTGGCTGACGCCATCGCTAATTCCACACCCCCTTTTTTTGACAGGATTGACGGCAGCCTGAGCCGCCACTGCTTTCCCCACAAACTCAGGCAAGGCCAGCGGTCCCCCAGCAGGGCCCGACAGCCGGCCCGCAGGCCCGGCCTCCCCGGGCTCCGCCGCGGGCAGAGCGGAGGGGGCAGCCCGGTGGGGGCCCTCGTTAAGGGGCACTGCCCCGGCGCGGGCGGCCATTCTAACGGCTCGACCCCAGCCACCATCACGACCGCTTCCCGCTCCCTCACGGCAGCTCCGGGCACCTCCGACCTCCAGCACCATACCCACCCTGCCCAGCCCGGCCCTGCTGCCCCTTCCAGAGCTCCCCCCTCGGCCTTCACCACCCCTCCTCCCGGCCCCTCGGCCCGCCATTCCCCCCGGCGGGCCGCGCACAGCCGCCGCGCCCGCCCCTCACCTTTCGGCAACAGCAGCTTCACCTCTCCGTTCTCCTCTCGGCCTGCCGCGCTCAGGCCACCGCCGCCATCTCCCACCGCCGCCACTACGGGCAGGGCCCCGTGCTTCCTTCTCTCCTTGTCCCGCTTCTCCTTCGGCCTCTTCGGCTTGGCGCTCCCGCCGGCCGCCCCGCCGCTGCCGCAGCCTCCCGCCTCGACGGCCAGAGCCAGGCGGTGCCGGTGGTGGCGGTGCTGGTGCTGCTGGTAGGACGAGGAGGAGGGGGAGGCGGACGACGGCAGCAAAACGGCGGGGGACAGCAGCTTCCGGGGCAGCTGTGAGGGGTAAGCGAAGCCCCCCGCTCCCCCGGAGGGGCCAGAAGGGAGCGCGGGGAAGCCCCACGCCGCGGGGCTGCCGTAGCTCGGCAAGACCGCGGGCAGCGGCAGCGCCTGCTTGCCGCTCCCGCCGTTGCCGCCACCACCGCCCCCTTCACCGTTGACGCGCTTAGTGCCCTTCAGGCTCCTCTCATCGGCTGCCTTCATCTTCTTAGCGGCTGGCTGGGACCCACGGGAAACCTTCGCCTCCAGGGCTGGCCTGGCGCCGAAGGGCTCCGGCTCAGGCGACACCGCGCCACGAAGCGGACTCGGCGGCTCCGCCATTTTGGGCTCCTGCTTCTATTTACTCTCGGCTCGCCTCAACCGACAGAACCGGGAGGGGCGGGGCGGGGCAAAGGGGGGGCGCCCCGGCCTCGCCCAATGGGCAGGGGAGGCGCTGGAGAGACAGCGGGGTCGACCAATCGCGAGGCGAGGGGGGGGCGGGTTCTGAGGGGATTGGGGGCGGCGGGCTCGGCTGAGTGCGTAGTCGGAGAGCGCGGGGCGAGGGCGCTGCCGTTGGGACAGGCGCAGCTGTGAGGGGACGGGGACGGGGACGGGGACGGGGACAGTCCCCGTCCCCAGCCCCGGCGGGTGTAGTGGGGAGCGCCCCTTACGCTCCGCTAGGCGGGGACAGGGCGGGCAGCCTCCCCGAGCGACGGCGGGCAGGGCCGGGCCGGGCGGCGGCAGCCGGAGAGGGAGGCCCAGGCCTGAGGGGCCGCGTCCCGGAGAGTCGCCTCTTTGGGCTGTGGGTGGTCGGGCTGTGGCGGGTCCTGGAGGCGCTAGCGAGCCGGGAGCTGGTTTTCTTTAATGCTGCAGGTTTGGGGCTTCCCCGCTGGCGCCGCTCACTGCGGGGAGGGCTGAGGGGAGCCCTGCAGCCCCGCGGGCTGCTCCCTGAGAGGGGATGCAACCGATCTCGGGTTAGGACATCTGTCCTGGGGCTGGGGGTTTGCTCTGATGGAAACAACCTCAACCCTGTGCACAGGGCTGAGGTCCCAGCGGTGCTTCTGGCTGAACCTGAGTTTTCCACGCTTTCCCAAATCGTCAGAGCAATTCAGCTTAAGGCCTGGAAGCTCTCTTGGGTCTGATGGGAGGAAGGCAAATGCTGCAAAGGTTTGCTGCTGCGTGAGATGCCATCCCACTGGAATAGTCGGATGTTGGTCTCATGAGCAAGATCACTAACGCCCAGCGCCTTCAGTAAAGAGATTGTGCTGCTGTTTCCTCCAAAGCAAAGGGCAGCGTGGCCCAGAAGGTGGAGTTGATTGTCACAAATAGGAGACCCCCCCCAGCCATGCCTTTGGCATCTACAGTTGCCATAGCCGCTGTTCAGGTGCAGACTGAAACTTTCCCAAGACCTAAAGTAAGCAGGAAGCAGTCACAGAAATAAACAGAAGGTGAGCCCTTGGTTCCTGGAGTGTTTGCGTTGCCAGTCTCCCGCTTTGGTCAGTCAAAGCTGCAGGTCTCCTAGTGTAGTAGAAAGAGACGAGTAGCTACCATGTTAAACTTTATCTGGCATACTCCTGCCAAATCAAATTGCTCTGTGAAGTTTTGTATATGATGTATTAGTAGACAAAAAAGGTTTTGAGATTTGATCTTTTTCGCTTAACAAACTATTTTCGCAAATGATCAGCCTCAGAATCGGCTTGCTCCTAGCACTCTGGCCATCTCCTCTGTTTCATTGTTTGCAAATTACAAACCAGGCTGAAATCAGTTCAGTATTCATCTCAATAGGAGTGAAGAATAAATTTTTCTATATCCATCCAACTCTGCTTAAAGGAATTTTCCTCAGGTGATTCAAGTTTCACTAGTGTGAGAGTGTATCAAACTCTATTTCTGAGCATCTGTGTCAAAGCACAGGAATAATGTTTCACAGAAAATATTTGAGCAAAAATCAACTACCAACCAATCCCCGACTGAAAACTAGGAACAAATCTACCTGTATGTATGTAGTAGGCTGGTATAACTAGAATAGGTCTGTGAGTACAAAGACCATCTTCAGCTACCTCAGAAATTTATTACATGTATGAGAAAAAAACTATGCATTTTAATACCTCTAGAAGGAGAAATTTTAGGCATCTCATGGCACTGTCTTAACTTCACAGGATTTACAACCTGGTTCATCTTACTTCTATGCTGGTGGTGATACCAAATCAACAGTATATTAAGTTCATTTAGCAAACTTACACTTCAGATAAGCCACAACTGTAGAGATGACACTCTCACTCTTGGGGGCTTTGAAAAACAGAAGAACAGCTGTTCCCAAGGGTTTTGATCTTTAACTAGTGTAAATGCTAGGGTGTGCTTTCAGTCCAAGAAACTTGACCACAACTTCTGTGAAACACCAAAGTCGCTTAGGACTGCATCGCTTTTCTCCAAGTGGGTGGGATTTATTATGCTAATTAGGCTAGATAGCTATTTAAATAACTGAGTATCTTCAAATGTGCACTTAATGTAGTTAGTAATTAAGACAAATCTTCATTTCTGGACTTCTTATTGGGCATGCTGGGTGCTTAAAAAAATGCATTGAATCATAATGCAACGTATTAGTGTGAAAATAGATAGGAAGATAAAACTGGTGGGAAGGGGAGTCACAGCCCAAAACTCCATATAAAAACTGACAACTAAACTAATAAACGTGCAGGAAATTTGAACAGACAGCTAACAATATGCTAGTAAACTTGAGTCAAGCTATTGCTTCCTTTGCATTTTGAAGTAGTATATTGTGCTTGTAAGCATAAGCCAAGTTTTTATTAGTGAATTCTTTAGAAAATTCAAGTGGAGCAAGATGACAGAGCACCTATTGGGTGTAATTGTTGCTTGTTGGAAAGCAGCGTGACTAATGTTTGCAGGTTTTTTTACTGCTATCTCCTACCCATTTGTCAGCAAGGAAAATTATAGGGCGCTTGAAATTCAGAAGCCAGCTCTGTGGTTCGGATCCCACGATCCTGCTCCTGCGTGGCGGCCAGCCTGGCGGGCAGGCTGGGGGAATAGGTGGTGTCCCTGACACTTGTTTTGTCACCGATCGCATGGATGCATTAAAGTGCTGTACCTATGGTGAGCAGGCATTCCAAAATACGTAAATCAAATTTCAATGCGTCTTCCTTTCTATTTTTTACTTTAATTAAACCTCTGGATGCCAGCACATACACCACAGACAGGCACTTGTGAGCAAGACGCAGACAAAACCAGAAACACCAAAAATGCTTCAGAGTAAGAAGTTTTTGAAAAAAAAAAACCTTTTTTAATAAACTTTTTTTTTTTTCAAAAAGGGGTAAACACAAGCAGTACACCCTGCATAAAATACAGCTTAGAATCACAAATTTGTTCTGATGTTAATTGGAAACAGCGGAATGTATCTGCTTATAATAAAATGATGAAATCTAGAGAAACACCATCACAAACCCTAAACCCAAGCTATTACAGAGAAACAGAGCAGTGGGTCATGTCATTACTCCACTCCCCTGCAGTGGCTGCGCAGAGATTTATGAACTCAGCCTTTGTGGGGATCGGCCTTTGGTGGAGTGGCAGCAGCACAGTACAGAATCCATAAACACAGAGATGAGAAAAGCTAATCTGTTTTAGTAGAAGACTTTAAACTGATTATGGAAATTATATCAATGTGCTTTTCTCTATAATTTTATAGGCACTTAGGGAAATCTGTGAAGATTTTCTAGACCATGCAAACCTGAAAGCAGCAAAACCAGTAAAATGCCAGGCACACAGCAGTCCAGTATCCAACACACGGTAAGGATAATCTTACCAGAGTACTGGCCTGCTTTTTACAAATGTGTTGTCATTTTGATTAGAATAATTATAAAGTGCTGATATACTTGGTTATTGATGAAAACATTTGTTTACATACCTGTCTTGTTTCAGGAACTAAGGAAGCTAAGCAAGTTGATGCATATGCTCACCTAAACTTTGTCAAATTTCAGGTGGTCCCCTATAAAATTAAAAGCTACATGTAAGTGCTGTACATAGATTGAGTTACACTGTTTTGGCTTCATGCTCTTAGCTGCCTACAAAAGTGATGCTCCGGAACTTTACTGGGGTCTCCAAATAGAAATACAGTTTTCAGAAATGTAATTTAATCTCTTTATAGTTTCAACAGTTTGCTTCCCATGCGCTTACTTCCTTGGTTTGGCATCTGTTCAGTTCCTAATTCAAGCATGGCAATAATTGCGCCAAGAGTAAATTGAAAACATTTGATAACACTTAGACATCTTTATGCTGGTTTTTGTCTGCAAAATTAGCTAAATGTAATCTTTGCTCCTATTAATTTTTTCTTACAATTCATTAGAAGTGATTTTATTCAGCTTTGGAAACGAAGGTGAAAACTAGTCTTATGTGTACAGAATGTACTTACAAAGGTAGTTTCATGATGTAAAAGCGTGACTTATTTTTGAAAAGCCTCATTTTCCATAGTCAACGTTTTCAGAACAACCAGTGGCATATCCAAATTCTTCTGTAATTACCACCCAAACAATTGAACTTAATAAGACAGTCGGGACTAACTTGGTTGGTAACCAGGAGCCGCTGACAGTGTGACAAGCCTTGCTGCCAGGGGGGTAAGAATTTCCATCCCGCCTTGTCCTTTGCACGGGACAGTATCCCCATGCCTAAGCAACATCAATGTGCAGCCCAGCATCTTTGGTTAAACAGGTGACAAAGCTGGGTTTATGCTAAAAAGCTTTTCCTGCCCACCCCCCTCCTCCCCAGAAGCAGCAGATGTCTCTTTTCTGGGCACTCAGGGGTTAGTGGAGTAGATGTTTGGAAGAGGGGCAGAGCAGACAACCAGGGACAGTACTGGTTTTTATTACAGCGTTCATCTGCCAACACTTTGTAGAATCCATAAAAAAACACAAAAGTGAGTTTAGACTTTGGAGAGGACCTACAATAATTGTTTCTTGTTTAACTTTATTTTTCAAGCTACATCTTACTGTTGTTGCAATTATTCAGGCTTTATAACTTTTTTTTTCCTCTCAGTTGTGTTTAACATGTGAAATGCCTTAGCTCCTGTATTTCTTTCTTTTTTTTTTTTTTAAGTGTAATAACAATCACAGCAATGGAGCAAACTTGGAAAGTACTGATATACACAATTTCAAACAATATATTCTTGAAGTTGAAAAGATAATTTGCTTTGCTGTTGCCTTCATAGCATCCCCCCCAAAAATAAATAGGCTATTTGAAGGGTCCTTAGGATTTTTCAGTACAAAAGGAACACAGCACAGGAAAGACATCGACCTGTTGAAACAGGTCCAGAGGAGGACCACAAAAATGACCAGAGGGCTGGAGCACCTCTCCTGTAGGGACAGGCTGAGAGAGTTGGGATTGTTCAGCCTGGAGAAGGGGAGGCTCAGGGGGATCTCATCAATGTATGTAAATACCTGAAGGGAGGGTGCAAAGATGACAGAGCCATGCGCTACCAAGGAGTGCCCAGGGACAGGACCAGAGGCAACAGGCACAAACTGAAGCACAGGAGGGTCCATCTGAACATCAGGAAACACTTTCTTACTGTGAGGGTGACTGACCGCTAGAACAGGTCAACCAAGGAGGTTGTGGAGTCCCCATGCTTGGAGATATTCAAAAGTCATCAAGACATGGGCCAAGACATGAGCAGAGGTGTTAGACCAGGTGACATCCAGAGGTCCCTGCCCACCTCAGCCACTCGGTGACTGAGCAAAAGGATAATTACCTCTCTGAAAGATGAGAGATACAGCAATTTGATTTTTTCCAAAATGCACTGGCCATTCTGAGGAAGTATTTGGATAATAATTCATGTCAAATTCAAAGTGAGAACCTTTGCAGCAGGTGAGGTGACAGGGTTACAGACAACCTCAAGCATTTTCCACGCACAAGGTCATGAAAAGAGAGGTAAGAGTGGATCCAACTGCCTGCCAGGTTATAAACAATTCCCAACAAATCTGTTTGAATGACAGCATGATCAAGGCAAACTGCAGCTTCATCTGATTTGGCCTCTGATGGTGTTAAGTAAAAGCAAGTGACATCTGAAAGGCTTTATCATGAAGCTTGGGAAGATCTTTTCTTTTCACATGGTCAGTATCCCCCAAGGAGAGTAAAGCACAATCCAGCAGCTGTCAGCAAGTAAAAGGAAACTCAAGTTTCATACTAAATATGTCTAGACCATAAGAAACTTTATCTTGTTTAGTTACAAAGATTTTACAGAGAAACCCAGAATTCTGGCATCAAGATGCCATCTTTATCATCTGCCTCCAGAACTCTCTGGGAAGAAGGTCCTTCTGTTGGCTTCCCCTCTCTCCTAATCCTTTGAACTCTTTTCAAGGGCCGAATGGAAATGATCAGGCTTTCTCAGTTCAGAATGTTAATGCTTTATCTCAGGCTTTTGCTGTTTTGTTGCTCTCTTCTTGAGAAAAGAGCTACAGGCAGTTTTATCCAAATAAATCAAGGCACACTCTGTCTTATTTTTCCCCATATGCAGAAGCACTACCCAGTGGGTCCAGCACCAGATGTGTGCTAAAAAATGCTAACAGACATCTTGAATATTTTGTCTAATAGGGACTGTAGCACACACTCACTCGTGCGTATCTTTGAAAGTGACAAAAGTAGGCGTTACATAGTCTAAAAGCATAAAAATTCACTTGTCATGGCAAATCCATATAGGGATTTCCAGCCATCCTTGAGCTAAATTTGAGAAAATCCATTGCTCTCCACTGCAGAAAGTCACTTGAACAAAGTACTATTTCAGGGGATGACAACAGGTGATTCATTTTCAGGTTACGTGGACAGCTCAGAGTGAACCAGCTGCCCTCGAGGACAGGTAGCGCTGAGGGACACAATGGCAGTAAGGCAAGTTTCACAATTTAATCTGAAGGCCACAGAGCAAGCGACCAGAGCATGAATATCCTGAGATCTACCTGCGACTGAGCTAAATCCTAGATTCTTTTCACCCATGCAGCCCAGGGGAAGAATCCCTTGGTAAGTATCTGTAACCTGGAGTCCATGATGGGTTTTGGGAACAATAAAAGCTAAAACTCCAGTGGAAATACTGTCAAAGCCCCATCTAAATATAGGTTGAGAAGAAAATTGGCAGCTCTCAGTACTGCTGTTCTGACATATTGAGCTGTGCATAACGTTTGCTGGAAGACCAAAGAAGAGAGTTTCAAATCTGTTGGATCAGAAGGAATAAAGACCAAGGACAAAGAAACTGGGCAAACCCACTTTAGTGTCTCCTAGAGCTGGGATGTGGTATCCACATCCAGGTAGGTATCCAACTCCTACAAGCCCAGCATTTCCCTCGCTTTCCAATTTCAGAGAGTCTCTGACCTTCTTCCTCCACCCCCAGCACAATCAGAAATGTAGAAGGAGCCTGAGCTGGACCAAGGGAAGATGTTGATTTGGAGCCAGATGTTCTCCAGCTCAGAAGATTCCTTCAGGGCTGGAGTACATGAGGGTATTTTCCCCTAGAGAAAAGACAGTAACTAATCACACAAGAATTGTGCCTAAAAAGGCATCACGACCAAAACTCTGCTTTTTAACATCCTTTCAGGGGAAAGAAAAAAAAAAGGCACATATTAGTTGCAGATTTAAAGGCATTAAGAAAGCTTTACAACAGGCTATACCTCCAAAGCAACAACTGACACCAGAGAATGCAGCTTCGCAAAAGGGAAAAGTTAAAAATAACTGTTTCAAACTAGTCAACTCTAATGGCAATACAAAGGAAAAACCCATTACAGAAAGAAAAGCTATGGACTTTCCCAAGCTGAACTTTAAAAGAATACTTACTCCTTAACAAGCAATACCCTGTATTGTTGCCAGAGTTCACGTCAATGGCAAAAGAGAAGGACTGAGTCACTTCCATGGACTTCTGCTCAATGGCAGGGACACAGAGGACCCACATGTGGTCACTGCAATTGTTCTGTCTGGACAAGGGGCCTGCAGGTAGGGAGTGAGAAGGCACAGACAAATCCACACCCGTGGATTACCGTCAGGAAGGGAAAAAAGGCAACCTGCTTTCCTCCCTCTATTTTTAGCATTTTTTGCAATAGAAGCAGTGAGGTATTTCTCAATATGTTGGTGTATTTTCTTTTAAAAACTGAAATCAGATGGATTTCATGATGGTTTTCATGATGGTTTTTGCCCCTCTGTCCCTAGAAACTTAAAACCTGCTTCAGAGACATTCTTTGGAGTATGTTTAGTTCTAGGAAACTCAGGTTTTGTGTCTTACAGACTGGCGCTTATTTGTAGAATAGATTATATATGTGTGTATATGTACAAATAAACAGCTACTTACACATAGCAGCTAATCTTTCACCTCAGCTTCGTGCTTATACAAGCAAAAAACATCTATGTGGAAAAATCCACAATAAAGAACTTTCTGTTTATTCACAAATCTTATTCCACATTAGAGGCAGCAGCTCTACAGAGCAGTGGCATCCATGATCCTGGGAAACTGTTAATTCGAGACAAACTGCTGCAAGTGAAAACACATTTGCCGTAACGTGCCGGGATTTTATCAGACCTATCAATGTAACTGGAAGATAATTGTACCTGAAGTTTCTAGACCATGGAAAGGAAAGACCATAAGGAAAGCGTCTCACAGAGACTGCAGGCTGGGCTTCCGCAGAAGATGCTGTACTTATTTCTCATTAGAACATATTTACATTAAATAAGGTCGCCCAAAAATGTTTAAATATGTGTACCGGGTGGCAGTTAAGGGCTTTGGGATCCATTCGTGATGGAATGAATAACGTTAATGCAGATCCAACATGTCACTATCAGCCTTGGATCGCTGTCTGGAACGTGGGAGATAGATAACCTGTCTCCTCCCAGCCCGCTTACGTGGAACGGCAGCTGCACCGTACGGTGTTACTTGCACAGTCTTGCCCTGGCTCAGAGGCAGGAACGCTGTGCACACGGGATGGGTAGCCCCAAATTCCAGTAAACGTGTAGAAAGGATTCGTCATCTCACCACAGCCTCTGGTCCAGAGGCTGCTCCGAGAGAGCTCCCTCGTGCTGGTCGCTTCCGACGCTCGGAGGAGGAAAAACAGATGGAAAAATCCTTCGCACAAACTGAATCTTAATCACTGAGAGACATTGAAAAGCACTGGCTTGATACATCTAAATAAATACCACTGAGTTAAAAACTGACTCCAGAGACTGCCTTCTGAATCACGTCACTGAAGTGTGCAGCCAGTTTGCAAGAAGTCCTGTACCATAGTGTCCTCCCTCTGGATCTTACCCTTATGTATATTTTGGTCTCTAGCAAAGCAAGGATTTGTTTCATTGTTTTAAATATAAATTTAGGTAGGCATGTGACGTGGTCTGTAAGAGCACCTGTACATGTTATGAGGAAGGGCCTAGAGCACATTGCATGCTCCAGAAGCGATGAGGAGCCCTGAATTGCCAAATCAAAGTATTCAGTTTAGTGAGAAATACCAGTCCCTTCCAAAACACTTTCCACATGATCCTGGGGCTGTGGCCAGGCCCAAGAGAAGAGCTGCTTCTCTGGGAGCCAACCCCCTCCTGGAGGTGGGGTTGAACTGGATCTTGTAGGCTAATCTGGAAGACCTGTAAGGGAGACCTTCTTGGCTCACGTAGCCACCCCAACTTCATCACCCAAAGAAGGCTGGCAGGTGCCTGAGGGCCAGAAGAGGCCTGACTCCTTTCATTTTTATTTTTAAATTAAAAGAATAGAAGCCCCCTGCCTTATGAATCAAAGAGTGGGAGACCACCCTCCCTGCTGTGGAAGAGCTGCTGGAGTGGAGTCCAGTTTTTCCAAATGGAAAATGTGAAAGGCAGAAATGACGAAGAGGTAAAATCAGGACAATTTTGACCACCACACAGTATCCAAACTCTAAAGAACTAATTTATCTGTAGAAATATTTTTGTAGGGTCTGAAAATTTATTCCCCGAAAAGGGTGGATACAATAAAAAATAGTAATCTACCTGAGTGTTCTTTCCAGCGTCACTAAACTTGTATCCATTTGCTGTCTGAGGACACTGAAGGGGAAGGAACTGCTCAGCAACTTTTCGGAACTGTTAGAAGTCCCACTAGTCATAAAGGTTTATTTACATTAACAAAATAATTACTTGCCTTGCTTCCTTCTTATCAGCGGATTACATATCAGCAAACATTTAGATAAATATGTATTCATTACGTGGCAACGGCTTCATAAAGTGCCACTTGATCAGGTGTTGCTTTGAGGTCTCAAAATCTACATGTGAGAACAGATTGCTTTCTAAACATGTCATTCTTCATTTCTCCACCTCTCCCACCCACCCCGGAACATTAAGAGGATCAATTCATCCTTACTAGGTCCCACCACCAATTTTTCTTCCACCCTGGGGAGCAGTCTTGTCCAGGGCCTGACCAGGCAAAACCAAAAACACGATTGCACATTTTGTAGAAACTCAAACCCCACCAATTTGTTTAATAGAAGCGTCTTCCCTGTGCTGCATTCCTGTTACCCAGCCACACCTCTCCTGCCCTTCTGAGGATCTTACAAAACCGGGAACCTGCTTAACAAGTTCACCTCAGTCTTTTATTACCCACAGGCAAAGACAGCTTCCTCCTTGTACTTGCTGCAGTTCAGGTCTTCCCACCTCTCTCCTCCTCAGCTCCGTGCTCCTCACTCTTCCCGACTCCGCCACACTGGCTGCTTACCACACACCAAGCAGAGACCATGGGACTTTATGAACGTGTTTTGGATCAGGTTCTCTACCCAGGCAACTCGCTTCACTTTTGAAGTGCTCACAAACTACTCCCCACAGATCTCGTGACCCGAGTTATGAGTCATTTTTTTAATTAACTTTTATAAAAACCACCGTGCCAGTGCTTTTTCAAATAGGCCTGGTGGTACGGACCGTTCACATCAATGGGAAATGTAACCCCAGATTCTTTACTGGAGATCACGGTGGTGGCTATTTTAGTTTCTAATTGTGCCTAAAGAAATGCAGGTCAGAAGCTACACTATTACTTTTTAACCCACCTTTCACTGGTGGGTTCAACCGCATTCAGATCCCAGAGCAGAACATGGGATTAGTGTTGGAAGTGTTCAAGGCCAGGAGCAACCTGGTCTAGTGGGAGGTGTCCCTGCCCGTGGCAGGGGGGTTGGAACTCAATGATCTTTAAGGTCCCTTCCAACTCTAACCATTCTATGATCAGACTGTACCAGACCCAACCTTCCTGCACCCCCAGCAAAACAATTGCGTCCAGTGCACGCCAGAGTGGAATTCTAGAGAGAGACGTGCGCTGGGCAGCGCTGATAAAACACGCGAGTTAAATACTCGCCACAAAGGCACACACAGTGAGTGGTGAACCTCTTCTGGAGATGCAGAGGGTAAAAGGAGAGCAGCTACAGCCAACAGGCACCAGAGAGCTCTTGTGTTTCCTTGTAAGATTCGTGTCTGCTTCCTGCCAACTTCCCAAGGCTTACCTGAGGGATGAATACGCCACTTCCAAAAAGCAAAAACAGCAAGACACCTAATCAAAATATGAACAAATGCAGCAAACTACTTCAAAATACTCAGATTCATAAACCTGACTTTCTTTTTTTTGGTCCTTTTGGCACTAGGCCAGAATGCAGCAGGTGGAGTATATACTGGGATGGAACTACACACCAGACATCTGGTGAGGAGCGAGCAGAGTCGGCAAGCAGAAAAGCTCAGCACATTCTTTGATATTCCATGTTTTTACAACGGGATTCTCTTTGAACCAAGTGCAGCTCTTCATTTCACTTGACAGCCAAGCTCTCCACGGGATTTTGGCCCTGCCTACCCAAAAGATCAGTTTTCTTACATGCCTGTGATCTTTTGCACTAAGGACTTCAACTCTGGGGATCAAAGCGGGAACTGTAGATGTGAGAGACAACTTCCACTTCCCTGGCTGAGATCCATGGAGCTCAGCCGCGCTGCCCAGGACAGAAGTAACCACTCTCCTTAGGAGCGCCCCAGAACTGCCAACATTTGCACGCACGCTTAACTCCGCCGATGAATGCCCTCATTGAGCTCGCTGCGGCTGTTTACACGCAGAAGTTACTCACGTAACTCTGTTTGCAGGATTTAAGCCAAAATGCAAAACTAATTTCTTGCCTTGGCTTCACCACAGCAAGTTCTTCACACAGACACGCTGCATTTTCAGAGGCAAGAGTCAAGCAGTAAAAGAAATCAACTGTGACAGCACCAACGGCTTCGTAGATCAAAACAGAAGCTGTTTTCAGGTAAGTCATTTTGAGGAAAGACCATTTACCTCAGAAGCTTAGCCTGTGAGATTTGAGCACGCAGGCAAACAAAATTTTATTTACTCACTGCTTTAAGACTGCCAAAGCTAAGCGTTTTGCCACGTACAATCTTAGAGGTGAAGTTCAGCTTTTGGAATGGATCTTGAAGGTGACTGGGGATACCACGGTACGGCAGCAGGGAAAATGCTATTTTCTAGCTCTAGTTGATGGCCCAACACTCAACAAACCTGAGTTTTGATTAAGTGCATGCATTGAAATAGTCAGAAAAAGTCACGTCAGAGAAAGCCTGGCTATTACTGGATGTTACTAAGACTGTTATTAACCACTTTGCAGACTTTCTAGCTATTTTAAGAGGCTTAAAATACGCTGAGGGTTCCAGGAGGCCGGTGGGTGCGTTCACTGGTTTGCCCCAGCCACGCCATGTCCTCGTTTAATGCATTCTTTGCATTTAGCCTGGCTTTTTAGCCCACACAGCATAACCTTCCGTGGAAGCTGTTTCAACTCCTCAGGTAACATTTGAAGAGCATTTTGAGATTGCGTGAAAGGCTCTTCTTTGGTGAAGGCCTGTGGTTCATGCAACTTGTTTACACTGCTGAGATGTTACTGCTCCCTCAAGCATTGAGAAAACGCAGTGGGAGCTGCCTGCACTTGCATACATGTCCGTATTTGCTCAGTTACACAAAGCCCGTGTTGTCCAGAGTCCATAACTCCTTGTTCCTCCTGCAACACCCCTTTTCAAGGTGATTTTCATTTCATAGAATGGTTAGAGTTGGAAAGGACCTTAAAGATCATCGAGTTCCACCCCCCCTGCCATGGGCAGGGACACCTCCCACTAG
>JAOXJM010000001.1:13487457-13497622 GCA_026413425.1 Tringa solitaria
TCCTTGGACGTGTTTAAGAGCCATTTAGATGTGGTGTTGGGGGATATGGTGTAGGGGAGAACTCTGTGGAGTAGGGTAGATGGTTGGACTCGATGATCTCAAGGGCCTTTTCCAACCTAAATGATTCTATAATACAGAGATAGCCTGTCCTATGATCCTGTGACAAACATGAGAAGAGACAGGCGAGAAAGCCACCTTTCTAGAAAAATTCTACAACATACGGAGCATTTAGCCACTGAAAAGGGCTGTAGAGGAGATGTCACCATCTCATCCAGCAAACCACCTCAAGGCCATCAGAAAACAACTCACACAAATCTTAATCATTATCATCTAAGCAAACACAGCTTGGTCTGACAGCAACACGGAAGACAAACATCCTGAGGTCAAGAGATTTCAACCAATTCTCCTCCTGCCCAGTCAGGATCACCTCAGGCACGTTTACCTGAAACCAAGCTGGGACGCAGCACTGTTTGGTATTAGTCACCCTAATCCCTTCTGCTTTGGAAAAAAAAGCAACTGTTAAACTTCCCTTAAAAAAAAAAAAAGCCAGCTGCTTTACTAATTACACACTCTAAAACCCACTACAACACAGCATATAAAGAACTTAAAAGCCTTATTCATTTTAAAAAATATTAACTTTAGCAACTTGCTTATAACTTCAGAGACAGTGCATGCACAACTCAAGTACACACATGGCTGGCAACCTAAAAATGTTACTGAACAACATATTTTACATTCCCAGCAAAACTTCTAAATCAAACTAAAATGTGGGTTAAACTAGATTGTTTCAGAGTACCTACTGAATGTGAATTTATCAGTAAAGGCAATGACTCTCAGACACTTGAAAACATTCACTACAGAAAAGATATAGACAAACACTTAAAATAGTTGTACCAAGGTATTTTTAGTCACAGTCACGTTGAGAAAAATAATGGAAGGAACATGAAAAAAAGTGGTAAGAGAACGGTTTGGGGACAAGAGCTACAGATGCAATAAGGAGATATATCATGTTTTACAGTTTCCTCCTCCATATGGGGATTAAATTAGAATCTTTCAAGGATTCTGCTCTCCCATCCTCCCCAGGAAGAGGATGTGAACCTACGCCAGAACATCCACAACACGCAAAAGCTGGCTCTGAGTCCTGACTGAATCAGACTGTGGATTTGTAAAATTACCTCCCACATCAAGAAAAAACATGCTCATTAGTGGGTATTCTGAGCAGATGTGACTAATAGCAAATAAAGTCTTTCCTCAGAACTGTCTTCTATGAGGGGCGTAATTAATTGTTGATCAAAAATAATCTTCATCTGAAAGACAACAGCTTTGCTAAAAGCTTCCATTTATTCACCTACCTCTAAGGAACCAATCTTCCTGCCAGTGCTGGCAGATGGGAAAGTATGAGTTTATGGAAGCGGGACCAAAAAAGACAGATTTTAAGACAGATTAAAAGATTTTAAATTAATGCTCCAAGTAAAGAACAATGCAATGCAGATAAAACAGATGTGTGCTAAAACATGAATTATGCATATATTATTATTACATGAATACGTAAAAATGATAAAAACCGAGGTACACCTAAGATTATGTCAAGCAACACTAATAAGGAAGTGACATATTGGACAGAAATCATATCTAAGCTTCAAGAAGAGCCTAGAAGTCATCGTGAACACAGGGTAACAGATTCCTCTGTCATCACCTTAATCTACATAATTGAATAAAATCACATTACCATCAATCTAAATCTAATCCAAATAGGGTAAAAATTATTAGCCACCTAGCACAAACCGTGCCGTTTGTTTGTGAAAATCCCCAGCTCATTTCCACATCTCTCTTTCAATGTCATATTCTCCTCTTACTTCTGGCTTCACATAACAGATGCTACTCATATAACAGCTACTCATACTCTTAATCCTACTATATCATTAATGGTTGTTATCATACATTATTTCCAAAGTTATCTTATTGTAAATACCATCCGTGGGCCACTAAAGAAGTAGAGCGATAGGTCCGTTTATAGTAATTCTCCAATATCCTCATTACAATGGGTGTTAGAATCACATGCAATATCCCAGATCTGGTCCAACTTACTGTTGATAGCCAAGAGGAACACTGCCATACCCAGTTTTAAACTAGGTTTATTCCTGTGACAAGATGATGATGTTGCAATACTGAATACACACACATGCTTCTACCCATTTGGAGTCACCAATTTTCAAATGGCCATGTCCAATTGTATTTTCTACCCACATATGCACGTATTTAAACCTCCACCTTTATCAAACCTAGAAAATGCAGAAGTTAGAATTTATTTTATTGTGTAATCGCTGTAGTCATCTTACTAGTCTCTCAAAAATGGGCTCATTTTACCACATCATTTTGTACCCCACCAAATGCAGTACTGCAAAGAAGCGGTTAATTCCACCACTTGGATCTTCTACCATTGACCATTAAAGTATCAAATGAACAGCAATTCCCACTACTGACCTGACCTTGCACTACTCCAGTTAGATTACATTTTAAAGCAGTAAAACTACTTTCCTTACACAACTAAATGTTATGCAAGAATATTAACTGGCTGGTGGTTTCTTACATCATTCTACAACTTTAGGAAACCTAAGTAAGTGCTTACCTTAAATGTGTATTTAACTATAGGCATTGTAGCACAGGCAAGATCATCTGCCAAAGGTCCCTACAAGCCTTCTAGAAAGTAGTTAGGGAACTCAGGCACTCACTTCAGGACAGTCACTTCTTTAGCTCTCCAACGCTCAGGTTGGGTACCCATTTTAGGCAGATGAATCTGTTAGTACAGATTTACTTTTGGCTTCCTTAAAGTCAAGTCTATGTATTTTAAGAGCTACAGAGGATTTTCTTTTTCTTCTGTTGAATGAAAAGACTAGTGAGAGCTATTTTTCTTCTTGGTAAGAACAGCATTTTGTTGGCATACTCTAGTCAATAGCAGTACTTGTCTACAAGGTAATATTTTCTTGACTACATGGATGTTTCATTATGGTTTTGCCTCCAAAAATGAGGGTTCAGTCATTATTTGAACCTATTTTGAAGTATGTTTTTCTCCTATCACCTAGCAGAATTAGAGCACAGGCAGATCTAACATGTCTGATTACTAAAGAGGTATGCTTATCTACTCATGTGTAGTCATGGCAAGATTGGTATTTTCAAACAGATTTCACAAAAATATTAAAGCTTATATTTACAGACTCAATTACAAGACTTCTATTTCTGTGTATTTCTGTTTTTAAATAGAAAAATATTCACATCTTAAAAGTCTTCATAGTTTTATTCTACTTTTCACATGAAGCATGTCAATCTGTCAGCTTAAAAGAGTATATTAACATAGTGAACTACCTGCGGGTCCGTGGAGGCTTTGGTGGAGGAGAATCCTGTTTCTCAGCATCTGAAGAACTGACAGCATTCTCTGTATTATTTTCATCCTGATTAAAAGAAAAAGTTTTCATTCATGGCTGTAAAGCTGATACACACAATACTTAAACTGTAAAGTCCAAAGATCCGTAGTGATACTTGAAAATAACGTATTACAATATTACATAATTTTGACTATCACAGAGAGATCAGTTTCAATGTTATGTACAGATTAAATTCCTCTAAATTAACAATATTATATTTTGTGTATCCAAGTTCAGATTTTTCCGACTAAATATTTTGTTTTGTG
This sequence comes from Tringa solitaria, assembly GCA_026413425.1. Taxonomy (NCBI): domain Eukaryota; kingdom Metazoa; phylum Chordata; class Aves; order Charadriiformes; family Scolopacidae; genus Tringa; species Tringa solitaria. The sequence goes on from JAOXJM010000001.1 coordinate 13,491,146, forward strand.
TGTAATTGTATAATCCATGAAAGAAAAGTCTCAAAAGCTAATCTTTCAGGTTAGTATTGAGAGCATTTTTTTCCAATCAGTCTAATTATTTTCATTTGTACAATCAGTCTGTTGAATATAAGACTAATCTACAGCACAGTAAGAAAATGAGAATTTCAGATACCGTAAATTGATAAATGGATAAGAATTTACATTGTTCTAAAACATTTACAAATCATCTCCCATTTGCATACAATGAATTTTAACTTGCTCAGCAAAGCATGAAGATTTTTATTTCATTTTAGGAAGACCATAAATATGAGAGATAGACATATATTTATAAATTAATGTATCCATACGCATTTATATACATATAAAATATTGCTGTGGGTTATCCCTGGCAGACAGCTAAGCACCACAAAGCCACTTATCCACTCACTTCCTACCCCCGCCCCCAGAGGGGGAAAAGGAAAGTCAAGAAAACTTGCAGGTCAAGAGAAAATTGTTTAGTAAGCAAAGGAGAAGTGGGAGAAGGGAGAAAGAAAAACAAGTGATGCAAAAGCAATCACTCGCCACTTCCCACCAGCAGACCTTTGCTCAGCCAGTTCCTGAGAAAAAGATGGCTAATGTCACTAAACCCTGCTCTTTTCACTCTTTATTGCTAAGCATGACGTTATAGGTGTTACAGAATCTCTCTTTGGTTAGTTCAGGCCGTCTGACTGCCATGTATCCGCTCCCAGGCTCTTGCACTCCCCTCAAGCCTATTTCTTACTCTGGGAGGGCAGAGGCAGAGCTGACACTGTGCAAACACTGTTCAGCAATAGCTGGAACATTAGTGTGTCATCAGCATTGTTTTGGTGACAAATCTAAAGTATAGCACCCCAACAGCAGCTATGAAGAATACTAACTCCACACCCCAGCCAGACGCAGTACAAACACATATAAAGGTCTATGTATAAAAACTAAACCAGAACATGCAAGAGTCTAAAGCTAATATAGCATTTCCGTACACATGCCACAAACACAGATCCAACAAGATCAAGAGGATCTTAGTGCTATCTTGAGCTTAAATGTACTTTACCTCAAACCTTTTTTAGTGGGTTTTCTTTTGAAAAGAAGTTTTAAAAAAGAACCACAAACACCTAAAATCTGTGTAATATACTTCAAAGCACAATACCAGGTTCATGCAAAAAGACCCTCTACCTGCCAGCCTATTTGTTTGGATTGGGTGACAGAGACTGATCCCTGGTCTTACAAAACAAAAGGAAATTCACTGTTAACTTCTGCTTCAAATGTGACAGTTGTATTCAAATTTGGTAAGCATTTTCAGCTTTGGAAGATAAACCATAAGTAAGTTATCTGAACAGCTAACTACCCTCACTTTAATCTAGATTCATTAGTTTTTAATTTTCATGACTAGTCTTAAAACAACAAATCACTGTCTGCTAGTGTGAAGACTCCATTATCAAATTCTGTTCCTGAGTGTACTAAGTGAAGCTTTCCTTGTGAAGAAAAAAATGGAATCTTTTAATCTTTCTTATTGTTCTTCACTAACCTCCCCCATTAACTAGCTGTCCAATACGATATCTCAGAAGTACTCCAGAAGAAATGTCCTATTGTTCCTGTATCAATGGCTTGTGTTAGCCCTTTCAGGCAAATTGCACAGCAAGTTCATTGTCCTGCTGACACTGGCTGCAACTATCAAGTTTTTTTTGGAGTGAGATTCAATTAGCAGATAAAAGTCACTTACATGTAGATGACCACAACTGAAACTCCCATTATAGTCAACGAAGGCTGCTGGTTTTCATAGAATCATAAAATAGTTTGGGATGGAAGGAATGTTTAAAAGGCATCTAGTCCAACCCCCCCTGCAATGAACAGGGACATCTTCAACTAGATCAGGCTGCTTAAAACCCCCTCCAGTCTGGCCTTCAACACTTCCAGGGATGGGGCATCTATCACTTCCCTAGGCAACCTGTTCCAGTGCCTCACCACCCTCATCGTAAAAAATTTCTTTTTTCTATCTAGTCTAAATCTACCTTCTTTCAGTTTAAAATCATTACCTCTTGTCCTATTGCAACAGGTCCTGCTGTAAAGTTTGTCTCCATCTTTCTTATAAGCCCCCTTCAAATACTGAATAACCACAATAAGGTTTCCCTGGAACCTTCTCCAGGCTGAACAACCCCAGCTCTTTCAGTCTGTCCCCACAGGAGAGGTGCTCCAGCCCTCTGATCATTTTTGTGGCCCTCCTCTGGACCCGCTCCAACAGGTCCATGACTTTTCTGTGCTGAGGGCCCCAGAGCTGGACGCAGTACTCCAGGTGGAGTCTCACCAGAGCCAAATAGAGGGGCAGAATCACCTCCCTGACCTGCTGGCCACACTTTTGATGCAGCCCAGGACACAGCTGGCCTTCTGGGCTGAGGGCACACATTCCCAGCTCATGTCCAGTTTTTCATCCACCAGTCCCCCCAAGTCCTACTCGGCAAGGCTGCTCTTAATCCCTTCATCCTCCGGCCCGTATTGATACAGGGGGTTGCTCTGACCCAGGTGCAGGACCCTTGTACTTAGCCTTGTTGTACTTATTGAACCGCTTGGGATTCATACAAATATTCTGGTGCATAATAGTTTGCTATGCATCAAAGCCAAGTACTCAATATAGGGAAATCAACCTAATTTCTGGGCAATAGATAAAAATTAAAAAAAAATTAGAAAATACCTGTCTTCAGTAAACTCAGATATTGCCCCTGTAAATGGGAGTAATGAGAGCCCCTGGTACCTTAAAATACAAAGAACAAAGTGGAGTATATTGTGTTTTCAGTTTTGCCATGAATCCAGAGCAATTCCACTGCAGATTTAATCAGGGTTTACAATGTCTTAACTGACAGCAGATTTTGACCTCAAAGTGTAAGTAAAATTCTCCAAATAGAAATAATCTATTTCAGCCTGTTTACATCTTATATTTGTTGAGGCAGCTGAAATATTTTCCTTTAAAAAAATTGTTCTTTAAAGACTATCCAAATAAACTAACCATAGTTTTGTAAAATCAGTTTGAGGCAAAATAAAGATGACACCCTATCTTACCTGACAGCTGAGAACGATGAACTACCCCAGTCCTGAAATCTAGAATACCTAACAAGCTACCTCACGAATACCTAACAGTTTGGAACTGCACAAAAGAATCAGTATCTCCAGAAAAAAATGCTGAAATTCAATACCTTTAATATAAACCAGAAAGATCAAAGGAGTAGCTTTTTTTTTTTCTTTTCAAAACCACCTTCATTTGGAATCAAGTTTGAAACTTGGTTGTTTAGTGGGGCCTCATATTTTTCTTGCCTTATGTTGTATTTGTCTCATACTCACAAATTTTACTGAAATATTGCAGCCAGCCTGTAGGATTCAGGCAATTAAAATCTAGCAAACACAGATCAAGAGTTAAATCCAGTTACCTTTAGTAGTGACTCTGAGACCAGGATTTTTATAACTCTCTATGCTTTCAATGCTGCCTCTACAACAAAGAGAAGAATGCCCACAAGTATGACTTTGAATGAAAACAAAGTGCAAATGCTCAGAAAAACAAAGAAATATAATGCAAAAAGTAGATTCTTTACATAGAGAAATAAAATAGACAAATCACAGAATGATAAAAATGTAGAGGATGAATAACAAAGCAACACAGAGATGTATTTTTGGCCAGATATCTACTGAAGTGTTCACATACCCTCAGGAGAAAAATCTAGTGCAAAGATAATAATAACAAACAACATTAACTTCTAGTACTACAGTTCTGTTGGAAAGTAAGGAATTAAATTGTCTGGAACTACCCCAGAGTCCAAGCATTTGGCCATAGGTATTAAATAAATGCTGAAATAAAACCTCCAACACACATGCTACCCTGGTGAAAGAAAGGTAATGCACTCAGTGAGCATCCTCCTTACCTCTCCCAGCTAGCAAAGAGAAACTATCCTCTGGAAAAGCAATAATAACAGAAAAAAAACATATTAACTAAGGGAAAAGCCCTTATTTGCCATGCAGCCAAAAAAAAAAAAAAAAAGAAAAAGAAAAGAAGACAGACACAGTAAAAAAAAGATCAATGACTTGATTATTGTCTCAAAACTGATACAGGAAACATCTTGAAACAGTGCACTGTATGTAGAGAAAATGAACAAATACAAATACACCCTTGAACTTAAAAATCCCACATTGTAATTTATCTCTTATTTACACAAAATCTGACTAGCTTTGAGAATTTAATTTTCAAGGCCCAGGTCAATATTGGATAATTAGCAATTACATGTCTCTAGGTCATATTAGTATGTTACCCTGACTTATATTGCACCACAATTATTAATTGAGTTACCCTCAGAACCTCTTTCTGAGGAACAGACCTATTATTAGTTTAATACTCAGTATGATTTTATTAGCATTGGGGAACTAAGGCAGAGAGAGCAAGAAATTTATTTAAGGTTTCTAGAGAATCAGAGAGAGCCCAGATCTCCTGATTGCTTGCCCAGTGCCTAATCTACTTAAATATTTTAAAATCTATGTCACCGTGCGTTTCAAACACTTCATTGGAAATACAGAAACTGCCTGTAGATTTGTCACTTTAAAACAGGTAACAAACATGAGAGTGACATTATCATATCTCAGCGCTGTATCAAATGAGATATATCATAAACCTCTGTTCTTTTGTCAAGATTACATATACAGACCCCTTCACACATACAGTTGCATATAAATAACTATAATTAAAAGTGAGCTTTCAAAAAGCGACGTACTGGTCTGTCGTGGTATGGTGAGGAGTGGTTATGCAGCCTACCTCCAGCCCTTTCTCCGTCCTCCCAGATGTCACCACCCAAGCCCCCAGATGGCACCGACACTGCTCTCCCCTCCCAGCAGCAGCCCCCCCTGCCAAGCCCGTGCTGACCCCCAGCAGAAGCACCCTGGTTCCCTTCACCTGGCCGTGGGGCTGACGAGATGCAGCACAGGCATCCCCAGGCTCCACCAGCTGCAAGTAAAACACTGCTGCCTCATTTTTAAAGCGTCACATCAGCTGTAATGGATTAATATTGGTTTCAAATTATGGAGTCTCCCAATCCCCTTCTGAATGCTTTAAAATTTTATTTTTAATTCCCTAATGTTTGTTCTTTTTTCTCTTAGGGTTTTTTTTTGGGTGATTATATCTTTACTCCTTGAGACAGCACATTTATCAATATTGAGCTCCTCAGGACTGGGAGGTTGTTGTGGTTTTTTTTTTAAGTGCCAGGGATAGCAACAACATAATACTTCACATATTGAGCGTTCTACCATTTGAGCTGTAGAGTAAAACACATATTTAAAACACAGGGTAGAAGTGTGAAAAGAGCTGAGAGCTCCAACTTCTTTGAAACACAGTGAGATTATGCACGTAACTCCCTTCAAATCACAGGACTGAAGACTGTGATGCAGGAGAGTGTTTATCTGATCGATGCTGAACATACTCCAGCGTACTGTACCAGTAAGACCCCAAACACATGGGACTGGGGAGTTGCTCTGGATCTGTTTTGACATAGTACAGAAAAACTCTTACGCTAATAAAATGAAAAAAAGCATGTCGTAAATCAGAAAATGGTCACAAACCCAAGACATTTTACATGCTTAACAAAACTTGGATGAAAAGACAGATTTTAGTTTTCATTTGGAAATCCTTGATTCTGTTGGTGTAAATCAAATTCTTAATGTTACCTTACCTTAACCACTTATGCATTAAACATACAGTTTCTCCAAAGGTTTTCATTACACAGATTCATAAAAATCGGGAGGAACATAAAATAATTTTTTTAGACCAAGTACATTTATTTCCTCTGCTGAGCTGAATTATATTGTACCATGAAGGACAACAATCAGTTTTAATGAGCTGTTAAGATGAGACTTTCCAACCAATCTCCACACGTCGGTTCTGGCTGGCAAGGCACCAGGAGGAGCCTGCCCACACCACCAGTCTCTGCCCCGCTCCCAAAGCCCACGGGACAAGCAGCCTCGCCGGGGGACAAGTGGCACAGCACAGAGTTCACCAGTGGATAAAGCCTTTGGGTCAGCAAGGTGGCTGACTTGATGCTAAAACAAAGCTGTAGGTGCCAATCCAACTGGAAGGGATGTTGGAGGAAAGGGGAGAGAGGAGGGAAGCAAAGTTCCTCTCTGGAGACGGGCAGCAAGAATGGAGGGCAGGCTGCAGTCCCAGGGCTAAGAGAACTACTCCCCTCCATCTCCCATGGTTTGCTCAAGCAGAAGAGGCTGGAATCACCTCCCTGGGGAGAGCAAGCTCACTCACTTCTCCCCTCCCGTAGCCAGCGTTAGGGCACCAGCTCCAAGCCTCTTCCATGTTCTAGGTTGGGCACTAGGGGGGGTGTAGAGAGGTGGGGGTCGGTCTCGTCTCCCAAGTCACAGGAGACAGGACAAGGGGAAACGGCCTCAAGTTGCGCCAGGGGAGGTTTAGATTGGATATTAGGAAACATTTCTTCA